>RJWH01000077.1:1410107-1645010 GCA_004363575.1 Solenodon paradoxus
AGATGGATGAGTGAATAAAGATGATATGGACACACACACACACAAATATAATACTCAGCTACTAAAAAAAAAAAAAGATAAAATCCAGCACTTGCAAAAACGTAGATGAACCTATACTAAGAGAAATCAGTCAGAGAAAGACAAATACCATATGACTCCACTCATACAGGTGAAAAAATTAAAAGACTTCACTGACTATAGAAAAAAAGAAAAAAAGAAAAAAAAAGAAAAATAACTCAAGACTATAAGAACAAAACAGTGATTACCAGAAGGGAAGGGGAAAGAAGAACTGGGTAAAAGGGGTCAATGTTATTATGGAGACAAATGGAAACTAGACTTTTGGTAACAAACATAATATACTATATACAGATGTTGATACAGAAGTCTGCATACCTAAAACACGATATTATAAACCAATGTTACTTTGATTTAAATAATTAATTAAAATAATTACAAAATGACCTTTTTGTCTAGTTACCAATGGGAGAGGGAGGATAGTAGCTTTGTCAAAGACCTAGCTCAACATTCCCTCTCTCAATTCATCTCCATTTCTATTTCCTGAGAATTTCATACCTGCTATCTCCTATGGATCAAGAGATCAGTAATATCAAGCTTCTTAAACATGAAATCTGGTGAGGTTTCAACCCAAGGCATAAAGGAAAATGAGATGTGCAAAGAAAACCTTACAGGAAGGAGACAGACTCACACTAACCTGGCCTGATCACAATTTTAGAAAACACTAATGGGGTTTCTTAAATGCTTTATACCTGTACTTGTTTAACTAAACTATGACTGATTCACCCAAATTATGAGTAAGCAAAAAAAAATATGTCCTGGTACACACAGTATTAACATAACATAAATTAGTTGGAACCCGGCATAGTATTCTAGAAAGTTTATTTACCTCTAAAATATAATCTGGCACAATACTATAGGGAAGAGACTAAACATTCAAGGAATTCAAGCACCCTTCTAGTAGCCTTTAATCCTTTTAAGACTATGACACAGATTTTAAACAGTCCAGTGCTCACACATATACGTATTTACACAACACATACACCCCTGAAAATGTTTCATCAAATAAGAATATCCTGTACTATGTGTGATGTGCTCTAGTTTTTCTTTACTATCGTCATTTAGATTCTAATTTTTAAGGGCGACCACAGCCAACCAAACTGATTTCATAATCTACTGAAGAGGTACCTAGTATGCAATTTGATAAACACTGTTAGACAAATTCAGTAAAATGTTAACATTTGGGGAATACTGATTAAGTTCATTCAAAATTTCTAAATCTAAAGTTGCGAAAATAAAAAATAAATTTATGTCACACTGTGGTAGAGTAGTGGTTATGTCAGTCACCTCCAAAGGGAGGTAGGTCACATACCCCGGGGTTCAAGTCCCAGGTACAGGGAAAACAACCAATGTACCAGTTAAATACAAAAATAAATAAAAAGTTTCTTTCTCCTCTCTGCCTGTCTTCACTGCTATCTATAGCTTCCCCTCAAAAAAAAAAAAAAAAAAAAAAAAAAAAAAAAAAAAAAAAAAAAAAAAAAAAAAAAAAAAAAAAAAAAAAAAAAAAAAAAAAAAAAAAAAAACCCTAAAAAATAACAAATATATAAATAAATTTAAAAGCCCATTCAACTTATCAGGGAATAAAATTGTAGAAGCAATTACAATGTCTCATATGCCTTTGTATCTCCTAATTTCCTCTCCCCCTTATTCCTACTGTCACACAATTCTTTGCAGATAGCATACTTTCAATAAATACAAGCTAAATAAAAAAATATATAGAAAGGGAACAAGCTATAACTGACTTTATAACGTAGGTTGATCTTTAGTTGGGCCTTCAAGGCATCAGCAGATAACAGCTGTTGAAGTAGGAAAAACAAATATATGCAGAGGCACATGAAATTAAAATTTCTGATGGGTTTCATGTTTGTAAAATGATTTGTTAGTGAAGACTCAAACTAAGAAAAGATTCACCAAAAAAAAATTCACGAAAATCCCCATGTCACAGAAAAATAACTGAAATATAGTAAAGGAAATCTGAGTGTGCTTATATAAACTCACTGAATATCAGAAATGATTCTATCCCCTCTCCTTTACAACATTATGAATTAGGAGAAGGAAAAATTATACCTCAAAATTCTGTTCCATTATGTTTCCACCTTTACTCAAACTCTCCATAATGGCCTTATTTCGAAGAATATCTTCTTCACTGAGATGTT
Source organism: Solenodon paradoxus (assembly GCA_004363575.1). Lineage (NCBI taxonomy): Eukaryota > Metazoa > Chordata > Mammalia > Eulipotyphla > Solenodontidae > Solenodon > Solenodon paradoxus. The sequence continues at coordinate 1,412,339 of RJWH01000077.1, forward strand.
CTCTTCTTTTTCTTGATTCTAAGACAAGTCCATTCACCAGATAAAAATCTGCCAGGAAGTTTCCTACTCTTTCCTATAACAAAATCAAATATTTAAAAATAATAAAACAAATTAACTTTTGATTTTAAAAAGCTTCAAAGTAATATGCATATACATTTTTTCCATAAACATGACACTTAGGTGAAAATCATTTGGTACTTCAATATATCAAATTATCTTATACATTTTATTAAGTCAAAAATATATAAAGGTACACATTTCACACTTAAAACACATAAGATATATGGTAGCCAATCTGAAAATGAATCAAATTTAAATAGAAACACCACACAGTATTCTTTTAGAATTTATTCCCAAGCAGCACAAAGCTATCTAAAAACTTTATTAAGCTGACAGTCAAACTTAAGCAATAAGGAAGGTCAAGAACAATCACTGTTCCCATTTTTACAGAAATAAAAAAAAGGTGGAATAAAAAGAAATAGATTAAGTTCACAGGGAATTTCTAACACAACTAGAATTAATTACCTGTTGCACTATTCTATTCTCTAATAGGACCAAACTTCAAGTTATTTGTGCCAAAAAGGGTCAGAGAAAAAAGTTGATAAGCTTAAGCTCATAGTTAGAATGTTTCTATGGCTGAGAAATACTAAGGTGACAATTATTAGTTTTTTAACCTTACAATGAAAAAAGGATTTAATGAAAGTAGGTCATTAGATAAATAATATCTATTAAAACAAATAAATAAAAGTATCTATTTCCAAAAAATCCAGTCATTCCATTTCTTGCTACCTATAACAGATCAAAAGGCAAGTAAAAGAACAGAAAATGCAGCATTATTCAAACATAATAGAAAACTAGACATAAATGTGTGCCCATTCATCTAAATTATCAAAAATAAATTCAAGTATATCCACATTACAGAATAGTTACTAAAAAACAAAAAAGAAAGAAAGAAATGAACTACTAATAAGTTTCTCCAAGGGAAAAAAAAAAAAAAAAAGAACAGAGAGAGAGGCCTGTTTTTAAGGAATTAAGTTAAAAATAAATCCCACCAATTTATATGCTAGTTTCAATGTTTAATCTTACTTAATAGTCTAGGAGACTCAAGATTTAGTTATGGTAGGGCCCAAGTAGAAATGATTATCCCTAATCCCCCGTCTGCCCTTTCTATGGGCAAGGAGCATCTGGGAAGCGCAGGGGCTTCATTGAGACTTTATGAGGCAAGTAAAAGATGTCAGAATTTTTTTTTTTTCTTTTATGGTTCTGAGTTCTTTAAGTTCCAGGGATCCCTGCTCCCAATTTCCTCTGTAAGTAACCCCACAAGAGTGTAGGTTAGGGTTTAGAAATCATTTTGAGAATGAAGATACTTTTTAGGTCTATGATTCAGTGGTAGGATTCAGAAAAAAAATACTTATTCAAAAGAAAGATGAACAATGATGTTTATAATTCCGATGATAGTAGTTTGTTAAGTGGGAGTGGGCAGATTTGTTACCACGTATACCTTCGCATTTTGTAATTCAAGTACTAAGAAAAAAGAGTATCTTTTTATGATTTCTCTCCTCCCACATCTTGTCCTTGAGGGCTCTTACTAATCTTACTTACTTTTAATTCAGTTTTTAAAAGTTACTAATTAAAAAAAAAGTTTCTAGAACATATTAAAAAGCAGAAAAAGTTGAAAAATGACATACAGTGATCCTCTATTAAAAAAACATATATGTATATGCACAATACATACATATAATATATACACATATATATACACATATACATCTATATATAAATTTACACTTATCTATAGATAGATCTGCCTAAAGATATATTTACATCTATGTAGATATATTGAGAGAGAGAGATTGAGCTACTTATTTCTCAGAGACCATGACTAATACAGGCTGTTTTTTTGTTTTTCCAATAAGAATACATTCATTTCTACTATATTAAATATGTAATTTTTAAGCAGAGAATCCTGGCTTTTTTCTGAATTGGTTACTTATTCTTGACTTTAAATTTTTCTAAAATGCTTTTCATACAATTTTTAAAAATTTTAATACAACTTGAACAGTATTAGGTAACCTCTAGCTCACAGATGAAACTAGAATTACGGAATTTACAATTCACTAACGGAGAAACCTCCACTGAGATTTAGTTTAATGATAGTGTCTGCAATTTAAGATTATTTAAGTTTAGAAGTCTAAAAGTACAAAGGAAAAAAAAAAGGTGCAGGGAAATGAATTCAAAGTACATCCTTGTTACCTTCTTAAAGAATAAAACATTAGAAATGTAAGGAAACCATGTGTAGACACTATTCCCTGTATAACAAGGTAACAAATAAGACTCTTTCCCAACATAGAATTCAAGTAAGCTAACCTTTCTCCCCTCGCTTCTGAAAGGATAGTTTACATTATAATATAACCAGTATAATTCCTTATCTGGATTCCAGGAGGAGAGAATAAACTACTTGAAGACAACTCAGTACCCTACTTCTTCAGTAACCGACTTCTTCCTACATTTCCATCACATTATTTTGGCAACATTAAATACTAAACAATTTTTAAAGTTTAGAATCTAATTTGTGCATACTGTTTTATCTTCCCGAAAAAGCCATCCTGTTTGGGCACGCGTGAATGAAATCGATTTGGTTGATAAAGTTGCAGAGTAAATGTCGCTACTCATTAAAATGTCAACCTCTTCTTCTGTTTCCATCTCTGATTCCTGGTGTGGAGGCAAAAGTTAAATATAAGAATCTAGGTTTTCAAGAGTTATTAGTACTACATATGAAAATATCAATAATTAAAATGTTACATATTAAAAAACAATATTCTAAAAATGTGAAGCACTACTTATTCTAAAAACAATTATAGAAGTTTAAACTTAATATATCTAAAAAATTAGAATTATGACTACAAATCTATATATGCAGGACATATAAAACAGCACTCTCGCACTGTTAGAGATATATGGTGAAAACAATATTGGATTACCCATTACAGAAATGAAGAATATGTAAAACAAGTTTAAAGGGTTACTTTAAGAATTAATTGATAGGTCTGAGACAAAACACCCACAAGGAGACTGAGGGTTTGTTTTTTTTTCCTTTTAAATACAGATGAATCTTACTTTAATTCTTGAACCACCGCCTTCATTTGAGCTTTTCTTTCCTAAAAGGTCTAATGGGGAAGGAAGTAGGGAGGAAGGAAGGCAGGAAGGGAGTACAGGATGGAAGGAGAAAGCATAGAAGGAATGGGAAAGGGGAGGAAAGAAAGGAAAGGAAGCTAGAGGAATCTTCTCTATAAAATAACAATCCATGATTTCTAAATGTACTAAGTTTTCATATTTCAGGTTTTATCCTCTACATGTTACCCAACCTGGCATATAATACTTGACCAATAATTAAATTTTAAATGAGAAAAGAAGAAATATTTGTGTTTACTTCAGGGTAAAAAAACCTAAGTGATCGGGTACAGATGGGTAAATGAGTGGCATATGATGAGTTTCTACTCTCTAACAGGCCAAGAGAGATTCTCTGATAATTAGGACCACAGGGTCTTGAGGAAAACGAAGGTAAAAGGCAGAAACTAGAGACCTGATTAGGAAATGAGAATTGTCATAGAGTTTACGATGGATAGAGGCTCTTTTTCCCTTACATCTTTATTTCTAGATTCCTAAGAGGAACATTTCTATTCTTCATCACCAAACCTATACCCAGATATAGGCCACTTCCCAATCTATAATCTGTAGAAAAAAGAGCAATACTACAGGACTGAGATAGTACCATTTCCTTTATTCTTTTCCAAGTAAATGATTGAAAATCTTGACATTAATGCTAAGGCTATAATAGGTGTATTTCTGGTAACCCCAACTACTTTGGGACACAATTATCTAAAAAAACAATTGGGCTGCCATAGGTTGCACAGAACTGTTAAACATGACACTTCAAACATATTACAGATCATTACAATTCAATATGTTAACTTAAGAGAAACACTATATATAATATTAGCTATGGAGAAATTTTGCTTTTAGTTTCAAATATTTTATTTTCAAATAAACTTTTCGAACAGACTTCTATAAATCTCCTAACCACATCACTGAAAAAGACTTGTTAATTATATTTGTTCAATAAGCATTAATAAACAATAATTACTTATGTATGCCTACTAGGATAAAGAACAAATATATTCTGCCATAAGGATGACTGTTTAAAATCTAAGTATAAAACACATAACCCTAAACATCAGTCCTCATTGATACTAGAGCATCAGCTAATACTTCTACTGTTATCCTTAATCTCTGGCTTCTTTTTTAGTTACAGATGTCCAACACATCTATTGCCCATTTAACTACCCTATTGTTATTTAATATGAAAAAGGATCAAAGTATTTAACATACATCTGAGAGTCTAGAATAAGGGTCAGCAAACTATGGCCAAAAGACCAAATCCATTCTGTCACCTGTTTTCAGAAATAAAACATTACTGGAATACAGTCATACACATTCACTTACATATCATCTATGGCAACAATATAATAAATGGTGTAAAAAACGGGCATGGATTTAGTAAATGAGAACCAAGAGAAGATAAAGATCATTTAAGTAGGAGCGCTGGACAGCTGCCTCTGGCAGAAGTGCAGTCCAGATACATCCCAAGGACCCAGGTTCACTACTACAAGCCAGGGAGAACAATAAAGATGTACAACTAAATAAAAATAAATAAAATGCTTCTTCCTCCTCTCTCTTCCTGTACTCCCTGCCTATTCACATTCATTCCTACCTGTACCTTTCCTTTAAAAAAACAAGCCAAAACAAAAAACAAACAAGCAAGTAGTAGTAAGGAAATGAAAGCTTCAAGAATGAAACAGTTCAATTATGACTAATGCCTTACAAAATAATTAAACTGAGGTTTGGTGCATATATGTTTGGGTTTGTTTTTTTAACCATTCAGAGGAATACTAATATGACAACAAACTCACCTCATGGTGTATTCGTTGATAAACTTTTTGTTCATTGTCTAATACTACAAAAGATTCAGAGGGTGCCGCATCCCCATTGAAAATGAAGCTTAAATCCCCTCGTTGGCACTTCATGTCAGTAAAGTCTATGAGAGTAGTGTCAAGCCTGTGAAAGATGAGTAGATGAGAATCTGACAAAATTTCAATAAAATGCCATTAAACAAGTCTTTGTTTCTTCTGAACTAATACCAAGATACCAACAGCATATTTCAAAGTCAACTTTACAGATAAAAGCTAAATTTTAAATATCTTATAAAATATGTATATAATGTACTCCATTTTACGTGTACTTCCTCTTTCTGAAAAAATACTTCATTAATCTAGCAACAAGAAGATTTTCCCCATTATTAAAATTGGGTCCATGACTGCAACCTTATTCTCTATTATTTCTTTTACTGTAGCTATTACATAGAAGTCACTTCAACTAGGAAGGGCAAAATAGGAAAGCATTCCTGTATAACATTCTCTGATCCCTTAACATCACGTTGCTGGCTCAACAGAGTACAAAAGAGGGATAAAGCAAGGAATGCACCACATTCTTGGATGAAGAATTACAGGTCCACAGTTTTGTCCTTTTGATCTACATGATCTTATGGCTAACCATCTGGTACCAAACCCTGCTTCATTCTTCAACTTAATAAATCATTTAACCTACTGCAGATTCTTGACCTATTTGACCCCTCAGATTTAGATAAGTATTTTCTTTTCCAGCATTTTCTCTTCCAACATCTATATAGCATAAAAATCTTACGGATTCATTTCTACGTCAAATATTCAGATGCACATACTTGAATGTTTATGTTTATGTTTATTGTGCTCTTTGATAACCAAGACGAGGCATTCTAGCTCCTAGTCCACTTTCAGTGGTGCTGAATTACAGTGCTGCCTATATTACTAATGACATCCCATTACTGCTCACACAAAATGGTGTAAGAAAAATCAATGCCTCATTCCCTATCTCTGTAAGAAAAAGAAAAGATCAGATCATCTCACATAAAAGAAAAGGTCAGAACAATCTCTGCCTCCATTCCCTTCCTATCCATCATATGTGTGAGCGGTGGTGGGTTGCCAGGTGTGGGGGTGGGAATCATGAGGGAGGAGATATGCAGAGAGGAAAAAACAGAGGGACAAAGACAGACTAACATAGCGACCTTTGAATTCTAGCTAGTCATACTAAAATCAGTCATAATCAATTATTATTTCATCCTTTTCTATAATTTGCAACTGAAAGACTAGTATTATCAGCAATATCGCTGACAGATGACCAAGTATGCTGTATCATACATAATTCGTAATGATATAATTTATCATTATGGCATTTCAATATATTAAATAGTTCTTAGCTTTAAACCTATGTGCCTAAATAGTCTTATTTTTGGCCATGTTATTACCCATGAAGAACAAAAATTTCTATATACAAATGCAAAAATGTGAATAGAAAATTTTCTTTTACAGTTAAATTTGGAAAGTGTCAAGCAACACTGACAAAGGAAATTGAACTGTCCCTGGAGATTAAAAGAAAAGCCTGAAATGAGTTTACGATGATCATTTCAATCAGTGGTTATAGGTTATCTCATAACTATTAATAGTAAAAATGTTTATGTTAATACTCTCAATAAAGTTTCTCACGCTTTTGCTATTTCTACTAAAGCATTAATTCCTCTGACACTAGAGAAGATATTTTAAATGGTCACATGGATGTCAAGAGATAAAAGCAAATTTAAAAATTTTCTTTGAACATATTTTAAAATTCAGTTCATTTGAAGAGATACTAAAGAAAAAAAATAATCAGGCATACCCTTGATGCTCAGGCAGTTGAGAGTCTGGGGTATGTACAGGGTAAGCCCAGGCAGGGGAGATACAAAATAAACAAATGAATAAAAAAGTTTCTCCCCCTCCCTCTCTTCTTCTCTTAAAAATAATCATATCATGACATTTAAATTAGAAATTTTAATTTAATGTTAACAGATTCATTTTTCTCTAAATATATTCTCATCAAATATGCAAAAATAATTTGCCTTGCATCCTAAAATTCAGTCTCTCCATTTATTTGGTAATCTTAGAACCTATCACAATTCTTTATTCATCTTCAGCTACTAGTAACTCCCAGGGTGTCTTGCTAAATTACAATAACTTCCCCATAATCTGACACAATTCTCTGACACAGTTATTCTTCCTCTGGCTCCTATTTTCATGTCTCTATTTTAACCAATTTTGTCATTTTATTATCTTATTTATTGTGCAATATGTATAATATCATTTACTATCCAAAAGTCATAAAAATGTGAAATAATGTTTAAGAAAGCAGCTTTTTTGCTTAAATCTAAAAATCAAGTATAAATGAACAGAAGCACAAATATTTTTTTAAAGTACCACATGGAAGATAGTACTATTATCTCAAATTATCTACTACCACTGGTAGTACCAATATTAAATATTTAACTAATGAGTAATTTTTAAACATTTAACTAACAGTAATTTTTAATGAAACCAAAATATGTTGCTAACAGGCTGTGAATCTACTTCTATACCACTATCAAACCTTATCCAACTAAATTTTTCTTATTTTTCTTATTTTTTTCTTATTTTTCTTTATTTTTACAAGGTTCTTAATATGGTCATGAATTTAATGTGCATGAGCACTTCCATACTTAGAAACATCTGAAGAGGTTTGTTGGTTCTATTTTTTTAATAAAAAGCAAAAAATTTCTACCTTAATCAAATTTTATTACTTGAGAATAATTACCACAGAACTCACTCCAAACTAAAGGTTAACTCATCACTGTAATTCAACATAAATTTCATAAATATTTGATTTTTTAAAATGTATGGCTTGTGACATTGTGAGAACTGAAAGTCAGAACACCTAGCTCAGTTATTAATTTGCAATATGCTCTTATAATAATCACTTCACCTCGCTTTCTCACCTATAAAATGAAGAGCTTATATAAGATAATCCTTCAAGATATTTCAGTTCTAGACCCTTAGATATCCAAATTAGTTTTCTGGAGTTGTATAGAAATACAGATAGACAAAATCGTATATTCCCATCTATAGTTTATAATATTCTAATATGTATGTGTGTACATATATGTGTATATCACATATATCTATGACATGTATATGAAGAGGCATATTCACTAGCATTATATATATGCTCATACTAAAAGAATATGAAAGATATAAAGAATGATCAAAGTAAAATTCTGAATGAGTAAAACAAATTTCCTGTCAGATTCAGCCATCAATCTTCATTTTAAAAGGAAAAAAAGAAAATTAAAGTAGCCGTAAGTGTTCACCAAAATGAACAAATAACTGAAGAGATGAATAGATAGATGAATGGATGGGTAGGTAGGGAAGGCAAGCACATAAGAGATGGAGAAAAAAGGCCACGTGTTGGGCCTTCTTTATGTATTCCTTATTCTTAAAAAGTCAGGATCAGAGAGATAAGCCATCTTATAATCTTCACAATATCATAGCATGAGCTTTACTCTCTTTGCCTTCTAGACAGTCTGTAGTTAAATAAGAATAATACCTTCATTTCAGTCAAGATTTTTTGCAAGTGGCTCCTTATCTATAGTATGTCCCAAATAAGATTAAATATTGTGAAGCTATGTTTAAGTTATAAACTTAATACTATATTTTTATACACAACCAGATGTAAGCCCTATTACAGAAAGAGCTTCTTAGAAATCTCATTTTACTGCTATTCAGAAAAAAAAAAATCAAATCTCCTTACCTGATATTGATACCTTGTTTGTATATTTTACACGCATCAGAAGGCAGGATTCGGGAAAGTAAAGGCACTGTATTTATTAAAAAAGAAGATAAAAAATAACCACCTAAAGTTGACATTGAAAACTTTTAAATCAGAAAAAGAGTAATGTAAACATTTTGCTAATTCACTGGCTGACCATTTTAAATGGAAATAAGCTCAGTCTACTAATTCACCAAAATTATAATAATTGCCTTTAAAATAGTATTTCTCTATTTAAAATAACAGCATGTAAAACAATTTTGAGCAACTTCAAATGTCTACTATTTAACTGTAAATACTGTATAGTTCACTCATACAAAAGTAATAGCATCAATATAACACCACTCTTACGTACACTGCAAAATATTACTACAGATGAGAGAAAAATGCCTTTTGGTAACTTAAACCCTCCCGTATGGATAACCAGATGTAGCTGGACCCTATCTGAACCTTTAAAGATAACGTGATTAGATAGCAGGAAACTAATGTGCATATATATTATATATAATAAAGATATATTATATATTATATAATAAAGATATATTTTAAGCAGTTGAATTTGAATCTGTGATTTCAGTTATGACTTATGCTCATCGTATCAGTTTCAAAATCTATAACATAGAATCATACTATTTTCCTATAGATTTCTACATTTCAGTGTTACTCTCATTCATATCACAAGCTACATTCTGATACTTTTTTAATCATTATCTGCTATATTTGAGGAAATACAAATTTTTCAGTAGATGAATACACTGGCATAACAGGCTATAATAAATTTCCACATGCCAAAAAGAGAAAATGTGAAACTCTTAATCTTAAGTGTATATGCACAAAGAAGAAAAAATATAAGTATGTCTCACAAAACTCAGCATTTTAAAAATAGCTGATAAATCAATATGGATTAGAAAAAAGACTAGAGAAAATTAATGACTATTTTTCATCTAACTTTTCGAAAGCATTAATTTTCTAATTTCTGCACCCTGGTAGAACAGTGGTTATAACAACCATCTCTAAAGGAGCAAGTCAAAAACCCCTGTGTTCAAGTCCCGGGTCTTGGGGGTAAACAACCAGTGTGAACAAACAAATGAAAATAAAGATATCTTCCTGTCTGCCTGCCTACTTGCCTTTATTCCTGCCTGCACCACTCCTTTAAAAAAAAAATTATAATTAACATTAAAGGTATAAATAATATATCAAAGCCTTTTTTAAATACTTAAAGGTAATTTATTCCAAAATTATTTCAGTGCTGAAGAGTTTTCTAGATATTTTATTGTACAAAAATAAGTTTACTGCCCAGAGAGAATATCCTGTTACTCTATGTCAATAATATAAGGCATCATTTTCTGATAAAAAAAAATTTTTCCTTTTGTGAAACAACGGAAGTTAAGAAGAAATAATAAAAAAACTATGTAAAATAACCAAAGCTCTTCTTTCATTCTCATTAACAACCAGCTTTCTTCTTCATAAATATCTGGTATGGCATGACATAGATCATCTGAAGTAGAAAGCACTATAATTTAAGTTAATTTAATATATTATATCTTTTGAAGTAGTAAGGTAATCTACAAAAACAAAATATACTAATACTCACTTATCAAAAATCAGAAAAGGAAGAATAGTGGAGTACAGAAAGAAAATAAGAAGCCAAGTATTGAAAAGCAAAGGAAAAAGAAAAAAAAAATAAGGACTATCACAGAGCAAAAACAGATTTTAAGGTATCCCCAAAAAAAGAAAATTTTCATTTTTCCAGTTCTATTAATGACTTTTCCCTCCCCCATGTCAACTATACAATTCTCTGTATCTTAAATTATCTCAGCATAATCTAAGTCTAACATTCCAAAGGCAGCACAATTCACTGAACTGAAAAACGAGAAGTATCAACTAAATTCTAATTTTGGTTTTACTACCACTTTCTCCAAGATTTTAAGAAGAGTTTCTAAGTCTAATGTTTTCCATCCACAATATAAAAATAACAGTTTTAAACACACTATTGATAGATTCTGTAAATTACCAAGTAAAGACTAAAAAACCTTAGTTTTTCTGTTGAAACATGCTCATATGCACAATTTGATTATGAAATAGTGATTATAAAACTATAAATTATTTAACACTATTTATAGTATTATAAAAGGGTTTCTGTCAAAAGCTATATTCAAAAATCATTTCATACACATCAAAATAAGTTTGCAATATATGAGGCAGTTTTCATTATCTGCTCTTTAAAATTGAAGAACTAAAATAAAGCTCATAAAGAATTGTAATTTGCCATGTCAAATACTTCGCAGTCAGTACCTCTGATTCCAAAGTTTTTTTATACCGAAAAACCCAAGCTGATATAGATTAGTTACCTACAGACTTACTGTTAACTAAGTCTGAGACTATTGCAGTTAAACACTGAATGTAACACAGAAGAAAGAGGAGTGTGTACATGCTTCACTACCTCAATATTAAACTTAACCTTCTATCTCAATAATTCTTAGCTTCCCCTTATTTCGGAGTTTCCTTTCCCCCACCAAGTCCCCCTCCCCCGCTTAATATTATGGCTGTTGACAAAGGGAAAAGACAAAACCATGCCTAAACTCTAGAATGAAGTGTGAGACTCAAATTTACTAATAAAAATAAAAATCTAGATTTTTTTTTTAATCCAAAGTGACTAGGCTGTATCTAAGTCAATGAGTTAAGTTTTTAAAATTAGGTATGACATCTAACCATCTGATGCTAATAGTTTTGACATAAAATTAGCAAAATCCTTAAAAGCAATGAAACAAACGTGCTGACTTTTTTGCGTCAATGTCAAGTTTGCATAGAATGCATAGAAGGAATACCTTCAACAAGTACCTCAGTGGTTACATCATGAATTTGATTATGTAACATTTATAAAAGCTGCACATATATGTACAATTTCAGCAATGATTACATCCATTTCTATTGGATTTCTATTCATATCACTGAAATATCACTTTTTAAATAGTTCAAAACATTTTTCTCTGAAAGACTTTTTTTTTTTTTTAATTCATAGCACTAAGAATAAGAGAATCAGTTAAAGTTCCAATAAAGTCAAGGGACAACCTCAGTTTAAGATCACCAAGCAGCAGGCTTGAAATCTCTACAGATAGGAAAAAAAAAAAAAAAAAAAAAAAAAAAAAAAAAAAAAAAAAAAAAAAAAAAAAAAAAAAAAAAAAAAAAAAAAAAAAAAAAAAAAAAAAAAAAAAAAAAAAAAAAAAAAAAAGAGCACAAAACATAGTAGGCTTGAAGCTTTTATTATACAAAGGTATATATAGCTTCCTCTTCTGTATGTGTTACTGGGACTTCTGAATGACACATAAAGGCAAGGTAGGTTTATCAGAGTGACAAAATCACATGTGATTTGGTGGAGCCAAAATTATCCTGATTAGCTAGATCTGTATCAACGTGAGAAAGAACTGACCACTTAGGGATTAAAATGAATTAAAGACACTAGGAAACTTCAACCATCAATGCTGTATAGCATGATGTAGCTGTTAAAAAATGAAGTACTTCTTTGTGAACCAATATACTATGATACTTAAAATATGTTAAGTAAAATGACAAATTACATAATGACGTAATAGCATGATCCCATAAAAAACTAATATTTAGAATATATACATATATCACAGATAGGTGGACAGATAGACAGATCTTCAAGTACATACACACACATGTGTAAGCAGTAGAGAAAGTTTGAAAATAGTCACATAAAATGTTAATGATTTTGCCTCTGGAAAACAGTTACAAGGAAACCTAAATTTACTTGTTATTTTCTATGATGTTCAAATACTTTAGCAGTATCTAAACAAAAGATATAAAAATTTCAAGTCTGAGAATAATATTATATTTATGAATTGTGTTAGTCAAGGACTACTAAAAAAATACAAAAGTCTTTAGAAGTATACACATCATTAAAAACATAATAAAAAACATGCATATGCCTAAAATCATAAAAATGGGCATATCCTGGAAGCTCAGGAGTTAAGTCTGTGGCTGTGGTGTAATCCACATATAACCAAGGACACAGGTTCATGACTCAGACTGGGGAAGCAGCACGACAACTAAAATAAATAAATAAATATTTCTTCCTCCTCTCTTTTCCTGTTTGTCTGTCTACATGCATTGATCCTGCCTGCTTTCTTCCTCAAAAAATAAAAACTTAAAAAGAGAAATTTAACAAAAATGTTTAAAATGTTAAGTATTACTACAGGGTTTTATAATCATTACATTCAATATTATAAAGTAATACTTAATTTTCCTTAGGACAGATTCAAATTTGTTATATTAACATTCTATAAGATCTTTTTACATTTGCATTCCTGCATGCATACATATTTTATAGTAAACATTATTCTTACCCCAGCTTTGAAAATCCCAGTGAAGTTCTAGATAAAAGTCACCTAGCTGAGAAATGAAATATAAATAATTAATGAATGCACCTTAGTTAACAGCTCATATCAGTTTAACATTCTGCTTTTAAAAAAATCTGTTATAAGCATGCCATGATGGAGTAGTGGTTAAGTCCAAACGTCCAAAGATGTTGAGGCCACAAACACTGAGTTCAAGTCACAGGTCTGGGAGGAAACAAGCAGTGCGAACAACTAAATAAAAATAAAATAAAATGCTTTTTAAAAAATGTGTTCTAATTAAAGGTCTATAATCAGGAATCATTTCAGTGTTTGGCAGTAGAGAAAAAAAATACGGTTATTACATAAAATAAAACATTACAATAGCACACATTACTATATCAATGAAGGAAAACATGAACACCATACATTTTACAAAAAAAATTTTAATCACATAGAAACACCTGGAAATAGTAGGCATTTTAATTTTTGTCAATAAATACATATTTCTCAATATAACCAAAATGTTATGTAAAAATCATTAACAATTTTATAAGTATAAAAAGTTACTATCAAAAATGACTATTTGTGCAGCCTCATAATGACCTCAAAAAGACACACTCGACATCATTTTTTATTTAAAAAAGGTAACACAATTTTACTGAATCTGAAATATATCATTATATGTAACTTATAAAGAAAAATTTTATTTCACAAATTAGAAGTTAAACACCAAAGACTTTAACTAGTAGGAAAGTTAGAATAATCTCAAAAGAAAAAAAAATTTCTTGCGATCTCACACACACACAAAAAAACACACGGAAACATCATAATAGGTTTATCTTTCGTCCTCAGTTCTTTCAGGAATCAAAAATACAGAGAAAAAACTAAGAGAAAACAAACCTCTCTCCCTTTTTGTGCCAACATACCGAGTTCTTATCATAAGGTAGGACAGACAAAAAGAGTTTTAATATAGAGCAAAACTACAGCCTGCTGCTGCTAACAGTACCAGTAGCTTCAGCTGTCAGAAAATCTTTTTTAACACAAAAGAAATATTATCATCAATATTTATGACTTAACTCCTTTTTAATTTTAACTCCTTCTCTAAGCCCTGGGTCTCAAAGTCAGACCCATGGCTTTCAAAGCCTGTGCCTTAGCACCAGAGCCACGGGGTTGGGGGTCACGTGTGGGGAGGGGGTGGGGGGGGTGTTGTGTTCCTTTTTTTTTTCTTCAAACAGTTCTTATCTAATTTATTGAAATCACTAATTCTTTACCTTCCTTGTTCAAAGTAAATAAGGTGTCTCATAAGATCACATTTATATATTATAATCAGAGTATTTTGTCATGTCATTATTACTTAACACAAGCACATACCATTTCTTGACCCTTAATAATCACTGAGAAATTAGACTGCATTTAAAAAAATGTTTGAAAGTACACTTACAATTACTTTTTAGGTACAATATCAGCAAAGAAATATATCCTACCTCTTTCAGAGCATTTAATAATCGAGGTCGTTTTTCTTCAACACTTTCCCTGGATTGCTGCTTAAGTTTCCTTAAAAGAGCTGTAACTAAAGTTTAAACAAAAAATTTTAACTTAGCATACATTCTGCTGAGCTATAGAAAACATCACTGACTTACAATAATGATGCATAAAGATACAGATATTGTGAATAAATTAAGTTTGCGAATTATTATGATCCTCAAGGAAAATTGAGAAAAAGATACCTCAATATCAACTTATAACTTAGTCACACTAGTTTTCCTTGTTTATAAATATCATTAGAGATTTGTCAGAGTAACCACGATATACCAATCACAGTCAGATGATGCTATGTCCTGTTAGATCTCAAAAATACCATAAATACCTACTCCTTTTCTAAAAATATAGCTCTTGGCAATTGTTACCAGGTCTCCCTGCTCTTTTTTTTCACTAGAGATTGTGTCTTGCATATCACCAAAATAGCATTAAAAAGCTAAGAACACACCCCTACTATGCTTCTGGTATATCTGGTAGGTACTTAGAAGACTATGTAGACAATCTCCGTCCTAATGAAGATTGCTGTAGATAAGAAAACAGAACCATGTAACTCAGAGGAAAGTTGGGGATTATCAGTACAGGAAAAGGCTTTTTGCCTTTCATCTCTCTCACTAATACTACTGGGTTGATTGCTGTTTGTCAGGTAACCATTATGAGCAGAAAAGCAACATAATTTTAGAATTTTATTCATTTTAAAGTGAAGTAGAGATACCGTTAAGATGGCAACTGAGGTTGTTCCCTAAGTCATGTCTAAATGATACAATTAAACATTTTCCCACAAAAGTAACACCACCAGGAAGCTCCACAGCATCACAGCAACTGAGGAGCAACAGGAACTGCACTAAGGACATGGCCTAAGGAAACACACACATCTGAAAGTGGGTCTAGATGACTTGTGTGGTATTGACTGCAGAGTGGTGGTAACTGCAATGGCTGGAGAGGCAGACAGTGGGATCAACTAACAGGGTAGCAGCACCAACTAACCCAGCAGTGGGCCCAGCCTTGAGTCCCACGGAAAGAGGAGTAAAGATTGCTGGTGGCATACAGCCTTGGCTTGAGCAAAGTCCAAAGAGGAAGGGTTGAGATTGTGACCCCAGTTCCCACACAATTCAAAAACCCAGCAAACAGCACAAAAAGGACTACACTCTTCCTAAACCACCCACCCCTTGGGATCAGTGCTGAGTAGAGAAGAGTTCCAACACCAACGCAGACAGACTATTAGACTCAGTTCTGGGAGCCATGAGAAAAAGTATAACCCCATGTTACCCACAGGAATGGGTTCCCCATCTCCTGAGGCCTTCTTAAGAGCTACTCTCCAAGTACCCATTCCCCACCCAACCCTAAAGAGTCATTCTCTACTTTTCTGACTCAGCAAGATAATATAGAAGCCCACATAGGTTAAAAATATAAAACAAACCCAGAGCACCACCTACCAGTATAACAAAATACAAGCAGCTTAGTTACAATGTTGCCATGGGGGAAGAAATTGCTCAAAATACTTCTAACTCCCCCCCAGTGACCTCCAAGGAGGGACAAAGGACACCCCCGCCCCACAATTCTGGTTAACACCAACAACCCTTGCCTCTTCCATGAGGCTGTGGCCACTAAACACGCAATCTTCTGGGGCCCAATCCCTCCAACACCATGGAGATGGGTCCAGAAATCAGACAGAATGCCACACTCCTTCACCACCACCAGGCCCCACCAGTGAAATAAATGAAACAGAATCAAGCTATAGTAGCAGCACAAAGATTTAACAACCACCTTTTCTATGTCATGCACTATGCTGACCACTAATAAAAGAAGATGACATAAACATGGCCATCTACAAGCTAAGATGAGAGATTTACCCCAGAAACTGCCTATGGTTGTCCACTGATCTTGGAGTTCTAACTTCCAGAACAGTTATTAAAAAAAAAAACCAAACAAAAAAAAACGTTATTTAAACCAAAAAACAAAACAAAACAAACTTTGAAACCTCTAGGTATTAGGATACCCCAAAAGATGACATTTCATCAGAAATTAATTTTGAAGACATAGAGGAATATATCTTTTTAGCAGATGAAGAACTGAAAGTAACAAGCATAAACTCAAAGAGTTACAACTCAGAAAAGCAGATCAGATAAGTACAAAAAGAAGTAACAAAAAAATCAACAAGCTCAAAAAGTAAAATTGTAAGTGTAAGACAGAAAATCAAGTTTTACAAAAGAAACTAAAGAAATTCAGGGGGTGATGGATGAAATAAATGAAATCAAGAATACCAGAGAAAGCTATGGAAACAGAATTGACCAAATGGAGGAAAGGATCAGTGAACTGAAGGACAGCAATGTAGAAATGAGTCAGGTTGAAGAGAAAAATCAAATATTAAAAAAGTGAAGTAATACTATGAGTTATATGACTCCATTAAGAAAAGGCAAGAGGGAAAAGGGAGCAGAGAAGATATTTCGAAGAAATAAACAGTGAAAACTTCTTAAACCTGAGGAAGAAAATGACCATACAAGTCAATGAAACCAACAAAATTCTTTATCTAAATTCAAAAAGACCTACATCAAAACATATAACTATGGAACTATCAAAAGTCCAAGAAAAGATCAATTTTAAAGATGGAGGAGGGAACATATAAAGGTACTCTCAACAGGCTTTGGTGAGTCTTCTCAGCAGAAAATCTAAAGGCCAGCAGAGCATGAAACAACATATTCAAAATACTCTCTCAGACACGAGGCAAAAAAAATAAAGCTTTCCCTGAAAAATAAAATCTGACACAAGACCTACTTTGAAATCAAAAAGAAAAAAATCAAAAACTCTGATGGAGAAAATAAAAAGAGTAAAACAAAAGTCAAAGTGGCAATACCAAGTCCTCATACATCAATTTCATCCTGAAATTAAACAGACTGAATTCAACAATTAAGTGGCAGAGTGAATAGATGGTTAGAATGCAAAATTCAACTATATGCTGTTTGCATGAGACTAATTTAAGATACAAAGACTTAAAGTGAAGGGAAAGAAAATAGTACTCAAGTCAACGGTAAATCTGAAAGAGCAGGAACCGCTATACTCAAATCGGATAAAACAGACATCAGGCAAAAAAGAGGATAACAAAGGATAAAGAAGGTCATTATATAATAATAAAGGGATCAATACAATAATAAGAATATTAATATACATGAATAAATGTACTCAAATAGGAGCACCCAAATACATCAAGCAAACATCAACAAAGTTAAAGAGCAACAATGACAGCAACACAAGACAGTAAGGGACTAAAATATCCCACTCACAGTAAAGGACAGATCATTCAGGACCCTCCTCCCCCCAAAAAAATCATGCAGGATACAATATCCTCAAAAGACAAATAAGATGAAATGGATTTAATAGATATCTAGAGTATTTTGCCCCAAAACAATAAACTTCACATTTTTTCCAAATTTTCATAGAACATTCTCAAGAATAGACCACATATTGGGACACAAATTAACTCCCAATAAATTTATAAAGACTGTAATCATATCTAGCATCTTTGCAGGTCACAATGGCATGAGAGTAGAAATCAACCAGAAGAGGAAAACAAAAAAAGGAGTGGAAAAGAAATAATGTATTATGGAATAACTACTGTGTCAATGAGGAAAGCAAATGTGAAATTAAAAAAACAACTAGAGTCAAATGAAAAAGAAGCCACAACTATCAGAACCTACAGGATGCAACAAAAGTAGTATTAACAAGGGAAAGTTATACTAGTTGATTCTACCTCAGGAAACAAGAAAAATCACAAATAAAAAACCTAAGCCTTCATCTAAAGAAACTTGAAAAAATAGAAAAAATGAAACGAGTTAAAAGGAAAAAAATGATAAAATTTAGAGTAGAAATAAATAAAGCAGACCAAAAAGACTATTTAAAAAAATAATTAAAAAACCAAGAGCTGGTTCTTTGAAAAGATAAACAAAATAGACAAACCACTAGGCTAAACTCACACAGAAGAGAGAAAATATAAATAAAATCAGAAATAAGAGGGAAAATTACAACTGATTTTACAGAAATACAAAGAATCATAAGAAACTATTAGGAACACCTTTTATTATGAACACCTATTATGGAAAGCATATGGAAATTTCTGAAAATCTGAAAATGGAAATCCCATATGATCCAATTATTCCTCTGCTGTATAATTTACCCTGAACAAAACAATACTAATTCACCAAGATATATGCACCCCCATGTTCACTGCAGCATTATTTACAATAGTCAAGAGTTGGAAACAACCTAAGTGTCCATCAGCAGATAAGTAGATAAGTGAGATGTGGTATATATAAACAATGACTACTATTCGGCTATCAAAAAAGATGAAATCTTGCCATTTGCAGCAATATGAATGGACCTATAGGGAATTATGCTTAGTGAGACAAGCCAGAATGAGAGAGACACGGTATACAGAGAAACCCAGTGAACAAAATCAAACAAAAATAGACTTTTAGTTAATAAAAGCAAATCAACGGTTACAGGAAGAGAAGGAGGGTAGGCAGGTAAACTGGGAAAAGGGGATCAGTTGTATATTGAAGGTGGAAGAACTTAAAAGGTGGAAAATTAAAGCATTTAAACACTGGCGTGGATGATGATGCATATCTTAAACTTACATAATATTATGATGCAATGTTCCTTCAATAAAAAATTTAAATTTAAATAAAGCAGTTCTAAATCAGCTCTAACATATAGTTTGCATTATCTCACTGCTTTGCAACATAAAATCATTAGCAGAATTCAACAAAAAAAGACAAACATGTCATGAAGTTTTAACAAATAATACTATCAGTTTATGTTTGATTTTTTTAAATGTAATTTTCTCTGCTCTGTAATCTAACAAAAACTAAAAATAAAAAACATAAATCATAATACTGAATAATTTCAAAGTAGATATTTAATACAATCATAAATACATCTGCATTAATGTGTGTATATATATATATGTATGTATATGTATATATATATGCATGTGCCAAAAGTTGTTGAATTAATTATCTTTTAAGTTAGTAGTTAAATATTTGTTTCATGTGATCGGAAGTATAATAATGAAAATGTAAGCTCTGAATATATAACTATATAATATTGGCGATGGGAAACTACTCTGAATGCATATGTATGTTGCCACTGTATATAAAAAAATCATTTTTTATGAGCAGTCCTCAACTACTGAAAGTCTCAATCTTTATTAAAATTTGTTTTTGCTGCATCCTGGTAGAGCAGCAGAGCAGCAGTTAGGTCAATCACCTCCAAAGGAGCAAGTCACATATTCCTGGATTCAAGTCCTGCATCAGAGGGGAAACAGCCAATGTGAACAACTAACATAAAATAAAGATGCTTCTTCCTCCTTTCTCTTCCTCCATGTCTGCCTACTTACCTTTACTCCTGCCTGCATTTTTCCTTTAAAAAAGAAAAATAAAATTTGTTGCTAAATATCCAATAACTGATTTTCAAGAAAATTGTTTCTTGGCCTTCCCAAAAGATAGTAAGTCCCTAAAGAGCGGAAACTATGTCCTCACTCTTTACATCTTACTATATGCATATTCTTATATACTTTATAATAAGTACTAACAAATATGAACTGATTCTAGAAAGAGAATCCTAGAAAGTCACATAATCTCACTGTGAGTAAGAAACCCAGGAGGTGGATCTGGTTTCCTCTCCACTCTGCTAACTGGTTAGACACATCGAAAAAAAGTTACTGAAATTTTTGATTCGTTGTCTCAAAGTTCTACATATTTCTGTTTTCCCTGAAATAATTCTAAGATTATAGTTGAGTCACTTAATGTTTGTCCAGAAAGAACAACTCAATGAACACTAAAAAATATTTGCACTCATATACTTGTCATATCACAATTTTGTCACAAATTAAATCTTAAGCCCAAATGTAATCACACCTTTAAAAGCTAAGATGTTCAGAAAGTCCACATATACTATGTGGATCACATATAAAGTTACAACATAGCCAAAAATTAGCATCAAAATATGACTAAATCTATTTTGAAGTGTGGAAGTCATAAAAAAAATAAACTTGACTAAATCGAAATAACATTCTGGGAGTGCTCAACATTACGCATTTCTTTAAAAAAAAATTACCAAATTTCTTTATTGTCCTCCAAGCTAGATTTCATTATTTCCAGTCTCAAATTAAAAAAAATATATATTAACGGAATGATAATATTCTCATTGAACCAGATTTGCATTACAAATTTTCACTAATAAGATGTGCCTGACAAAACTAGTCTGTATAAAAAATTCCATGAAGAAAACAAAAGAATTAAGGATAGGTAAGAGTTACAGTACAATAACTAAAATATACTGTAAAAGAGTATGTGACTTTTAAATTCTCAAAAAACAGAAAGAAAATTATTCCTTGTTTTCAGTAAAATCCATGCCCCAAAATTAAGGCAAATAGTTGACTGTTATAAAACACTGATTATTTTGAGTTCCAATAATGTTCCACGGAAATAAGCAATTTCTAGAAATGACAGATATCAACATTTTCTTAAAAGTCCTTCATTCTGAAAGAATTAAAAAATTAAAGAATATTAGTAGGGCAGAATTGTGCTGTGGGCGGGGAGGATAATAAACAACATACTATTCAAAATATGATTCCTTAATTCTTTGTTCTACCCAATGTTTAAGTTCCTAAATCAGGCATCATTCATATATTAGTTTATCATTAACTGCAAAATTTCACAATTAAAAAGTTACACTTCTCGAAAAATATTTCAACATTGTCGCATATTAAGAATTCACAGACAACAGTAATTTATATATTGCTTACTCATTTGTCTATCTCCATAGCTGATGGCTTCCGCCAGCGGGCTCCATCCCTGAGCATTTTTCACCTTTACTGGAGCATTGTGAGCCAAAAGTAAATGGGCACATTCTGAAATATAAAATGGTAATAATATCAAGCGTCAAGTCATTTTTAGAATTTCTAAATATAAATATCATGTAAGATTTCAAGAAATCAATTAATATGAATAGATCTAAGAAATATGGAGATTTTTTAATTCTTACATATCTAAACCAAGTTACTTCAGAATCTTGGATTCAAGACATAGCCATTCTATTAGCTAAAAATAAACTGGCTCTCTCTGCAAAGAAAGTATTATGTTCCCTGATAACTGTTCTAAAGAGATTTGAGAATGTTTCCATAATCTAAAAAATAACTCAAGAAATTCAAGAGTAATTTACATCCAAATATCTACTATCTAGTAAGACCTAAAAGAGGATTTGTATGTATATAACATCAAATAGAAAGCTCTTTATTTACTTTAGGGAAAAAAAATGTTTTCAAAAAAGGTCAGCAATGTTTCCAGATCCTTTTTCAAAATTTAACATTTTTTTAATTCAGAAAAAAACCTGACGTGCCCTGGAGTAGTGGTTAGGTCTGCTACCTCAGGTCAAGTGCAATCTACATACATCCCAATGACCTAGGGTGAAAAACCAAGATGAACTAAAAAGAAAATAAAGTGCTTCTTCCGCCTCTCTTTTCCTGTCCGCCTCCCTACTCACCTTCATTCCTGCACTTTTCCTTAAACAGTAAAATACCCCAAAGAGGCAAAAACTTGTTTACGATTACAAGGACACATCTGGACAGTCTTTCAAATAATTAAAGGTATATATCCATTTATAGGTTGAAAAAATAAAAATAAAAATTATATTAACGTGCAAAAATTCAAAATTGAGGTTCAAGGATATCCTAGCTAAATTTCCTAAAGGAATGATTCACTCATTCAATCATTCAATATATACCAAGTGCCTATCATATGCCATTTCCAAGTGCCAGGATCTAGCTATAAGTGTTACTGGCTAAGGACTCACTAGGAATCTCCGGAAGTCCTCCGATTCCTAAGAACAGAAATAAGTCAGAAGCCAGACAAAAGCTCAGTCAAGAAACTTTACTGGGAACCCATGTGAGAGAGTTGGCAAAAGGCATAAAGTCTAATGCCACTTCTCTGGGGACGAGAGAAGGGAGAAGAGAGGGAGGTGGGCCCATGCATGGCAGGAGATAATCATGTGGACAAAGTCCAAGACTGCTTCATTTGAGCAGGTACAGATTGAAGTTTTTAAATGTTTTTCAATCACGTGAGGGCCCTGGAATGGAGAGTACTTTCTGCACTGTGACCAGTGTGAGCAACTAAATAAAAAAATAATAAAGATGATTCTTGAAGAAAAAAAAAAAAAAAGCACATCTATTAGACCTATTCATCTGTGTTTATTAGAGATATTGGTCTGTAATTTTCTTTCTTGGTGACGTCTCTGTCAGCTTTTGATATCAGTGTGATTTTGGCCTCATGGAGAGTGTTTGGGAGTACTCCCAGTTCTCTAAAATTTTGTAAGAGTTTGAGAAGAACAGGTATTGACTCTTCTCTGGAGGTTTTGAAACTCACTGGAAATGCCACCTGGTCCTGGGCTTTTATTTTTAGGGAGATTTTTGATTTCCTCTTCAATTTCTTTGCTTGTGGGGCCTATTCAAGAACTTGGCATAATTATCTCATTTAAGATAAGCCTATGATGTAGATTTTACGATCCCCATTTTATAGATGAGAAAACTGGAGTTAAGAAATCTGCCTAATGATATATAGCATAAAAGTCAGAGCCAAGGTTCAAATCTATCATTTATGCCCAAATCCTGTGTGCTTAATATTCTATCCTGTTAAGTTTTATTGTTATTGATATTGCTTATTTGGAAAGAATGCTATCCAAAATTTTATTTCACTTTCATCATGCTGAGTTTTTCTTTTTAGTTACCTTATTCTTGATAATTCCAAATTAACTTTTCTAAATTAAGGAACTGACTCAAGATCAATTATGAATTTTTTTATGTTCTACTATATTCATTCTAAACTTTGTTTTGAAATTATCCAATACATTGTACTCTTCTGAGTTTCTTTGGAAATAAGTATTTAATGTGACAAATTATATTCTTTTCCTGGCATGAAAAAAATAATCAAAAATTTAAAAAATAATAATAAATAAGCTGAAGGTACAAGTTGTGCAATATCACCTTCTTTTACCCTATTTTACTTGGTCTGGCAGAGTACAAACTTGAAGCTGCAGAGGGTCTTTAAGAGAGAGGTGTTCAAAGCTAAATTATGGGATTGTGATTGATAAGATCCTAGTCTGAGCTCTAGAAATCTACATAGCCATCTATGCTGAAGGTGAGGGGGTCCTTGGAGTGTCTCTTATGATAGATATTATGGTTGAGAAGGGATAGCAGGAGACAGGTCTGTAGGTTAGTTTTGTTATTCCTTGCTGTGGCATATTTCTCACTCATCTTGCTTTTGTTTCTTTAGAAACTTGCTTTATTTTCTTAACTAAATCAGGGGAATGGAAACTGGTGGTTACCCAATTCTTGGTAGATGGGAAAGTAAGATGATTAGAGTAGAGGTACTATTAATAAGGTGATTAATAATTCTCCAAAGCTGGTGGTCCTAACAAAGTAAAGGCTCCTCTTGCTCCTGGGTTCTATTCTGACACCAACATATTCAGAGACAAAAAGAATAAGATCTTGGTATCAGAGAATTTAAAACCTGCTAGAAGACAATAATTAAACTAATTCAAATAATAGTAAGTGCTCTAAGGAAAATATGTATATTGTGACAGTATGATACAGGTGAGCTAAGGTGATGAAAAAAATTGCACAGCTTTATCACTATCACTAGAAGTAAAAGGAATATACTAGCTGGATATTTTATTAGAATAAAATAAAAATTTCACAGATGTATTTAAGTATGTTAGCAGTATGTAAAATAGATGAGTAAGAACGTTTATTTTAGCAATATTTACAATGCCAAATGTACAGGAAGTTATGACTATCCACGGGAGAGAATGACTGGCTAACATATGATACGCTGTATCACCGTAGTAATATGTAGCCATTTTTTTAGGAATAAAGTCCTATCATGAAGACAAAGGAAGTGGCCAAAATACTCAACCACTCCGCCAATTTGGGAAACTGAGCATCAAAAAACAACTAGTTTTTAACATAATGTAAACAAAAAATAATTCATTATACTCATATAACAAAAAGAACAATGAATTATTATTTACAAAAGAATTTCAGCTAATAAATGTAGAATGAATTATTCACAGACTTAGAAAATAAGCACAAGTACAATCCATTCCAATAACTGATGTAGGCAAACGCTCTCAATGAATACTGAAGCCATGAGGAAAATGCTGTATGCAGACACACCCTGACAGCTGAGGTGCTAAATCTGTGGCTTTGGCTAGCAGAGTCCATGTAAAACCCAAGGACCCACGTTTGAGGTGCAAGGGTGGGGTGAGGGGAACAACCAACAAAAACAACTAAATAAATCAATAGACACTTCTTCCTCTCCTCCTGCCTGCCATCTACTTGCCTTCAATCCTGCCTGCTTCCTTCCTCTTATTTTAAAAAAAAACTTACGTGCTAGAAACAGGGTATTTACATGATATTACAGTATCATCCCAAGATTATTTATCACTACAAAGGGAACGGTATCATCTTAGGTGATCAAACTTAAGAGCATTAAGACTGGGACAACATGAAAAACAACGTTATTTCCTCCTGTGATGCAATACAAAGTTCATAACATCACCCATGCACTATTATTTACAGTAAAGTTTAACCTGAATCTAATCACATCTCTGTAGCTAATTTTCATTTTATAGAAAGAGCGAAAATAAATATAACATCATGAGAAAATAATCAGGCAAATCTAACATGGGAAACATTCCACAAACTAACAGGGCAAACTCTAAAAAAAGTCAGGTACAAAGGAGGAAAACAAAAGGTGGGCAAATTTCTAGTTTAAATAAAGAGACGCATGGCGTGTCCTGGTAGAGCAGGGACAGGGCACAGTCCACAAAGTCCCGGGTTCGTGTCCTGGGACCAGGCCAACAAGAACAACGACCAGGATGAACAACTAAATAAAATAACTAAAAATGTTTCTCCTCTCTCTTCCTTCCTTCCTTCCTTCCTTCCTGCCTCTGCTTGTCTGCATGCCTGCCTATACCTTTCCTTTATATAAATAAATAGAGAACCAAATGCAATGAATACATTTCAATTGAGTTTTGGTTAAATTATAATCTATAAGCATTTTTAGAACAACTGGATTTTGTTTAAATGAGCAAGATACCAGACATTATAAAAATAGTTACACGTCATTACATATTTAGGTGTGATAACGATATTGAGATAATGATGGAGAATGTTCTTATTCATAGAGAAGCATATGAAGTGAAGTACTTGGTTGTAAATGTCATGATGTCCATCACACAAGGCCAGAAGAGGCCTTGGCTGTGTCCACAAGGCTTGGCTGTCCTTGCTGAAGCCCAGTCACCTCAGGCCCCTGCTCCCTGGGACCCTCGCTCACCAGACCGTCCCAGAGGAGGCACGGAACTGCCAGGCTACAGGAACCCCAGGCCTCTGCTCCTGGGATCCAGTCAGACCTGCCAGGAAGAGGCCCTGAGCAGTGCTCATCTGGCTTCACTGAGCCTGCCAGGATCCACATACCTCAGGCCCCTGCTCCCTGGGACCCTAGATACCATACCTGCTCAGAAGAGACCCAGATCTGCATCCATCCAGCTTCTAGTAATGCCAGGCCTCTGCTCCTCAGTCAAAAGAGGCCCTGAGATGTACCTGCCCAGCTTCGTTGTGCTCACCAGTCTCCACAGGTCTTCACTGCCCAGGACCCCAGATCACGAGACCCACATACAGTGGTTTAGAAAAAGTGGCTGCCGCTAGGCAGCTCACAGGCCTCACTTGTGGGCCATAATCCCTGCCTTGCTTAGAGTACACCGGGAACAAGTGCCCCCTAGGCCTCAGGACCTTAGGACACCCCGCTACCCCAAACCAGCCTAGATCATAAAATACGTAACTGGGCTACCCAAGAGTTGTATACGCAGACTCTACTTGGTCTGCATATGAAACTCCGTGCTGCAGAGCTGCAAAGCCTTCAAGCACCACCTGAAAAGGCATCAGTGACCTACCAGAAGAGGGCATGCTACTGAGCAGAAGCAGCCCCTCTCCAAATGAAATCAAGGGCCGGCATCTGCTACAGCAGCATACAAATAGGAAGAAGTCTAAACTAAAAGAGGAAGAAAGCCACAGTGCTAAATTGAAGGCAGAAAAGAAATTCATGCCAACATTTAAGTCACCCAAAAAAGTTTGAATGGCCTAAAAAGAGGAAGACGACAGGAGCTTACCAGAGAAGAACTCCATTAACATGGATTTGAACAACCTAACAGACACAAATTCTAAAGCATAGTCCATAAAAAGCTCAATGACATGCAAGATGCACACACAACTACCCTAAGGCAATTGGGAGACCTCAGAAAAGGTGTGACAGATCAAAGGGATCATTTCGCCAAGGAGATTGAGACCATAAAGAAAGTCCTAGTAGAAATAATAGAGATGAAAAGTAAACTCAAGGAATTTACATAAACATGGAAAGCTCCATAAATGAACTCAATCATGCAGAGGAGCAAATATCAGATATTGAAGGCAAGTTAACAGAAGTGACCATCGTGAAAGAAGAGAGGGAAACAAGAATGAGGAAAAGATGAAGTACCCTGTGAGAAATGTCACACAAAAAAATCTAAGGATCATACACCTCTGGAAGGAGAGGTGAGGAAGAAAGAAGCAGAAAATCTATTGAAAGATATAATAGCAGGGAATTTCACAAATCTGTTACAAAAAGTAAACATGGATATTCAAGACGCAGGGAGAACACCTGTACTTCTAAATGCAAATAGACCTTCTCCCAGACACACCATAGGAAAACTAGCAAAGGTCAACAACAAAAAAAAAACTACTCAAGGCTGCTAAAGAAAAGAAAAACATAACTTACAGGTACTCCCATCAGAATATCATCAGATTTCTTAACAGAAACACTACAGACTAGGAGAGAGTGAAACAACGTATTGGAAATACTAAATGATAAAAACTATCCATCAAAATAATCTGCCCTGCAAAATGATCACTTAAATATGATGGAGAAATAAAGACCTTCAATGACAAAAGTCAATGGATTCTTCTATCACCAGGCCTGCCATTCAAGAAATCTTGACAGTCAGAAGATGGTGATCTGGTAGGGGCGAGATCAGATCCCCGCCACAGAGCAACCTAGGAATTCACCTATTTTCCAGAAACAAACACTGAGGAAAAGCAGGCACAGAGGTAACAGAAACACAACGGCAATCATGAAGACAAAGGGTAGGGAAAAGCATCTGCGTTCAGAGCTACGCTGCAGATACCGGACCTGGACCACAGCAGAAGGGATGGGTAATAAATAGCTATATAATGTTAATACACTGAACTCACCAGTTAAATGGCAGCACAGAGTGGCTGCATAGATTAAAAGGCATAAGCCAACCCTCTGTTGCACTCAAAAGATAAACAAAGGTTCAATGTTAGTGGTTGGAAGACAATCCTATAGTGAATGGCAACCACAAAAAAACAGGAACAGATACACTTATATCAGGTAAAATTGACTTCCAACTAAAAAACATAACAAAAGACAAAGATGGACATTATATAATGATTAAATGCAGCAAGAAGAAATAATGCTTATTAACATAATGTACCAAATGAAGTATCAAATACCAAATGTATCAAAACACATTAAGCAAATATTATTAGATCTGATGAGAGACACTGACAGCAACACATAATAGCAGAAGATGTGAACACCCTACTTACAACAATGGACAGATCAACCAGGCAGAAAATTAACAGGGAAACAACTGCTTTAAATGACCAAATGAAACAGTTAGGTTTAATAGAAATATACCAACAATTCATCCATCGACTACAGAAACGATTTTCTTCTCAAAAGCGCATGGAACAATCTCCAGAATAGATTATATGTTGGGACACAAACCATGTCTCAACAAATTTACAACAAATGAAATCACATAGGGATCATTCCCAAATATATTTATGAAGCTAACATCACACTGCTATCAAAAGCTGATAGAGGCATCACCAAGAAAGAAAATTACAGACCAGTATCTCTAATAAACATAGATGCAAAAAAAAATCTCAAAAAAAATTAACAAACCAAATGAAACAATGTATCAAAAAGATCATCCATCATGACAAAGTGGAATTTATCCCAGGCAAGGATGGTTCAATATATGTAAATCTATTAACGTAATATACCATATCAACAAAAGCAAGGAGAAGAACCACATGATCATATCAGTAGATACAGAGAAAGCTTTTGACAAGATTCAATACACATTTATGATAAAAACCCTGCACAAAATGGGTGCATATCTCAACATAATAAAAGCCATATATGACAAACCGACAGCCAACATCATAGTCAATTGTGAAAAATTAAAAGCATCACCTCTAAGGTCAGGAACTAGGCCAGACTGTTCACTCTCACCATTGCTATTTAAAATCATACTGGAGATCTTAGCCAGAACAATTAGGCAAGAAAAAGAAATAAAAGAAATAAAACTCTCATTATTTGCAGATGATACAGATATATATATATATATATATATATATATCCCTATACAGCTGCCAAAAAAACTACTAGAACTAATCAACAAATACAGTAAAGTAGTAAAGTGGCAGGCTGCAAAACCAGTGCACAAAATTCAGGCTTATTTCCAGGAAATCAATTAAAAAAATCTTAAAATTTTCATGAACAAACCTAAGATCTAGAACAGTCAAACAATTATGAGAAAAAAGACTGAATCTGGAGGGATTACACTCCCAGACACTGAGCTATCCTATAAAGTGATAGTGATCAAAGCAGTATGGTACTGGAAAATAACAGAGGCAGAGATCAGTGGAATAGAAGTGAATCACCAGAAACTGATACACTCACTTAGACAATCAGTTAATCTATGACAAAGGAGCCAAAAGGATACAATGAAGAAAACAAAGTCCTTTCAATAAATGGTACTGGGAAAACCTAACAGTCACATGCAAAAGAAGGAAATGAGACCATTCTCTAACACCATTCACAAAAATTAACTCAAAATGGACTAGAAATTTGGACATAATACTGGAAACCATAAAATTCTCAGACGACAGCATAGGAAAGACATTCCATAACATCAGCCTTAGAGAGGTCTTTGGGGACTCAATTCCAGCGCCGAGGAAAACAAAAAGAAAAATAAACAACTGGAACGTATCAAACTAAAAACCTTCTTCACAGTGAAAGAAAACATGACCAAAACAAAAAAACAACCTACTATCCTATCCAGAAGATATCTGTGCTTTATATTTCTGACAAGGGTTTAATATTCAAAATATACAGAGAACTCAATAACAGAAAAACAGGTAATCCATTCAAAAAATGGGAAGAGGACCTGGAGAAACATCTATCTAGAAGATATACAGATGGCCAAGGGGCAACTAAAGAGATGTTCCTACTCCCTTGCTAACTGAGAAATGTAAATCAAAACAAGGAAATATCACCTTATACCTGAGATTGGCTATTATCCAACAAGTCTGGAAACAATAGATGTTCAGGAGGCTGTGGGGAAATGGGAACATTTTTACACTGTTGGTGGGAGTGCAAACTGGTACAACCCCTTTGAAAAAAATATGGAGCCTCCTCAAAGAGTTGAATGTGGAAATTCCATAAGATCCTGCCATCTCACTTCTGGGTGTTTTTCCCAAAAGATATAAAAACATTCACTCACAGAGATTTATGCACCCCCATGTTTACTGCAGCCCTATTCATAGTAGGTAAGAACTGGAAATTACCTAAATGCCCAAGGTCAGATGAATGGCTAAAGATGTGGTATATTACATAATGGAATAATACACGGCCCTTAGAAGAGAGGAAATCCTGTCATTTGAATCAACATGGATAGAACTAGATGGCAGTATGCTAAGTGAAATTAGTCAGAAAAAGAAAGAAAGATACCAGATGACCTCACTCATAGGTGCTAGGTGAATAGACAAAACAAAGGAACAGACAAAATAAAACCAACCCCTGAACACTTGCAACAAAACTGAGGTTACCAATAGGGAATGGGAGGTAGGAGGGCAAGTGGTGAGGGAGCCCACTTAATAATGGTGAAGAACACTTGGTGATTTGATGGAGGGCATGGTGTGTTGACATATATCTAAGGAAAGGGGAATCTATACATAGGAAGCCATTTTAATGTGTAGAATAATTACTACAATAAAAAAATATATAAAAAAAGAATGTCAAGGGCTACAAAAAATGTATCAAAGCAAGTGATAAAAGGAAATCAGGAGCTGTGATACTAATATCAGACAAAGCAAATTTCCAACGAAAAATTGTATCACAAGACAAGGATGAACATTTAATTATGGACAAGAGAGTAATCCATCAAGAAGAAATAAATGCACTCAAATCAGGATCACCAAAAGACATAATACTGACAGAACTTAAGGCAGACACTGACAGTAACACAATAATAGTAGGAGACTTCAACACTCCACTACAACCAATAGATAATCATGCAGGCAGAAAATCAACAAAGAAATAAAGACCCTAATTGAAACAATAGATCACATGGACCTAACATACATACAGGGTGCCCTATCCCAAAAAAAAAGAACATACATTTTTCTCAAGTGTACATGGAACATTCTTAAGGACAGACAATTTTCAAAGACAAAAAAGTCTCAGCAAATTTAGAAGGACTGAAATTATAGAAAGCATCTTCTCTGATGCTCTGATAAAAGGGGGTAAAATTAGAAACGAACCAAAATAACAAAACAATAAAGCCACAAAGATGTGGAGATTGAACAACAGGCTTCTGAACAATCCCTGGACCATCTATGAAATTAAAATTTATCTGGAAACAAATGAAAATTCGAGGATGAATTTCCAGAACATATAGGAAACATACGGGATGCAGCAAAAGCATTTCTGAAAGAAAAGTTTATAGCCATACAAGCACATAACAAAAACCAAGAAAGACTCCAAATTAAATCCCTGGCCTCACACCTGTAGGAACCAGAAAGGGAAGAATAACTAAAACCAAAAATCAGCAAAAGGAAGGAAATAATAAAAATTAGAGCAGAAATAAATGAAATTAAAAACAAAAAGACTGTCCAAATGAACAATGAATCCAAGAGCTGGATCTTTAAAAAACTAAACAAGCTAGACTTTCTAGCTAGACTAAGAAAAAGAGAAAATCCTAATAACAAAAATAAAAAATGAAAGAGGTGAGATTACAACTGATATCACAAAAATACAAAGAATCATAAGAGGCTATGCTAACAAATTAGCCAATCATGAAGACAGATTTCTAGAAGCCTACCACCTCCCAAAACTGAACCAGGACACAGACAACTTAAAATAGATCAATCACAACCACAGAAGTTAAAGCAGAAATAAAAAAATATATCTCCCTAAAAACAAAAGTCAGATGACCTCACTAGTGAATTCTACCAAACACTAAAAGAAAAGCTAATCCCCATTCTCCTTAAACTCTTCCACAAATTGAAGGAGGGAACACTCTAAATATATTCTATGAGGCCAATATTACCCTGATTCCAAAATTAGACAAAGACAGCACCATCAAAGAAAGCTACAGGCTAGTATCACTGATGAATACAGATGTAAAAACCCTCAACAAAACCCTGGCAAACAGAATTGAACAGCATATGCCAAAAAAAAAAAAAAAAAAAAAAATATATATATATATATATATATATATATACCACCATAAAGTGAGTTTTATTTAAAACAGGGATGCAATGGCTCAACACTTGCAAATCATCAATGTAATTTACCACATAAAGTGAAAATGAAAAACCATATATGATCTTCTCAATAAGACACAGAACAAGTATTTGATAAGATTCAACACCCATTCACAATTAAAAAAAAAGCTTGCCTTAACAGAAGTAGAAGGCATATACTTCAACATAATAAAAACAATGTATGACAAACCCACAGGCAACGTCATAAACAATGGTGAAACACTGAGAGTCATTCTCCCAACATCTGAACAAGACAAACTTGCCCACTATCACCATTACAATTCAGCATAGCTCCAAAGGTCTTGGCCAGAGCAATAAGGCTTGACGAGCACATTAAAGGAAACCACAGTGGAAAAGGAGAAATAAACCTATAATTATTTGCAGATTATATATGTATAATCTGAAAAATATACATATATATATAAATGCTTTAAAAAACCTGCTTTCAACAATAAACGAATACAGCTAAGTGGGGCAGGATATAAAATCAACACACAAAAATCAGTAGTATTCTTATATAAAAACAATGAAGTAGAGGAAAAAGAAATTAAGAAATTCCATTCTGAGTAGCACCAAGAAAGATCAAATATTTGAGAATAAACGTAACAAAGGAGGCAAAAGACCTCCATAATGAGAACTACATGTCTTAATAAAAGAAATGCAAGACACGAAGAGATGGAAAAACAATACATGTTCATGGATTAAAAGAATTAACACTGCAAAAATGGACACTCTGCCCAAAGCAATATCTAAGATTAATGCAATTCTTATCAAAATCCCCAGGACTTTCTTCAAGGAAATAGAGCAAACGCTACTGAAGTCTTTATAGAATCACAAAAGGCCTCAAATAGTCAAAGTTACCTTAAGAGAAAAAAACAATAGTGGAGAAATTACACTCCCTAGCCTCAAACTGCATTACAGAGCAATCATCATCAAAACAGTTTAGTATCAGAACAAAGACAGACACACTGATTAGTGGAATCACATTGAAAGTCCAAAAATAAAGCCACACCTATATGGACAGTTAATATACGACAAAGGTGCCAAGAGCATACAATCAAGTTAGGAAAGTCTATTTAACAAATGGTGCTGATGGGATGGGCCATTTGGGAAACAAATGGAAAAACTGGAAAGACATCTTCAAAAAAAGAAACTAAATTACCATACACAAAAGTTAACTCAAGATGGATCAAAGACCTGGACATAAGAACCAAAACCATAAAATATACAGAAGACAATATGGGAAAAATACTTCAAGACCTCAACCTCAACAAAGATCTCTGGAAAAGGAACAACTATGGCAAAAGACATCAAAGTAAAATGAAGTAATTGGAACTACATCAAACTGAAGAGCTCTATACAGCAAAAGAAACCACCACTGAAACAAAAAGACAGCCATGGAATAGGAAAACATAATCACATAGCATACATCAGATAAGAGCATAATCTCCAAACTATATAAAGAGCTCATATATCTCAACAATAAAAAAGGAATGACCTATTCAAAAAATAAAGAAAGAACTGAGTAGATATCTGTCTAAAGAAGACACATATGGTCTACAGACACCTTAAAAAATGTTCTACATCGTGCGCCATCAGAGAAACGCAAATAAAAACTACAATAAGATATCACCTCACACCAATGAGAATGGCCTATGTCTAAAAAATTGGAAATAAGAGTACTGGAGGGGATATAGAGAAAAATGAACCCTCCTTCACTGTTGGTGGGAATGTAAATTGGTACAATCTCCTTGGGAAACATTATGGAGATTCCACAAACAAAGATGGATCTACCATTTGATCCAGCAATCCCACTCTTGGGCTTATATCCAGAGGATACAAAATCTCTAAACAGAAAAATATCTGCACACCTCTGTTCATAGCAGTACAGTTCATAATAGCCAAGACTTGGAAACAAACTAAATGCCCAACAACACATGACTGGATAAAGAAGCTATGGTATATATACTGAATGGAATTCTACGCAGCTACTAAAAAAAAAATTAAATTCTGCTCTTTGCAACAATCTGTATGGAACTGAAAGGAATTATGTTAAGTGAAGTAAGTCAGAAAGAAAGAGAGAAATACAGTATGGCTTCACTCATATGTGGAAGACAATGAAATGAAACAAATAAGCAATTACAAAGAAAACCCCAGGAAAAACTCACAGAACACAAAAAAATAAGGGCTGCCAGGGGGGTGGGAGAGGGTGTGGAAGGAAAGAGGGGGAATGTGGGGGTAAAGGACACTAGAACTCTGGTGAAGGGTGTGGTGAGAAATACAGATTGAGATACTATGTCAGTATTTAAACATGAAGGTAGTATTGTGAACAAAAGAGAGTAAACATCAGTAATTTTTTTAATTATTTTTAAAAAAATGTTAAATGCCATGATGTCTAATCTACTTTTCATCTACAGCAAAAGTTAATATAACACACTAAGATAAAAAGATAAATTATGGAACCAAGGTATAGTACTTCAGTGTTGGTTTTAATAATCTTTCCATTTTTCTATATATTTAAAGGTTTCATTAAAAAATAATGCCAACAGAAAAAATACATTTTTTAAAAAGAATGAATTAAAATCATCCAAACAGATAGAAAGGAATTTCAACATTGTACTGCAAAGTGATATAACATATCTGCTCAAAGTTGAACATATTATGATCCCATTTCTTAAAAAGGAGTGGTTAAAAAATCATGTATATTTGAACGCAAACACACGTATCTGTGTGTACTGATAGGCCGGGGAAAAGCATAGAAGAATATCCAACAAGTTGTTAAGATGATTTACCACGTTTATTGAGAGAAGGGGGCCAATATGGGGAGATGATAGAAAGCTCAACCAAAAAGTGCTTTGAATAAGTAAATGAACAAAAATGGATTCTCCCAACAAAAATCTAGTTTTTATGTAAATATGTGTACATGTGCATACATAAAGAATATAAACAAAGATACCTACAGTTTGAGAACTATTTCATGATAAGCTTTTGCATGAAAAGAAAAATATGGTAGAATATTATATATAGGGATTCAATTTCACGTAAAAGCAAATTAAGCCTGTGTTTTATATAAGAAGCAAGGTATTCCAGGACACCCAACAGTCCCAATTAATGTTAACCACATCAGGGAAAAAAATGGGAAAGATGATACTCTTACATATCTTCATATTATATTATCTCAAATGTTACAAAAAGCCTGTGTCAACGGCCTAAAAATCTTTGAAAAAAAATTTAATTTAAAAATATTAAAAAACAGGATATACAACATCTAAAACAATATCCCAATTGTGTAAACTAAGATTGATTGGTATGATTTATATAGATGCTAGACATACCAACTATGTTTTCTATATGACACAAACCCTGCTGCCAGTTATCTTCACTCACTGGTCACAACTCAGTTGATGTAGAAATGAGCAACTAAAGAAAAGCAAGATAATCAGAGCTATCTTAATGACATATGACATATATTTGAAAAAACATTATAGACTATTCAAATGCTTTTCTCGGTAATTTTTAAATGGATAATAAAATAACAACCAGACACAACTAACATTTAAACAATACATAAATGTGCCACAATGAAGTTAGAACTTGCGGAGTGCAAAAAAAGTGAAATCGTGAGAAACAGAAATTATATATAAATAATCAAGAACTACGAAGACGATAAAACACAGAGTAGATGGGATATCTAGGTCAACTGGAGAAAAAAAATAAAACAGAACATCCAGAGAGACCCTTAAACTACTAGTCTTAGAATTATTTCAGGGAAAAAATTAAAAAGTGGAGATCCAAAAAAGACTGAGAATGAATTAAAAGTTAGCAGCAATTGGGCATGTCCTGGTGGCCTAGTGTTCTATCAGACTGGAAGCAGTCCCACATATACCCTAAGGTCCAAGGTTCAAATCTGGGTCCTGGGGGAACAACCAATATAAACAATTAAATGACAAAATAAAGTGCTTCTTCCTCCTCTCTCTTCTTGTCTGCCTGCCTACTCACCTTCATTCCAGCCTGCACATCTTTAAAAAAAAAAAAAAACAGTAACTCATCTGAAGAATCTTTCCCTGATATTTCCAATCAAAAGGCTGACAGTTAAAGATAAGTTTTCTATTTCTATTCCATCTATTAAAGATTCCTGACGTATTATACTTCATTAAGTATAATGCTCTTTTCCATTTCAAGTCAAATCCATAGTTCACAAAATTTCTAGTCAGTAAGACTAATATAATCAACGGACCAGAAATTCAGAGATAACACTTCTATGGTTAAATACATAGTTTCAATAGGTTAATATGAGAGAATATATGTAAATCAAGTTTGAAAGTCCTAAGGAACCTCTTTGATTCATCAACAAATACCTGACTGCACCAGGAAAGTTTTACTGCATTTATAAACAAGAATACATAAAGAAAGAGCTCCTCAATAATGAAATCACTAAAGGTATAGTAGCAAATCTCTAAAGGAGAAGACAAGAGAATGAAATATCACCAACTAAATAATGGTATAATGTAAAATTAATTTATAGATTTTAATATAAGGTAGATGTTTTATCTTCTACTACATATTTCAACCTCACTCTTGTTCGACCAATATCAAAAATAAGACTTAAAAAAACAGCAAAAAGGAATATATAACTGGAAAAACATATAAATGGATCAGTACATTAATAAATGCTAACTCCTCTATATGAATTCAGAACAAGCAAATACTGATATTATTTGCAGATAGTGAATCTTTTAACCAAGTGTTTCCCAAAATTTGTTCCATAAAACTCTAGTCACTCAATATATCTGTGAAAAAGAGCAAACATCAAATGATTGTGAGGAACAATGACGACTATATCCAATACTTGCCCAAAATCAGTAGGCCACAATGTACATTAACATAGCAAAATTCTAAGTCTAACTAATACTTATTATCCCAATATTTTCCAAATCAATCTAAATGCCTATCAATATCCTATGAAACAAATGTTCTGTGAAATAATAGTTTGGATAAGCTGATAAAAACCTATGATGAAAAACAATACCACCACCTAAAATTCTAACACCTAGAACTGGTAAAGTGAACATGTTTCATTTCACACTCAAATCCTGGTAAATCCAGATTTACTACTAAAGTGCTATGTTGAAAAAAGAAATCAAAGATAGCAACAAATTAATTGTATCTGTCATAAAAATAGTAGGGAAGTATGCTGAACGTTACCTAACTATGACATAGACTATACAGTTTTTGAAGAGTTCTCAGTAAAGAAAGCAAGGCATGAAGATTAGCACAGTATTTCTATTAACTCTTTGAAAAAGTGCTATGGAAAACGAGGGAATATGTTACTTTTAATACACTGAATCCTAAATTCAATTAGCAGTATAATAATCTGGTTACTTTTTAAAACTCAAAAGACAAAATTCATCTCAATTTTTAAATTGATAATACATTAGTAAAATTCAAAAGAAAAAAGAAAACATGCATATATACTAACCTTTATTTCCTAACATCACAGCAAGATGTAAAGGAGTGTTTCCTAAAATTAAAAATAAATAAATAAATAAATTAGTGTAAAAACACAGGAAAATTTATGTAAAGGAAGTTTCAAATCCTTCAGAAATTGCAGACAGTTTTTAAGTAAATGTGTCTCCCAAATGATGCCGTAAGTTTTCTCCACACCGCCCCACAAGCCCAGATCTTGAACCCAGGTCTTAGAGTTTTGGTTTCTAAACGCAATGTATTCTACTCCATCCCCCTATAGCCCCACAAAAAGGATTCTCATTTTGCTTTTGTGATTTCTTCTCCAAATAAATTTCAGTGTTTCCTTTGATACTAATTTATTTAGCATGTCTTTTTTTTGTTCACTCAGCAAGCAATTTAAATAACTATTACATGTTCATCCTTGGGGCCAGATATAAATCCAACAAGCCCATCCTCAAATTGTTCCAAAGTTTTCTACTAGAGACTTACATGAAAATAATATTTATATTATTTATTAGACTAGAAAGCAGTGTATCATGACAATGGAGCACATGGCTGACCTCATTTTGCCTATACAGAGTTAAATATTGAAAGGGCACCACACTGAAATGAGTCTTGAAGAAAAATTATAGGCAAAGTAACACTGACTAGCATTCCATGCTAAAAAAAAAATCAAATTGAAATTCAAGAACAGTTTCTATTTGGCAAACAAAAAAAAAGGTAAGTGGGATAAACAGCTTATAGGAGAATAGTCAATAATGAAATTGGAAAGATGAACTAAAGGCAAATGAACAAAGACATGCAGACTATGCTTAGAATTTGGACAAACACCCTATTGTTGATGGTAGAGAATGATTAATTTCAAAATGACACCCTAAGTTACAATTACATTCTAAAAACATTCCAATTATTAAAGAAAGCCTAAAAAAACTTGATAAATGCTTTCAGGGCCCTTGAAAAGAATGCTTTCTGTAGTCGACGTGTGCAGCATTCCATCTAAATTTACTAGATCCAGTTTGCTAACTGTGTTGCCCATATATTTATATCCACGCTGCTTTCTTCTCAACTTACTACAGAAAGGGGAATGTTAAAATGTCCACTACAACTAAGGGAGTCTATGTCTTCTTGTAGTTTTAGCAATTTTGCTTGATATACCTTCAAGCTATGCTATTAAGTACAAATCAAGTCTTTGCACTTTCTTGGATCAATAAACAAATTTTCATTACAAGAATCTATCTTTATCCCAGATGTTTTCTGCTTTAAAACCTATTACAATGTTAATACAACTATACCAACTTCTCTGCATTATTAGTACAGAATATATTTTTTAATCCTTCCAACTCATATAAATGATATTTTAGATGTGTTCACAACTGCTTGTAGTTGGGTGTTTTTCATACAGTATGCAATAATTTTAATTGGAACATTTTAATCTTGTTTCGTTTATTTTACTTATTGACATATTAGTGTTCAAATCTGCCATCCTGCTTTGTGTTTTCTATTTATCCTCTTGGAAAATATTTATGTTATTTTTTTTCTGTCTCTCTTATCTTCTTCCAAATTGATTATTCTCATTAATCTACTTTTTCATCTGTTGGAATGGAAGGCATAAATTTTTCCATTTTACTAGTCTTTTGTTTTCTGAGAGATGTGTTATTCCATATGCAAGTTGCATGTGGCTGCTGAGCATCTGAAAGTGGTTTGTCTGAACTGGTATGTGCCATAAGTGGGGATGCTAAGACTTAGTATGTGATGGTATTTTATACTGCTCATATGAAAATAATCTTTTAGATATATTGGGCTAACTACAAGGTATTATTAAAGTTAATTTTACCTACCTTTTCTCGTTTATTTGGCTACTAAAAATTTATACACATACGTGGCTTACACTGTATTTCTATTAGATAGCACGACTTTTGAGTTTACAATTTGCATCTTTTATTAAGCAAAGTCTAATGCCCTCTTCAGAGTAATTCAGTAACTTTAGAACTCGAACTTCATTTCCTCCATCCAGCTGGAAGAGCAAATGCTACTGTTAAATAGGTCCATGAAGTTTGATTTTACTTCTTTTTTTGTAGAGCTTTATGAGGACCAAGTGTCTAGAGTGAGTGAGTGTACAGAAAGACAGAAGAAACTGGCATGAGGGTGAAGCAGAGATACCACAGAGACTGGAGTCTTCCCGTAAGAGTCAAGTGAGGCCATGTGGCAGGCAGCCTGGTAGAGTCATATAGAGACAGAAGATAAGGCAGGAAATAGCCTAATCTCTGTGGTTTATAGAAGACCAAAGTGAGGTCCAACAAGAGTTATCCATTTATTCACCAGACATTTCTTAAGAAACAGTTATGTGCCAAGAACTAGTCCAGTGTTTCACTGCTGCATGACACATTATCCCCAGTCACATGCTGAAAACAACAGCCATCTTATTCTCGCTCACATTTTAAGATCACTCTTGTTACCAGACAGAGAATGGAATAGAAGGGAGACATAGGGAGACCAGGTATGAGCCAGGTGTACTACTCCAGGGAAAAAGATGATAAAAATTGGTTAGTCTCAAAGTGGTGGCCGTCAAGACAGAAGTAGATTGACTGAAAATAACCTGTTATTTAGATCTGTATAGATAGAAGGAGGGGGTAAGACAAAGAACCATCCCAATGACTAAGGCTTGAACAACTGGATAGTTAAAGATATGATTTACTAAAAGACTGGGTGGTCAGATGGGAGGGAATATGGAAAACCCTAACTTTATTTTTGAACTAGTAAATTCTAAAATATCTCTGAGATTCCCAAGGGGAGATATTACAAAATCAGGACCTCCAAGTAGAAATCTAGGCTACAGATATAAATTTATCAGTTAAAGAAAAAGACATTCAGGCATGCACTGGTGGAGTAGCAGTTTGGTCAGCCATCTTCAGACGGCGCCATCCACATACATTCCAAGGACCTAGATTTGTATCTCAGGACTGAGGGGAACAATCAAGATGAAAAACTAAATAAAATCAAGTGCTTCTTCCTCCTCTCTCTTCCTGCCTGCCTGCCTCTGCTCACCTTCATTCCTGCCTGCACCTTTCCTTAAAAAATAAAAAAAAAAAATTTTTAAGACATTTAAAATAAAACATAAAATTCTTGACTATCCACTTTTGTCCTAATAGTAGAAAATGTAGTAGTAGTTCTCTATCTTTCAGAAAAGGAAAAAAAAGTACCATGCTCCTAATTTTAAGTCCAACAATTCAGTCCCTCTCATTTTACAGGTACGAGCATAATCAGAAAAGAGTTGGGAGTGAGGGGGACTTAGGATTGAAAGAGTGAATGGTAATGGGCACTAGAGCTGTGGTGCTGGGTGAGTGTGATGTGTATATAGACTAAGGTATAAATTCATTATCTTGAAAATCATAGAGCAATGTAAACAACAAAAAAAAAACACTGGTGGTGCAGGCATTAAGCCAGCAGTTAAGGCATACATCACATAAGAAGCTATACAGATGATAAAAGGAGTATTTAGTTAGGGGAGCATATTTTTAAAGTAGTCATTTCTCAAAAATTAGTTGCAATATGAAATGTAAAACCATATCAATAATCTTTTTGTTCTGTTACACTGAAATCCACTGTCTTCCCTTGCACTTTAAATGGTTCTATTATTACAGATGCATGATTTTCTAATACAATCCACCAAATATGAAACATTGGTTAAATGAGTTATACAAATCTCTCAAATGTTAGCATGGTTCACTAAAGAAAATCAAAAAATCACATTTGATAAATCACCAATATGACCCGCAGAGTCTTCAAATACTGGGAAGCTTTCAAGCTTAGAGTGACAGACAAGTTTTCCAAATTCTAATTTTCATTTCAATGCTTCAGTTTTTATTCATTGCCAACAAATACTGTGATATTGTTTTCCTTGAAATCATACACACTTCATTCATTTTCAAAAAAATGCTTGCCAAATACCAAATTGGAGTAACCAAAGTTTGTCTCTAACTGGTTCTTTCAAAGTAGGAATGTTTGCTCCATGAAAAAAAAAAGCAAGTTTGGCTTACAGCTCAAGCAAATATGCAGATGTTTTCCCTTCATTATACAGAAAAGTAAAGCCCACATTATTTTAAAAGAATATAAAAAAGATAAGTACTCATGATGAAGACTTCATGAAATTATCTCTGTAGCCTCATCGAAGACATTTAAGGAAACTTGGATTTTTACTGTGAGTACACGGCAGTGAATAATACAATGACTGCTTATAGTCTAGTCCCTTGATTCCCACTACTGTGTATTAGCTTTATCCACCATGCTTTTGTGAAGTCCACAAAAATGCCAACAGAGTGAAAAAGGCAAGCGATGATTTTGTATTACTACAAAAATAATTCTGACTTCCCATCTCCCTAACTGGGATCTAAGCTGGAAATCACAAGCATTAAGACCAACACAGCTCCAGATTCTACAGACATCTTGAAGCCCCATGCAAGCAAGCAGTATAAAAGGAGAATTTTTGTAATTTAGCTCATAATGGTACTATACCACTAAAACTCATACATAACACAATAGCCAATCCATCAACCCCAACCTGCTCTATCGTCTCATTATTGCCACAGCTACCCTCACTTAACAGCATGGTAAATTGACACGTGTCCATCCAAGTTTCTGCTTCACAAGGCAACAACAGTGAACCTTTTAAAATCAAACCATCTTAGTCCTGACAAAACAAGTGCCTCCTGCGTTGTTCAAGGTAAAAGCCAAAATTCTTAACAACACTCAACAAAAGTGCTACATATTTATACCCTGATAGCTCTCAAATCTCTACCATTAGTCCCCTTGTTCTAGCACTGGTCTTCCAATTTGTTGAACATGGTAGCTTTTTCTCTACCTGAAACTGTCCTACCAGATATCTGCTCCTTAATTTTCCTCAGGTAACTACTTAAATTTTTGTCATTATTGATATTTTCCTAATCCTGACTTGAATGAAATTACTTTTTTTCTTTTCCTAAAGAAAAGGTGCAGCAGGAATGTAAGAGAGTCAAATAAATCTAACCTTTTAGCAGAATGACAAGAAATATATTTTCAAGTACCGGAGAAAACCAACTAAACCTCAAAAACAATTTTGCTGGAAGATACTTAAAACAAACACAGGAAGATAATGAAATTAAATGGTTATTAAATAACTGAATCTTTCGTGTTATTTTCAAGTGCAGTCTCCCCTATGTTACAATATCCCCAAGAAATATATATTATTTTATCTACTTATTTCAGAAGTTAAATTGTATAATTTCATAGAAACCAGTTTGTAGAGAAGCATGTTCTCAAACTCAGAAATGGTCTCAAATACAGAAATAGTATTAGAGTTTTGCAGATAATTCTGGGGATTTCAGTAAGAGTAATACACTCAAAAACAAAAACACAAAAACAAATTCAACTAAACACACAGTTAAACCTCCTGTATTCTGTTAACTAACACTAGTGACAATCTTCAGTTAGAAAAACTTTTTTTCCTACCCCAATTTTGACTGTTTCAGTCTTGCTCTAAAGCCGATCCTTCATCTCTCCCTAAATAAAAACACAGTCTATGAAAAGGAATGTTTAAGTCTATCACGTCCCGTTCAATTTTCTAGGAACTACACTCATCTTCTAGAACCCAAAGCACCCTGTCAATTGCATTTTACTCTGCCTTAAATAGATTTCTAAGACTTAAGAATGACATTTGGGGCAGACATGCAGCCTAGAGCTCAATTCTCTAATGAGTCTTTCAGAATGCTCGTGCCTCCTTGAGGATGCCCAGGACACAATATGATCAGTAGTGCACATTTCTGCTTTCTTTTTTTACCAAAGTTGGAAGGTCAGAAATCCTTCTCCTGACGTGGAGTAGTGGTTAGGTCCCCTGCGTCCAGCCAAGTGAAGTTCACATGCATCCCAAGGACCCCGTTCATGATCCAGGGAGGGGGACAACAACCAAGATCAACAAGAAAATAAGATAGTTTTTTCCTCCTCTCTCTTCTTGCCTGCCTGCCTCTGCCCACCTTCATTCTTGCCTGCAGCTTTTCTTGAAAAAAAAAAAAAAAAAAAAAGGAATTCCTACTCCCATTGTAGTTGAGCGCAGGAAAGGGAAGACGATTCACCACTCTAAAGAGGTAACTCTGCAAATGTGTTCATACCACAAGAGTAAGTGGTAGGTCATGTTCTACAGTGCTAATGATAAGGACAGTCCTATCGACTGGAGCTACACATGGGGGGAAGAGGTGAAAAGAGGAAGGTCATATTCATAGTCATTAGCTCAACTGAACTGTTGTGCCCTGGTGGAGTGGCAGTTGGCTCAATCACCTCTGAAGGAGCATAGGCCACATACCCCTGGGTTCCAGTACGTCCAGGGGAAAGACAAGCAGCGTGAACAACTCAATAAAAAATAAGATGATTCCTCCTCCTCTCTCTTCATGCCTGTCTGCCTAACTGCCTTCATTCCTGCCTGTGCCTTTCCTTTAAAAAAAATAAAATAAAAATCAACTGAATCAACCTTGATAGATCAGTGGAGTGACAGATTTCACTGCAAAACAACCTTCACATTCAGTGAAATTATACAGCATTTTGTGGATCATCTTGGGTCTTCTAAGAGAAACTGAGAGCTGCCTTTCAAAAATAAAGTTCAGAAACAACAACCAAAGAAGAGAATAGATAGAAAACTGCTAGTGTTCTTTCAAAAATGTGTCATCACTTTAACACTTTCCTGGCTAAAATTGTTCAC
Source organism: Solenodon paradoxus (assembly GCA_004363575.1). NCBI lineage: Eukaryota > Metazoa > Chordata > Mammalia > Eulipotyphla > Solenodontidae > Solenodon > Solenodon paradoxus. The sequence goes on from RJWH01000077.1 coordinate 1,456,917, forward strand.
CTGAGGCTTATTTCAAGATTTTTTGGCCATGAAGAGTTTAGTTTTATAGCCACTTCTATCACCACTTCTCCCAAGGCATATTATTATGCCTTATTCTCTTGCCTCACATATCATGATATTAGTGACAAAAAAGAAAGCAGAGAAAATATCAAAAGGAAGCTTAAAGATTAATACAGAATAAACTGAATACACATAGCAGATGGTCACCAGACTATCCTATTCCCCAATTTTAAAATGTACATTTTCTTTCTGAAATTAAGATGTTTTCAAAACCTTGTCTGAAGATATTATCTTCAGTCTCATTTGCATCACCAGGCAGAGATGCTACACATGTTAACCATTTCATTATCATCTGAGTTATACATGTGCTAGCAGGAATACTCTCAGACACCTTTACCTTAAATTTGCAATCTCTAATTGTGTGAAATAGTTTCAGGATTACACAACAACTGAATGAAAATGAAAATTTACTGCCTGTAGAGAAGATGACTTGTCACAGGCCAGGCAATGAAATTTAAGGCAGTGGAAACTGCCCCATCTCTCATATCAGACAACGTCCATATCAACGAAAGGCTGCTTTGAGCAATTCATGTACCAAAGAACTTTTACCACTCTAGCATCTACAAGTTTCTTGCTAATTTTAGTTTTCATGGTAGTGATTAACATCTAAGAATAGCTACCTCAATTAAGAGGGAAAAAAGATAAAATTAAAAGTTTAATAAATTAGGAAGGGGGTTCAAAATCAAGTGTTCTATATGCTTCATATACATCCTCAATTCTAAAGGCAATGAAAAAATAAAAATCACTGGGATCGATTATAAAAAATAGCATGTGACCATGACACTTTGTCTAAGTGATTCTGAAGGCAAACTAAAGGTTTAGACTTAAATTTCAATTATTTATTAAAGGCATGCCCCATTGGCTCGAGTGCTAAGCCTGAAGACATCAGGAAGTGCCTAAAATGGCTCCTAACCAAAAAAAAAAAAAAAAAAAAAAAAAAAAAAAAAAAAAAAAAAAAAAAAAAAAAAAAAGAAAATATATATATATATATATATATATACACACACACACACACACATATATATACATGTACGTATATACGTATATATATAAAGAAAAAAGTGACAGATAACTAAAGATACACTACAGATAGAAAGTTTAATAAATTTCTGTACTATACTCTTGTGTGTATAACTAAATGCGTAACTTTTCGTACTGCTTAGAGCAATATAGTCTCCTCTGGTCCTTGCTTATGAGGTCACCAAAGCAAAACTCTAGCACTTAGGTTAGTTCCGGGCACCATCCTCAAAGGGAAGAAGTAAAATACTAGAGTTTCATTAAAAGATGACTTAGATTTTCATTTTACTTATTTAACACACATTTAGTATTTACTATGTTTTAAGGCCATTACAAACTATGTCATAAGGGAAATGGGTACAGAAGTTAGGAATGTTTAACCTGAGATAAGGAGAATATGACAGCTCTTGTCAAATATCTAAGGGACTATCACGTGAATGAAGTAGTCTATTTCTTTGTTCCATTACATTAAAAATAAATAAATAAACAAACAAACAAACAAACCAGAATGAGAAAATTAAATTCTGAAAAACTCTGAGAGGTATCCAATGGCAGAATCTCTTACAAGGCTACTGTAACAACCAAATAAGAAACAAACAAACAAACAAAAAAAAAAAAACACTGATGAACTCTGCTATAAACTGCCACACACATTGTTAGAATTGACTTCTTTGCATGATTGTGTGTTCTGATCAACAGAAATATTTACGAAGAAATTTATCCTACGCTTTGGAGCCCAAGCTATTCATCCAATTCCCAGCACTGCAATTTATAGTTAGCATTCAAATTTAGCCAAGTTTTCATTCATAGTAGGCTTCACTTTTCTCACCTTTAAAAAATAAAATAAAAATAACTACTTTGCAAGATTGCCAGGAGAATTAAATGTGAATATGCATTCTTAACAGTGATGACACACTCTAATTGTATCTGCAATGTTAATACTCATCACCATTATCATCATCATCATATGGAAAGAAGCTCTACAGCGAATATAAAAACTATGTGACATGATATGGTATGATTGTATAGCTCTGTTACGCACCTGTATGAGTATATAATTCTGCTATGTTCTTATCATGTTGTAAAAACCCAAATATACAGCTTGGTTTTGTTTGGGTAATTTAAAAAGCAATTATATTTTGTTAATTGAAAGAAAAATATTCTAAAAATCTAAATAAAGTATCCAGGGAGTGCCCTGGTGACCTAGCAGTCTAGTACACCCTGGGAGCAGTTCTACATAAACCCCAAGGTCCTGGGTTCAAGACCTGAGGCCGGGGGAAAACCAGTAAGAGCCACTAAATAAAAATAAAATAATACTTCTTCAGCCTTTCTTCCTGTCTGTCTACTCACCTTCATTCCTGCCTGCACCTTTCCTTAAAAATAAATAAACAAATAAATAATCCATCTTAGTAATCAAGAGTAAAAGTAATGTAATTAAGGAAATTATACAGCTTTAGGAGAGAAGGGGATTAAAGACAAGAACATTAAATAGAGCTACTCTTCACAAGTGACTTCTCTGCAGGCTATAAGAAAAAACGATTATACTTTCCACAGGTATTTGAACCACATTTATCAGAAATATCGACATTATAAGGGCAGCTAAGTACAATGCAAACATTTGGTATATCAAGGCAATTTAAAAAGTGAATTTCAGGAGGCTAAGAGCTTAAGAATATTTAGGATTCTAATTACTTTGGAAAGAATTTGTACTTTAACAAATCAACTCTGTATCCAACTATAGCCCGCAATTCAGTACTTTCTGTTATCAACCAAGAAAATCAATTCCCAGACAGTTTACAATCAATCACATTCCTCTATGTCTTCTCTCAAAGGGAGTTAACTCTCAAAAGGCACCTTTTATCTGTTTTCAAGGATATTTCAAGATGTCATATTTTATTTAAGTATAATATATATATCACAGGTATATAATAATTTATATTTTAAAGGAAATGGTCTTAAAATAAAACATTTAGCTGCTATAAAGACCATATCTGAAAAAATTCCTAGTTGACTAATGACCCTAAGTTACTACATATCTTAAAACTAAAACATACACTAAAATTGTTTCCCACAGGATTAAAATATAATTGCTATCAACAAACAATATAATGCTTGCTGCAACATTAGTAAAATGATAAATTAAAAGAAGAAATGAAAAACTAGAGGAAGTTTTCAGGAATTTGGGGAAAATATTATTTATGATAAATGACAGGTAGTAATATTACTGTAATATTGTAAATTCAGAACATAAGTGCAGTTGTTAAACTGTATAACCAATAGAATCCTTAGTCGCTGCTTTTCTGTTTGAGTTTTATATTTTGTTTTTAAAAAGAAGGTGCAGGCAGGAATGAAAGTGAGTAGGCAGGCAAGCAGGAAGAAAGAGAAGGAAGAAGTATTTTATTTTATTTTTATTTAGTTGTTCACACTGGTTGCTTGCCCTCGGCCGGCCGGGATTCAAACCCAGGGGTATGTGGCTTGCTCCTTTGGAGGCAACTGACTCAACCACTGCTCCACCAGAGCACACCAGAATCCTTGTTTTTTAAATCTGTTTTGCCCTAATTTTAGATAAGATGCCTAGTATCCAATGGAATTAAAGGAACATTCACAGGCAAGTATTTCATTATTGCATCACATTATTTTATACAGTGTTGAGTGTGTTCTGAATATATACAGTAGTCATGTTCAGTCAAAAGCTGAGCTATCAACATTTCCACCTATCCCAGTTTAAAATAATCTATTGATTTTTTAAATATCAGTTTAGATTAGTTTTCATTAACGAATCTACTGTTGCTTAAAAGTTTACTCTATCACCTTGTTTTCAGAATTAAAGAAACAAAAAAAAATTCAGCACATGAGTTAAGGACAAAAGTAAAAACTTAGTCCTTGAATAACACATGACACTATTCTTTGTAACATGGGCCATGAGGAAGTTACTATCAAAGAATCACAGTACTATTTTCAGTCACAGTCATCAAGATAAATATTACTATCAGCAATTAGCTACATAGAACAAGGAAAAAAACAAAACTCAAAACTCCACACGAACAAAATTTTAGCTACACAGAAGTCACTTTACTGGCCGTGGGTATCAAACGACAACAAACTTCTGTGTGGTTTTCAGAAATCAAAGCATTCTATACTCCACATTAAATGTAAAGGGCAGAGACTTTGTATCAAAGTTTCCTAAGAGCCGTGGGGGAAAGAAACAGACAACCTGATAACAGGTAGAAATCATAACCAGTTGCAGTCAAATTGGGATCTGTCCCTGGGTAATGAAAGAAGGTGGGCAATTTGTAAGTTCAAAATTCAGGACCCGAAAGTGGGAAGTGGGGAAAGTAAGTTCCAAAACAAACGGAAAAGGCCACGTTGCATCAGAGGCAACCAAAGTTTTCTTACTAGAAACTATAGTCCAGAACCAACACATTAAAGGCCAGTCTCAAAAATAAACAGCTTCTCACAGGAAACTCTGAAGGGGGCAAGGAGGAAACATTTCTTTGCACACACAAGAACCAAATCCCTGACCACTGGCATGCTGTTCCTGAATTGGTCCCTATTTATGAGCATTTGGCCTGGACGTTGGGCAAAGAGGAAAAAAGAAGCGTCTGGTGGAAGGAAACCTGAGGTTCCAGAAGCCTGGGGAGGCCACACTCTGGGGCTCAAGGAAGGAGAGGTAGAGAGGGGCGAGCACTCCTCACCGTGATTATCTTTCTGCCCGATATTGTGCGTGCGGATGAGAGAGGACAGTCTCCTCACATCTCCCTTGAAGACGCACTCGTGCACCGGGTAGTGTGCGGGGCAACTGCCTCCACCTGCGACGACAGCAATGGGGTTGGTGCCCGCTAAAAGAGCCTGGGACGGGGACGTGGTAGTCACGGAGGAATTGTGCAGCGGCAGGGCCGTGGCGCCCGGGGGATTGGAGGAGGCCGGAGCTGTCTTCAGCTGCAACCGGTGGTGGTGGTTACTGAAGATCTTATGACAGGCTCTGCCGCCCTTGCCGCTGCCGCCGGTGCCAATCCTGCCCCCGGTAAAAGTGCCTCCGAGTGCAGCTGCCGCTTCCTCATCCCCGGGCTCCAGAAGGTCCCCCTCTTCTTTGCTGGGTTTGTGGTCCCTCCGCAGTGAGCGGATCTTCTCCCCGGTCATCGCCGCCGCCAGGGGCAGAGAAGAGATCCGGGAGGCTCACCGCGGGCGACGGAACTGGCGCTGCGGCGGCAAAAGGCGATTAGAGCGGTGGCCAAGATGCTCCCGCGCAGCATGAACTCCCAGCGAGCCCCCGAGTCCGGGACAAACGCATCTCCCGGAGGAAAAGAGCTGGATCCCGCTTAGGCACGAAAGGACGTGTCCTCGTTGGGAGAAGCTAGAACTCAGGGGTCCACGAAACCAGGATCACCGTCCCTACCACCGGTGGCGCCGCCAGAGCCTCACACCCAAAAACAGGGCACCGCCATCTTCCCCTGCATTTTCTCGCGAGAGCTCTCCCGAGAAGAAGGAAAGTGGAAACACCGCGATAAGTGAGGCGCCGCTTACCTGCCTCTCCCCTCCTAGTCCCAGAGTGTGGTGGGTCGCTGGCGCTTCCCTTGCGCAGTAGCGACCCCCACACCATCCCCCGCCCGAGCTAGAATCTGAGCCTCAGCACTGAGACCTGGCTCTAAGTGACCGCGCTAGTGTGAGGTCTGAAATTTTAGCCTGCCTCGAAAATATTCGATGCAGGTTAGAAACAATGACTTAAACTCTCAGACATCTGGGTCTACTCTCAGAAGATTGCCTACTTGAAGCCACTTCATGTAGGATGTGATGTCACTGAGATGCACTGGACACTCATGCAATAAACATTTACTAAGCATCTACCTCGTGCCATACTTTGAGCCAGTAAGCTTCTAAAACGCCACTCCTGGCTTCAAGGACTTCAGCAGAGGAGGGAAGACAGTCAAACACTTGGGTATAATATTAAACTGCGAGACTAAGTGCTTGCAGGAAGCTCCATCGCACAAAGAGGAAGGGGCAAACTTTAGCATGGGGTGTCGGAAAAGTCACCATAGAAGAGCTTCAAGCCCGTCTTGGACCTGATCTTGGATAGCACAAACGGAAAGGGGAAGTCGATCAAATATCTATTGAATGAATGAATTTCGGGCAAGTGCCAGAGTAGTGTGGGGTGGAGTAGGGGTGGACACTGAGGAGGGCAAATAATTGTGTAACTGGACTAGTTCATATCCAACCTTGATCCAGAGTCAAACTCTAAAGAAACGTAAATCTGACATCAATAAAGCCCCGTGGAGACGAGGGACATTAGCAAATCATCCTAAAGATCTTCACCTATGTTAATCGCTCCGAAGTGCCATTTATTATGACAGTTGCTTCTCTTAGATCTCTTTACTCAATAAACTTTATTATCGCCTCCATCGTCCAGCAAAAAATAAAAAATAGAAAACTCTTGGATGTGAACTCTCATTCTTCCCATCATCCTTCCTTACCACCTCCCATCTTCTATCAAGTTTATTAAAAGCAATCTTTTTTTTTTTTTTTTTTTTTAGGGAAAAGGAGGTTGTTCCAATTATTACCCAATCAGTACATCAAAGGATCCTACTCAGGCAGCAAGAGACTGAGCACATATATACAAAAACATTTTGGTTTTTCCGCAAAAGTCAATCTTTACTGTTAACCCTAATGCAGTAGGGTTGACTCTATATATGTTAATACCTCCTTGTGATATTAATTATTTTGAGCCTTTACTTGACAGTTGAAAGAATTGCCCAAAGCCTCAAAGTTGTAATGCAGCATAGTCAAGTCTGATTCCAGTGCTAGCAAAATAGGAGGCCAGATCATGCAAGACTTTGTATGTCATCTTAAAAGTTTAAATTACATCCTATATGAAATAGACAGCCTTTTAGGGTTATTAATAAAGGAAATAGCATAATGAGATTTGCCTTTTAGAAAAGTCATTCAGTCATTTTAGAAAAGTTTGTATCAAGAATAGATTGCGGCGTACCCTGGTGGAGCAGCAGTTAGGTCACTTGCCTCCAAAGGAGCAAGTCACATACCCCTGGATTGAGTCCTGGGTCCAGACAGAAACCAACAATGTGAACAACTGAAAATAAAAATAGGGTAAAGTGCTTCTTCCTCCTCTCTCTTCTTCCCTGTCTGACCATTTTCACTCTGCTTGCAACTTTGCTTCACAAAAAAAAAAAAAAGAGATTGCCAGGAGGCTCCATTAAAGACAAGGAAAAAGAGACCTGTATAAATCAATAAATATGTTCATATATACATGTAAAGGTTTCACAGAGTGAACAGTGATTCTCTCTGGAAGATGGAATTGCTAAGTCATATAGTCAATGCATTGTTTGAATTTCTTTCTACAAAAAGAAAGTATTACTTGTAATAATCAGAAAAATAATAAATTAATATTTTAAAGAAGTATGCAGTGGTACACCCTGATGAGTAGTGGTTGGGTGCAGTCCACATACATCCCAAGGTCCTGGGTTCCAACCCAAGGCTGAGGGGAACAGCTAAGAGGCAGGAAAAGAGGAAGGGAGGGAATGAGGGAATGAGGGAGGGAGGGACAAAGGGAGGGAGGGAGGAAGGGAAGAAGGAAGGAGCTTTCTCCTCTCTCTTCCTGCCTGCCTGTCTTTGTGCACCTTCATTCCTCCCTGCACCTTTCCTTTAAAAACCAAAACAAAATACTAATATGCAGTAATTTTGGTGATGAGAGACTATGAGAGCATGAACCAAGTTAATAAAAGTGAGAGTGGAGAAGGTTTGAAAGCTTTTTAAAAATCAGTTCAATTTTGGCATGCTCTAGTGGAGCAGTGGTTAGGACAGTCTCCTCAGAAGGACACATGCCATATACCCCTGGAATCAAGCCGTGGATCCAGGGGGAAACAACCAGTGTGAACTGCTAAATAAAGATAAAATAGAATGCCTCTTCCTCTTCTCCCTTCCTGTGTGCCTACTCATCTTCATTCCTGCCTGTAACTTTCCTTTTAAAAAAAATGAGTTTGATTTTGACAAATTGAATTGCAAGTTCATGTTGCTCATCTAGATGTGAGTAGGCAGACAGGAAGAGAAAGGCAGAGAAGTAGTTTACTTTTATTTAGTTGTTCACATTGATTGTTACCATTTGGGACTGCTCCCAGGGTGTATTAGACCACTAGGCCACCAGGTCACACCCTAGAGCTTTTTTTGACAGAAAAAGGGATGAGCCTGGGAAGGTAAGTTCTGAAGCTAGATTACAAAGAGAAATTTATATAATTTAGGGTATAAATGCTAGGCAATGAAGAGTTTGCAAAGGATTTCAAGCAGAATAAAAACAGAATCACATCTAATTGCCATAATATACAATAAACCCATATGCTAATACATGAGACTTTGCCAATCTTTCAAACTTGACTTTCTGTCATGTTGACAAAGCCATCCCTTAATCTAACAATCTAATAATTGTCAGCAATCTGCTGACAATTCCTTATCCTCTCCCATGCCTTTGTATCTTTGCACATGCTGTCTCTTTTATTCAGAACTCATTTCTATTTCATTCATCTAGATATCTCCTTCAATTCATCAGTAATTCACTCTAATTTCATCTCTTCTTAAGAGTTTTTCTGTTGTTGTTTTAACTTGGCATAAAATTCAGGAGTCTAGGAAATTACACTGAACCAAACCTCTAAATAAAATTTGGCACATCCTTTTATTATGAATGTAGGCCACAAACCACAACAGTGTTAGTAGTGCTTATACCTTGGCAACCAAAAGAAACCATATATCTTCATATAATATTACAGTTGCTGCAGATAAATCAAGGTAACCTTAATATTCATCACTATATCAAAATCATGTCATTATGCCCACTGTTAGATGTTGTTCTTCAATGACGTAATAAAGAAGCACAGGCTGCCTTTGTGGCCCACTGGCTTGAACCAGGCCCTGTCCACACACACCACAAGATCCCCAGTTCAAAACCCAGGCCAGGGAAAGAACAAATGATGAGCAACTGAATAAAATAAATGGAGTGCTTCTTCCTCCTCTCTCTTCCTGCCTACCTGTATACTTGCCTTCATTCCTGCCTGCACCTTTCCTTTAAAAAAAAAATAGATGTGTGTTGATATACAGCTAAGTAATGGGGAAACGACACACATGACAACCCTACACATAGGATTTTATTTTAATGTGTAGAATAAAAGTTACTGCAATAAAAAAGGAGAAGGAGGGGGAGGGGAGAAGGAGAGGAAGAGAAGGAGGAAGAAGAAGAGGAGGAAGCAGCACATGGTGTGCCCTGGCAGCTCACGCAATAGGTCTGCAACTGGGACATAATCCATGTAAAAACCCAAGAACCCAGTATCATGACCCTGGGCCAGGGGAAATGACCCAAATGAATAAATAAATAATGCTTCTTTTCTCTTCTTTCTACCTCCCTGCATAGTTACCTTCGTTCCTTGAAGAAAGAAGTACATGTATTGCTATATCACAAATTTGTTTGTTTTAACTTGATACTGATTTCAATACATTCGGTTTCCTTTGTAATGTAAAGAAGTTTATGTATTTAAAAGCATTGTTCTGAAAAATGCGTTCCTGGCTTCACCACACTGACAAAGAAGTTCACGGCACAAAAATAAAAGTAACTTCTTCTTAGGAGTCCTTAATGACACTTGTCCTTCCCTTTCCTTCTCTCCTATCCAATACCCCACCACTCTGAATTAGGCCATCTTAGATCATCTTTTGCTTTCTTCCAGATTTCTCATTTTAACCTTTCACTCCTCCTTCATCTTGTCTGCCTCCTCTGCTAGTCCTGTGACCTTTCAGAGTAATGGAAAGTACCACAAATAGTTAAACAGAGACTACTTAATATTAGTAATAAACAGCTGTTGAACTCATCAGTTAAAGCATAAACCCCCAAAGTATCTGCAGTGTACCATGACAACTGTAAACTCAGTGTGAGATGCTAAAGAAATGTCTTAAATAACTTAATCTTACTACACTAAAATTAACTACTATTCCCTTAGATCCTTGTGTGAAGCCCAAGAGTTAAGTACAGCATATTGGATTTTCTTTTCACTTAAAAATAACAAATTCTATTGCAGCTGGCTTAAAGTTATTTAATCACTTACATAATAGAAAGGTGTAGTAGTAACTCTTTAAGAGTTGCCTCCTCCAGACAACATGTCAGTTTCTCAGCAACTCCTCGCCCCTCTCCCTCTTTGGAGCATCCTTCAAAAGTCAGCTTCCCTCTAGGACACAAGATAGCTGCTAGTGCTCAGAGGGGTTTTGTGCTTCCTCCTTCCTGAAGGAGGACCCACCATGGAAAGTAGTCTGAAGGTTAACATGCATAAGACAACCCTGTCCTCTCCCCTGTGCAGAAGACTGTTGATTGACTCAGGCCTGCGTTACCAGATTAAAATTCCTGTGGAAATTAGCCAAATCAGTTTGGGCCAAACAGCACTCATCTTTGAGCCAAGGCTTAGGGCCAAGCCCTCCATATAGAAAAGTTATTTCTTAATGGAAATAAGGTGGGAAAGATGATGGAGAGAAAAACACAAGAATAGTCAACAAACGTAGGATTTTACTTGAAACACACACACATACAAACCCCTCACACAGTGTGTTGGACTAAAAGTAATGAAATATATTGTGATTATCCATTATATCAATATGTAATAAGTAAATAATTTCACATAACATACTCAAACAACATATTTAGTTTTTATTCAAATACTATCAAGATAGAATTCAATTCAACAGCTTAACTATATAATTCAATTATTGAATTTATTATATATAATACTGTATTCTTCTACAGATTAAGACTCAATTTCCCTTCTGGAATGGCTAAGAAACCAAATAATGATCGATTTGCCTTGAACAGCAGCAGTAAGTACCCTCTTATAAATGGGTGGCTTTTAACCTTTTAGAAAAAGAATTTGGTTAAATACCTTACTATTCGCTAAAACCCAATAATGAATAGAGGATTAAGTCTAGCTCAAAGAAAGATTTATTTTAGTAGAAATCTATGCAGCTGTATTAGCTTTAGAAAAAGCACCTAATCTACATCCTGTTGTCTTTATTTAATAAAAGCAATAGTATCACAGTGCAAAACCTAAAATGTAGTGTGAAACATAATAAATCTCACAGGTTATATTTTATAATGCATCTACAGACCTATAGTTAAAATTGGAAGTTTCTAATATTGCTAATTTTCCTTTCGATGTAAACATTAGAGCAAGTTTAGTCTGCACCTCTTTTTCCCACCCTCTGAAGATTTGTACTTCCGATTTTCAGAATATGATTTCCTGCATTCTATATTGATTCAGCGAAATCTAGGAGAATTTTGGTTGAATAGATAATACAAATGTAAGGCTAATGAAGTTTGGTCTTAAAAATGCCCTGACAATACTCCCACAAGTGCACTGACAAATTAAAATAACAAACTAATGCAAACAGAATTTTGACATCTATCTCCCCAGGCCTAAGTATTTTTCTTGTCTAAATTTACATACTTCCTTTCTCAGAGGTAATGTTGGGCATTTTTTTCTATTCTTCTACTATTTCTGAATAGTGATTATTAGTTAGATTTCTCTTAATCAGAAAACCACAAGAGGCAGGAGTTACCAAGGTAACAAGAGACAATAGTTGATGAAGTTCTGGAAGGGAGCAATTCCTCTGAGGTAGATAAAAAACACAAACTGAAGGGAGGGAGAAGGAGGAGGAACAAAAATGCCAGGAGCATAATGAGAGGACAAATCGATATGAGATAAAAATGAAAAGCCAAAGTTCAACGTTCATAAATGAAATCACGTTTAGCTCACCAACAAAATCTTGGCAGAAGACATAGAACAAGGGTAGAAATGGATTATTCAGTGAAAAAATAAGTTAAGGCACAAGAAGTAGATATTTAAGAAATTAAATTAAATTAATGGATGTCAGTACATTTGTCCATGTCTACCTGGTTGTTTTGTTTTAAATTACTTTATTACCCATAATATATCCAACTATCTTCTGTATCAATTTGCATAGACATTTCTCAAAAGAACATCACTCAACATTTCCAAAATGAAACTCTTCTCCATTAGCAATGTGGTCAAACCTGAGCATCACTTTCAGTGTCCTTAACTCTTCCTTCTCCCTCTGCCCCACATTCAAACAGTCATCAAATCTTGACCTTTCTAATTCTCATATAGCTCTAAAATTGAACCACTTCTCTTGATTTTACACTGGTCATATTTAGGTTCATTACCCCCACCCCTTGAAACTACCTCCAAACTTTTGTGCTTCTGGTTACCATTTCCATTTGTGCAAACATATGCAGAATGCCATATCCACTAACCCCTTGCATTGTCAAACTTATCAAATGAATGACAGGATACTTAATTAAATTTTAATTTCAGATCAATAATTTTAATATGAGTTTGTCCTAAATATTGCATGGGACAATATTGCAAGCATTGCAAATATCCACTCAATATTTGGAAAATGCTTATATTAAAAATAGTTTTTTTCATTTGAAATTTAAGTTTAAATGAGTGTCTTGAATTTTATCTAACAACCTTCAACCATTTGTTTGTGTCGTTTGTAACTATATATGCAGTTAAAGTTCTAAGTCAAATGTACAGGAATAAAAACACCAAATTCAGGATTGTGGCTTCTTTGGAACATGAAGATGAAATATGCTATCAGTTCAAAGTGTAAAAGGAAATTTCATCAAAAGTGTCTTTGTATTAAGCATTTATTTTCTATGTTTGCTTTTTTGAGGATTTCCTTTTTAAAAATAATATGTATATTTCATTTATTAGGCTTAGCGGTTCACACATAGATTGTTTATATTAGTATGCTTTTTGTATGCATCAAATATTTATAGTAATTACCTTTAAAATCTTCCACAGCTCTTTAGGTAAAGTTCAAAAAACCTCAACTGGATTAAAAACACATTCATGGGTTCACTGACCCTCTTTACCTCTCTCGACTCATGTCACTTGCAGTTTGTATACAACACTCTCTTCATGTTTAATAATTTTCCTCAAATGATCTCCAAGCCTCTGTTCACACTACTTCGTCTCAAAAAATCAGCCCTACCCTCCTTCCCCTTGTAATTAAAATATCAAATTGTCAATATCTTCAGGAAAATTTTTCTCTCACCTTTTCTGTGTCTGGGTTAGGTTCTTCTTTGCACTTCCAGAACATTCAACACTTGCACCATCACTTACCAGTATACCATAGTGTAATTGCTGACTTACTCCTATTGGAATATAAGCTCCAAATGTATAGAGCTATATTCTTTTCAACCTACCATCTATAACCTCTACCTGGTACCTGACACTATGGAACCCTCAATAAATATTTGCTGAAAGAATTCATTCATTAACAAATAGGCTGCCTTAAGATTATTGAGGCATGTTATTACTTTACTTTTAATATGAACTCTGCTTTATAGCCAGCATTTAGATGGAATCATAAAATCTAAACACCCCTTGGTGTACATATTAGAAATAATTACCTGGAATAAAGTTCCTTTCTGTATCAATATCATCTGTCACCTAAATTAGGTCTTGCTTGTGTTATTTAGAATTAGTATTTCATAAGTGTTCATCAGCTTTTACAAACCACAATTAGGTATCTGTGGTAAGTTTTTTAAAATTTATTTTTATAAATTAAAATTTGATGAGCATAGTAGGTATTAACATATAATATAATCATGTATTAATACCACTTTCATTTATTGAATCTAATAAAAATTTTGTTGTTACTTGTATTTGCATCTTAGTCTGTTCTTTTCCTTCATTTACTTGATAGTCCATCCATGAGTGCTGCCAACTAAAGACTAAGTTTACTAACAGTTCCTCACCCCATATATAAAAATCAGTGCCTTATGTCTTAATAAAACAATCTCCCTTTAATATGGATGTTTCCTTGAGTTTTCTCTCTCCGATACATCGATTTTTCGGATGCCATTTTTTAGTTTTACCAACAATACTCCTTCAATCCTGATTTTATGATGTTCCTTAGAGTCTTTGCTCCTCAGCGTTTCCTCATTCTCATTAAGAGACAAAAAAGCAAATACCAGGAAAGAGTTGAGGCTGGAGTAGTGGGCACAGGGAAGAGTATGTGAAACATGTCATGAGGCGATCATCTTTAATTATATCCTCTTTGTGCATTTCCATTTCTCAAACTTCAAATTCCAGTGCTCAGTAAGCCTCACATTCTACTTTTTCAGCTTCCAAATAGTATCATCTGGGTCACTTTGAGAAATATAGAGAGTAAAAATATAAGTCAAGCAATCATGTAATTATTGACAAGCCCCTATTGCTAAAGTCTAAGCCTATGGTGATTCCTTGATTATAAATATTTGGCCAAGGGAACACGAGCTATAGTTTAAAGAATGATGGCTGACAATCAAGAGCCTTCTATGGGGACACTTACTACAATGGATTCATCGTTATCCATGAGTCGTTCCTCAGTATAAACAAAGAAACCTAATTTTGTCAACCTCTGAGATTGGATCTATTTTCTAGGGATGAAATAGAGATAGCCAAGGGTAAAAGACTAATATATCAGAATTCCAAAGTGAAATTAATGGAGCGAACTAAGATTGCTCACCAGCATATCTCTATAGACAAATTACACACAAAACCAAATAGACAGAAGGCTGCTTAGTGAGCATGGAATCAGAATAAGAAGAGTCAGTTATTTGATTCTAATGTTTAATGGTATTACATTTGGAGAGACCGATATGCTCTGTTCCACAAGAGCAAAAATTTTTAATTGTGAGACAGTTGGAGACTCACAAGGCCTGAGAAGCACCTGCCCAATTCTCATCAGCACATTGTGGTTGAATGGCCTATGCCAGTTTGTGTCTCTGTGACTCCTTTTTCTTTCTTTCTTTCTTTTTTTTTTTTTCAAAGGAAAGGTGCAGTCAGAAATGGAGGCAAGCAGGCAGGCAGGGAGAGAAAGGCGGAAAACTCATTTTCTTTTATTTTTATTTAGTTGTTCACACTGATTGTGTCCCACCCCCATTATTTAGTTGTTCACACTGATTGTTCATCACACCCACCGCCACCCCCAGCTCTGAACCTGGGACTGGAACCCAGGGATAAGTGGGCTGTACTTCTCTGGAGCAGTTACTCCAATAGGGAGCGCAATAGTGACTCCTTTTCTTTGCATTCCTGGGTAAGTAATACCCTCACCTCCCGATCTCATATGCATTTACTTCTCACCTTTTTTTCCCTTTAGTTACATAGGACATTTCAATTTTTTCCCTTAGATTATTTAATTTAACCAAATAAGGTCCTAGAAACCTAAAATCAGACATGAACTTACATGGAGGAAAGATCAAGTTTTGAGACATTACTGTTGTTCTTTTCGTTATAAGTGAAGTATGCCTACAGTTGGACAATGTGGTTAGCTGCCTTAGTAAATGATTTTAATAAGGGTTGCACCAATTTACACTCCTACCAACAGCATAAAAATGTTCTTTTCTCCACATCCTCACTGACATGTGTTGTTTCCAGACTTTTGGATAATAGCCAGTCTCTCAGGTATAAAGTGATATTTCATTGTTGTTTCGATTTGCATTTCCCAGATAGCCAGGGAGTAAGAGCATCTTTTCATGTGCCTGTTGGTCATCTGCAGATCCTCTTCAGAAGAATGTCTCTCCAATTCTTCTTCCCATTTTTTAATTGAATTGCCTCTCTTTCTGTTGTTGAGTTTTATGATTTCTTTGTATATTTTAGACATTAAGCCCTTGTCAGAAATATGAAATGCAGGTATCTTCTCCCAGTTAGTAGGTTGTCCTTTTGTTTTGGTGATGTTTTCTTTTATTGGAAAGAGGTATTTTACTTTGATGTAGTCCCAGTTGTTTGCTTTTCTTTTTGCTTCCTTTGATGCTGGAGTTGAGTTTCCAAAGGGTCCCCCAAGGTTGACGTCATGAAATGTCTTTCCTATGCTGTTTTCCAAGAATTTTATGGTTTCTGGTCTTATGTTCAAGTCTGTAGTCCATTTTGTGTTAATTTTTGTGAATGGTGATGCAGAGTGATCTAGTTTCATTCTTTTGTTTGTGGCTGTCCCGTTATCCCAACACTATTTATTGAAAGGACTTTCCTTTCTCTATTGTATGCTTTTGGCTCCTTTGTCATAGATTAACTGTGAGTGGGTCGATTTCTGACAATTTAGTTCCATTCTAGTGATCTATGCCTCTGTTATTATTCCAATGGCATACTGCTTTGATCACTATCACTTTGTAGTATAACTCAATGTCTGGGAGTGTAATCCCTCTAGATTCATTCTTTTCTATTTGAGCACATTTCAAATTTTAACTTTCAAATAACTTTATTTCTCTTATGCTTGGAGTGAGGTTTCTCACTGTGTTGTCCCTCTACTAAAAGCATAGTAAAAGCAAAATATTTTAAAGTTTTATCTCAGAAAGTATGAATTAGGAGTATTACTATTAAGTGTGATCTACCAATTGAAATTTTATTTGCGTTTTTTAAATTACCATGCTGCACTTGTGTGTATGCATGTATACACTTACACATATACACACAATATAGGACAATTATTCTTAATTTTGAGGCTTTCTCATTAGATCTTTAAAAACCATAAAAAATAAAAGAAGAGGAAAATTGAAGAAGAAAAAACTGACCTAGATAATTTGTTTTATTGTCTTATTAAAGTAAAACTGCATTATAACATATATACTTAATTTGCATCATAAAAATCAAGTCATCATAAATCAACAAATCAGCATCTGTATATACTGCATTAAGTTTACCATCCACAGTACAGTTCTGTCTTTCACCATATAATTGATCCATTTTAGCTGATTTGCTCTCCTCTCCTTATCTAGATTAATTTTAAACAAAGTGTATTGCAACATGTACACAACTTTATTTGAATATCAGTCTCTGTTTATTTTTTAAACATTTTTTCCAAGTATCTGTTCATACTGCAGACATTTCTTACGTGTGTTCCTGAGTTTTGGTTTCCTGAATAAGTCCTAAATATGTGCTTTTGTCTCTTTCAGTGCTCAGCTGTTCACTGCACAAATATTATTTCATTCTGGATGTAATTTCAATTTGACGTCATAACTATTCACCATGTGGGTTGTTTTTCTATACCAATTTATTTTTAAATGTCCAATTAATATTATATCAGCATTTCCATATTTTCTAGGATTGTTTATTTGAGCATTCTAACAATATAGTCTTTAATCAAAAGAAGAATCAATTGTTATAGTGAGATAAATATATATTGCTACTAACTCATAATGGGTCCATTATACCTTAAGGGTATTTGAAGAAGCATAAAGATTTATATGCCAGAACATAGCTAGACCATCACAGAATCAACCATTGGATTATATTTTTGAGCAATCCACAGGAAGTATAATTTCAATTCCCTTAGTGACTGAAAATGTTTTAAGAATGACAATAATAATCACCATCCAACAATGACTTGCTACAAAACATCATTCTAGACCCTTTACTTTCATGGTCACATTGAATCTCTGACAGTATTTTCAAACCATCTGTGGTAAAAGACCAGCTTTGCTTTATTTGCAATCTGTTGCAGACTGATATCTTTGCACAGCAGAAACAAATAGCTAGAAAGACTAAAAAATGTAAATGTCATACGACATTTTATTAGATTCAAAAGAAATTACAATTACTCTGCCATATCTGTATGGAGGTTTTTATTGCTTCTGTTGGTTTCTGACCTGTAACAAATAATTTGCTGCTGGACAATGGTATGTAAACTACACTTTGAGTAACACTACCCTAAAAAAGAAAGTAGATTATTATTTCTGTTTTTCTATTGAAAAAACTAAGGCTTAGACAAATAAAGTAACTTACTTGAATTCATTTAGATAATCAAAGATAAAGACCAAATTTGCATCCAGAATTAATTCCAAACTCTGAGTTTAATAAGTTGGTGAACCTGGGTGAATTAGCGGTTAGTCAATCGCCTCTGAAGGAGTCCAGGCCACATAACCCTGTGTTCAAGTCTTAGGTGGTTGAGGAGTGGTGAAGGTGGAAGGGAAGGGGAAACAAGAAGTGTGGACAATTAAATCAAATTAAAAGATTTTTCCTCCTCTCATTTCCTGCCTTCCTACCTACTCGCCTTCATTCCTGCCTGAAATTTTCTTTTAAAATAAAATAAAATCTAAAAGCATAAATCACAGTTTTATTGACAATTCTAAAATATTGCTAATACAATAGCTTCTAGCCACATAAGACTATATGAATTAATTAAAATGAACTTTTCAGTTGACTAGTGATATTTTGAGTACTGAAAACTCATATATGGCTAGTAGCTACTACAATGACTTATACAGGTAGATTTTACATCCTCGCAGAAAGTTCTACTGGACTGTGCTACTCGATATCAGTCATTCCACTTCGTGGTCATTAATTTAATTTGTAAGTGTTAAACACTTCTGGGCTGGCTGTTTGGCATACAAGGACTCTTCTACCCTCTCATTCCTAATCCACAAAATAGTTGTTATTCTTCATGTCTCTGTTTCCACCTTTCAAGCCACAGCTGAAACAGCTGTACACTTTACTAAAGCTAAACCAGATTGATGTACCTTTTATCTGTAGGGGAAGGTGCCCACAGATTTGCTTGGGCTTTTTTTTTTTCCACCCAGCCCCAAGTCTCGAACCTGAGTCCTTTGGCTTTACGTGGCCTGCACCTTAGCCACCTCAGTCACCTGAGCCACATGGGTGCACCAGATGTTAACGTGATTTACTTTGATGAAAGAGACAACATTCTTAATCTACCAACCCCAATAATTTCTCAGGAGAAACGAAAACAATAATTAAGGCTGGGAAATTTTACCTCTAGTCCTTCAGAATTCCAGCCCCAAATCAAACAGTTATGGTGAATGAGTGAGGCTGAGTTGTACTGGCATGGTTAGAATACTCTATGGATCAGAGAAAGCAAACTTATGAACAAAGAGGAAATTGTCATGAGTTTTGTATATGTATCTAGAGCTATGGGAAACTTTTAGTATGCATTTTTTACCTGTTAAACACATTTTAGGCACTTTACTATTTTATTTCATCCAGTCATAAACAGCCCTTTGTCCAGGAGTTCGATCCTGGGAGCAGGGATAGTGAGGAAAGGCACCACAGGAGATTGAGAAACTCAAGAGAGAGTATAAGAAGATAGGAAAGCTGGGGTCTGGGACCAATGGTATCTCTTTCTCTTGAACCAAAAGCCCTGACCATCCTGGTTTCCACATATTTGTTGGGTTAATATACAGCATTGCTTCAAGCAGCTTACGTAAGCAAGTTTATAGTTACATTAGATTGCTTATACACCTTTGCTCTCTAACAAAATAACTGTATCTATATTATTTTGGTGGGCAAGCAGCCACAGACACACTGTCCCAGTGTTTTCACACAGCAGCCTTCGCCAGGTGCCTTGGGCCTGGTGTCTTCGACATTCCACCAGCTCCAGCAACGACCTTGCTCTGTTTTCTAATTCCATCACCTTTGAATGCACCAATTAGCTAGTGAGATAATCAAGATAACTGAGATTCACAGATTTAAGGCATGACTGAAACACTTGGTGGTTGCTGAAACTTCATAGAAAATGAAAAATAATATATAACACCATAAAAATTAATGTGAATTTATAATAATAATAAATATTATTTTCCATTTCTGAACTGAAAGTGATCAAGCAGCAGCAGCAGCTCTCTTGCCCACCACCAAAAGTTAGGTGCAGCACAGATTTTTGTACCTAATGTAATTTTAGGAAAAAAGGGTTCCACACAGAGTGGTTGAAAAATGTTGTATTTTATTTTATTACACTATTTTAGGAATGAACTCAATTAATTCTAAAGGCTGAAAAGTCTCAAGATCTGCAGTCAGTAAAGTGGTGACCCAGAAAGTTAATGGCGCAATTCCAATGCTAGTCTGAAGATGTGAGAACCAGGAAAGTCAATGGTGTACATTCTAGTGCTTGTCCAAGTTTAAGGGCAGGAGACCATTATCCCAAAGAAAACAGTCAGGAAGAGAAAGATCATGCATTGTTTCTTCCTCAGTAATTTTGTTCTATTCAAGCATTCAACAGATTGGATGAGGTCTACCCACATTAGAGTGCTTTACTTAATCTATTGATTGAAATGTTGGTCTCATCCAGAAACACCCAAACAGACACTCAGAATAAGGTTTAGCAAATATATGTACATCATATGGCCCAGTCAAGTTAATACGTAAAATTATCGTTATACTCCATTTAGTTTTTTGTGGTCGACTTTTCACTTAAAATTAAATTCTTGCTCTCTCTCCTCTTCTTTCTAGAGCCTGCCTTCATCCCAAATCTAAAGACTGCTTTACTCTGGTTCCTATATTTTTCACTGATCTTTAGAGTTATTCTTGGCTCTGATAACCTTTATTAAGAACTTCTTATGTAAACCATGTATTACTTCATTAATTCTTACAACTGCCCTATGGGTTAGATACTATGATTAGACTCATTCATAGTTGAGTAAATTGGACTCCAGGGAATTTAATCATCTCTCCAGGGTCAAAAGTGTAAATGGTGACCAGGAATGGAACCAAGCAGCTTGGATTCAGAACATGAGCTTATCATTGTCTCCACACTAGAAAAATACAGTCGTTTTCATCACGTATGTTGATATAATGTCACTTAACTAATATGTAATTGGTTTATAGGGAATCATATCATTATAATTTGAAAGCTGAGTTAGTACCCAGGACTTTTTTTTGCAGGCAAGGGGAACTGGAGAGTGAATATAGAATTACAATGTACAGAAGGAAAGAAAAATTACGTTTGGATGCTACTCAGGCAACATTTCCTTCAGTTCTATATGAAGAAATGTAAAAACGCACCAGGTTCCAGAGCACCCTCACAGACAGAGCCACCCGCAACCCCGCTCAGCTCACAAAATTTTCTCCTCTGTCCACTTAGCAACGGACCTTCTAGATCAAAGCTCTTCTTATATTTACATAGTAGATGGAAGCATTTTCACTCCATTGCTGTTTTGCATATTTTATCTTCCCTGAAGCAGCCTCCAGACACGGTGAAACTTCTGCCTGGTCTGTTCGAAATTTCTTCTAAGGTTCAAAAAAATTTTTTAAAGGAAAGGTGCAGGCAGGAATGAAGGTGAGTAGGCAAGCAGAAGGAGAGAGGAGAAAGAAGCATTTTATTTTATCTAGTTGTTCACATTGGTTGTTCTCCCTGGTCCTGGGTTTTGAATGGGGGACCCTGGGGTGCATGTGGAACTGTCCCCAGGTATACTAGACCACCAGGCCACCAGGGCACATCCCAACTATTTTTTATGTAGTACTTTGACCGTAGCATTGACAGGATTTGAGTAGTCTACCTCAATTCTATGTTATTTTTATTGCACATTTTTGCACATTGATAGTGGTATATGGTATCATACATTAGGTCATAACATCGACCCAAATATCTTAAGTTAATCATCATTCTAAGCTTATTATTATCCCAATCCTAAGCTTTTCATCTTCATAAATATTTATGTAGTTAACGTACTAACCTTGTTATTTGAAATAAAAAGTTATGCAGACACTCTCAAAAAATGATTTCTGCCGATAAAATAATTAAAAGCTACTTTAATGCTATTTCCAGAATTGGGGAGAGGTCAGTTCCTATTGGACTCCTGTTGAAGAAATTTCCATCTTTTCCTACACCTGAGAAGTTTAAATCCTTGCTACTCAAAATGTGGGTCATGGTCTTGCAGTATTAGAATCATAAGAATTTTGATAGAACTTCGCAATCTCCAGCATAACATTACATCTGCAAAATCAATAAGTGCATTTGACAAGATTTCCAGGATTTTCCTATGAACACTAATATTTTGGAAGCATTGTTTAATATAACATTGAAATTATATGGGCTGTTAAATGTGTGATCATTTTTCAATGGTAGAACTCTAGTCACTTTCTAATTTTGTTATTTGGTCTATTCAAGCTTTCTCTCAAGTAAATTTTGTTAATTTTTATTTTATTTGGATATTATCCATTTCTTCTACTTTGTCAAATCTGTTGCCATAGTTACTGTTAGTATTCTTTTATTTTAGCTTTGCTTACATGTGTAGTTACACCTCTATCATTTAATTTGGTGCCTACTTGACCAGATTCACCTTCTCTTCAGCTCCCAGGACAAGGGTAGATGCTGCAATGTGCCATTCATCCCCCTAAAGACTCAGACACTCACTCTCACGGCTGCTTTGAATGTAGGTGGTTGAGGACTCACAATTGAATCTCTCTTGTTATTACCTTTAGTTAAAGCATGACACCTTACCCCAAGGGCATACCTTCTCCCTGAGGATCTAGCCCTCTTGCCTCAAGACAGGACAGTGTCTCATGGTCACTCTAAAGATTCTATTACATCTGCAGAGCAGCTCAACTTTTCCTTTTGCCCAGTTAACCTGCTGTTTTCATCACAACTGTTGTTCTCACAAGCACTCTAGAAATCTTAGAGTTGCAGAGACTATTTCCATGCTAACCTGACATACTACAGTCCCTTGAATGAGTTGTATTTCTATTTGTCAGTTTTGTGTTGTAAGTCTGGTTGTAATAGTAGTCCTTTGGGGATCCGCTGGGTCTGCAATTTGTATTTCCTCACTAGGAGCAGAAAGCCACTCTCTAAACGTGGGTTGCTGAATAGAATTTTCTGTGATGATGGAAATATTTTCTCTACTAGCCACTACCCAAATGTGGCTCCAGTAGTCCCTCCTTAGCTGAGGTTTCAGTTATCCTTGGTTAGCCACGACCAAAAATTGATATAATAAGATGTTTTGAGAGATTACATTTTATTATAGTATATCGTTATAATTGTTCCATTGTATTATCAATAATTTTTATTGAGCTTTTACTGTGCCTAATTTATAAATCAATATTTATCAAAGTTATGTACATACAGGAAAGGAACATAGCATATACAGGATTTGGTACTATTTCCAGGAATTCACTGAGGGTCTTGAATATATATCACCTAAAGATAAAGGGAGATTACTCTACTGAATCTTGAAATGTAGTTTATGTACCAAGCAACTCAATTTTAAACATTTAATTCTCACTAATTTAAATTTACATTTAAGGGCCATTTATGGCTAGTGGTAGCTGAGTAAGACAGTTTAGCTCTTAAAAATAATCTTCTCTGTTTCAGAGTCACCTAAGGTCCTATATCATCTGTGGCAACATCTGAAGAGAACTTCTAATTCCTAGCACTAAACTGTACCTCAATATCTTTACGATGAGAGGTTCTATGGTTTGGCGGTGAATGGTTCAAAAAGAATCTTAAGCTTTAAAGTGCAGTTTTATAAGTTTATTACAGAAAATGGAGGAGAAAGAAAGCAAAAGCAGGAGATAGAGTCTCCTGGGCAGGGAGGGCTGCCCTGCAGTCTGTGGTCTGGTTAGATTGATACTCTTGGAAGGGGGTTTCTGGTTGACCCCCTTCCCAGTGTCTATAATTAGCAAGGGAATAGAAATCCCCAGGAAGATTGAAAGTAGAAGTTTGTGCAGGGGTGGGGGGGTGGGGGTGTTGTGGGGGTGTTTGGAGGTGGGAGAGTGGTAGAGGTGGGGTCCAGGAATTTCTCTAAATTTGTGAAGTAGCCTCTGGAATTCTGCGGTCCCAGCTCCTTGCTGTTTTGGGGAAAACATTAGGTTGATGAAGGGATTTCATGAATCTTTCCAGGATGACTAGATGAGATTTTGTCTCCAGTGCTCAGGAACCAGTTCAGGGCATCCCAAGGTCCCCCATGACCTTTATTGGTCTCAAAGGCTTTGGTCTAAAAAGGAAGCCTAGAGAAAACTGCTTTGGGGCCTACACTTCCCCTGACATTTAGATTGTTGAACACTATCTTCTATATCTGCTAAAATCTTACCAATTCCTGAAATCAGTATTCATGGATTCCTTCTCTTTCTCCCATCCTTCCTCCCACCTTTCTCCTTCCCTCTCTCAGTCCCTTCCTTCCTTTCATTAATGAGTGTTATCAATAACTTAGTTTATGCCAGTCACTGCCTAACTATGAAGACTCTATATGTGGAATACATTTGTTTACTAAGTGCAACAGTAGAGTAAAACAAAGGTTGAAGAAATAACATCTTTGTATATTTGTGTGGTAAGTAAACTTTTAAGGAGAGTGGGTGTTATATTATGACTGATAAAAAATATATGTTTAGTCAATGAGATCATCAAAATATGTTTTGCAGGTGTATTTTGTTTTAGTCCATACTAATTCACAACTCCTCAGACCCCAAGAATTTCCTAAGTGATAAAGCTGTGTTTTGTTATTTTAATGAGGTGGCCTTTGGACCCCATCTCCTTGGGATGGGGCTGCTAGTCTAGAGAACACCTTATGTAAATAGAGGTTTGGACTTTCAGTTCCACTCTCTTCCTTGGTGGACTGGGGATTGGATTTTTATTCAATAGCCAGTGTTTTGAGTTAATCAACCATGTCCATGGAATGAGGCCTCTAGAAAATCCTCAAAAATACCGGGTTTGTGTTAGGACAGGCAGTTAGGTAGATATAAGCTGAGGCAAACAAGAAATCTGTATGAATATGAGTGTGCATGAGCAGAAAAGAGATTGGAAGAAATGTCAGGGGTCAAGGAATGTAAAATGAGAATAGAGAACTTTGAATTGGCCTTGATCCAGCAGCCAGCCAGATAAACCCTGAAATAAGAAAAGAGGACATCAACTTGTCCCCAGAGAAAGGCTAACACACACTTCTTCTCCACCTTTGGGAGAAACTGAGGCCACCATTTGGATTATTTCTCTCCAAATGTACTTTGCTATTACCTATTAAATTCTCACTAAATGTTATTCTTCTGTCTGGCATTTCTGAATTCTTTTTTACTCACTGAGACAAGGACCGAGGTTTGCTTGTTCATTCATGCACGGTGACAAGGTTTATTCATTTCACGATGCTGACATTTGGAGAGCTACCTTAAACTATACATCTCTTCCATCTGTTTGTTCATGAATTATTTCTATTTATAGTAAACCAATGACCTAGCAGTAAAAATGCTTCTCTGAGCTCTGTAAAGCATTCTAGCGAATTCATTTAACCCAAGCTAGGAGAGAACTGTGGGAACCTTGATTTACAGCCAGTTGCTACCTGTGCAGAAGCACTGGTGACAGCCTGGGCTTGTGACTGGCATCTGAGGTGTTCAGTTTTGAGGTGCTGAGCCCTAACCCTGTAGAAGCTGATGCTATCAGTTTAGCAGATAGTGTCAGAATTGAATTCAATGTTCAAATACCGTACTGATATCTGAGAACTGCTTTCTGTGGTGTGAGAAAGCCTCCACACACATCCATGTTGAAATTGGGTCCAGGAAGCAATTCAGTGGCATTAGGCTTAACCATAACAGACTTACCGGATGAGGAGTTAATGTTTACTTTAAGGTTTGAAGTAGAAATTGAAGCTTGGAAGGTAGAAAAATGAGGTAGGTAGCAGGCATGGAATTATGAAATATGTGTTAAGGAACTGTGTGTGGCGGGGTGGAGGTCAGAAAAATTTCTCCATTTCTCTGAGGTTCTTCAGAAGCTGGAGTCAGCCCTGAGTGGGGAAGCAGGTGGAAGGGAACAGAGGAAGTCCTCCAATCAGAAGGAGGCAGACAGTGAAGTATTGCCAATCTGAAGTCCTCCTGAAGTTGGTTTAAAAGGGAACCTCTAATAGACCAATCAAAACCTTTGGCCCACCCCTGAAGACCCCTGGGCAGGAATAAGAGCCTCTAGACTTCTTTAAAACCTCGTCCAAGCTCCTTGTGACCTGTTCTTCTCTTGGAAAATGACCCACCCTTATCCTGTTTCTTAAAGGGTGTACTATCTTCAATGAATCGGTTTTGATTTTGCTTTCAAATGACTGTGCTAACTTCTCTGCTGCTGGAGTGAGTGGCTCCAACAAAATCTTGTCTGGGACCCACTGGAAGCCTGGAGTGAGACACCGAGATCCTTTTGGTAACATTAATCACAATTAGTTTGAGAAAAGCCCAAAATCATTCACATGTATGGCAGTAAATTCAGTGGTAGCTGGGGCAGATCCACGTTTATATCCTGAGTTGAGGCATGGAGATTTCAGGGGAGAGAAAAGGGCATCTCCACAAGGCAAGGAGGAATGATTCATCCTTACTCTAATAGTAAAGATAAATAGATCACCTTTCTACATTCTTCATAATAGAGGCAAAAGACCATGTCTAGATTAGGAGAAGGGTGGAGGCCCAGAGGGTCGCAGATGACTTCTTTGACTAAGGAAAGGAATAAGAATTTGAACTTCTCCATTACCTGTGGGGCTGCCTCCACTGTCCTTGACACTTCCTGTCAGAGTGTCAGAATAGGGCGTGTACAGGGGACCAATTCTCATAGACTGGGGGTGTTTTTTGTTTCTTTTTTTTTCATTTATTTTCCTGTAGTAACTTATTCTACACATCAAAATAAACTCACATGTATAGGTTTGCCATTTCTCATATATATGCAATACACCCTGCTCTCCACCAAATCTTAAGCATTGTCCAGTGGGCTCTGCCACCATTTGCACCCCCTCTCCCTCTTCCCAATCCCTTTTGGTAACCTCAGTTCTGCTGCAAGTGTCCAAGGATTCGTTTTGTTTCATCTGTTCCTCTGTTTTGTCTTTTCATGTTCCACCTGTGAGCGAGGTCATCTGGTATCTCTCTTTCTTCTTCTGACTTATTTCACTTACCATAATCCCCTCTAGCTTCATCCATGTTGACTCAAATAATAGGGTTTCATCTCTTCTAAGGGCTGTGTAGTATTCCGTTGTATATATGTACCACATCTTCTTCATCCATCCATCTGATGTTGGGCATTTCGATAGTCTCCAGTTCTTAGACATTGTGAATGGGAGAAGAGGAGGGGTGTTATGTTTTAGTCCCCTAAAACTATTCAGTTTGATATTTCAAGTATTTAAATGAAAATCAGAGAGAGAGGGTTTTTGTAGATGGTAGATTTGATAGATTATGAAATTTCAGATGTACATACACTTGACATTCTAAGGAGCTTTGGTCATGTATCATGTCAGTGAGAGAGATTGTGGAAGGGATTTAATTACAGTAGTAACAGGGAAACTAGATAAGAGGTTGTCATAGTAATAGCTCCAGTGATAAATAATGAGGGTTCAAACCACAGCAGTGGTAGCAGAAATGAAAAAAAAGAATAATAGACTGCTATTTGGGATAATAAATTGAAGAACTTAATTGGTTAATTGGGTGTGGAAATCTTGAGTGATTTAGATTTATGACTTTGGCTGTTAGACTGGTGGTGGTAATTCTAACCGAGAACTGGAAAGGATAACAACTTTGGTAAAAGGTAATGAACTCTTAATTGGACATATTATTAAGCAGGCAGTTATATAGTCCTGTACTTCAAAAGATATATCATAGTTGAAGATACATACAATTATATCTCTACTTCATTGTATACACAAAGGGTGGAGCATAATGCCTAGTACATAGTAGGATGCAGTAAATATTTTTGTTCGAACTTGACTTTCTAAATTGCAGTGACTCAAAAGGCCAGATTGCTTAGAAGCACTTTGAATAGGCTAGTTAGCATTTTATTTTATTTTTTGGAGTGCATTTTTGGATAAACACATGGTTCATGATTATAATAGATAGCATTTACTGAATATTTGCTGTATGCGAGGTACTGTTTTAAAAACCACTTGTATTAACTCATTTAATATTCATAACAAATAGATGTAGAAGGAGAGTATTTCATAATGCTCACTCCAATTACTAAAAATGGATATATTTTGCAGTTGTGTTGTTTTTTTGTTTTTGTTTTTTGAAAGAGAGGAAAGAAGGGAGAAGCAGAAGAAGCATTTTAAGGAAGGAAGGGTAGAAAGAATCTCTGTATCTGGGTTGTTCCCCTATAGCCCTGGGTCATGAGCCTGGGTCCTTGGGCTTTACACAATCCACACCCGGGCTGTCTACTCAATGCCTGAGCCATAAAATCATTGCAACTTTGAAGGGGTTTTTGTTTTCTCTGTACTTTCTAGTCAATGTCAACAAAAGTAGTTCCAACATTTGACCTTTAAAATGGCAAAAGAACTGTACCCTTGTCGTAAAGGTGACTCAGGTGACTAAAGTGCAGGCCAAGTTAAGTCCAAGGACCCAGGTTTGAGACTATGGACTGAGGGAGGTGGAGATGGAAAAATAAATTGCGAGACGTCAAAAATAAAATAGCAAGAAGAAAGGCTGCAGAGGGCAAATAGAATTCTGAACACTGAATCCAGTTTAAGCTGCCTGTTCTAATAAGACATTAAGTTGTGAAAATTTTTTAGAATATGGGTCTTAAAACAAGAATATCAGTCTTCTAATTATAGAGACATTAATGAAAGTTTATGCCTATAACCATCCTGTTCACTTTTCTGTTACTTTAAAATACTCATTTGGAAATGACAGGACAATAAGGTATTTAAGACAACCATTAGTGCTTTATCATGTAAAATGTATCCCTTATTCTCCAAATAGCTTTGCTTGTGAATCTGTTTATCTTGAATAATAATATTCAGATGAACATCTCTGATTTCTAAAGGAATGGACATAAGTCAGCTTACTTTTTTGGACAGAAGAGCATTGGAATGTATTATTTTTCTTTTGGGTATAAAGGTTAAGTAAATCTGGTGTGCATTGTGGAGCAGCAGTTTGGTCAACTCCCTTAGACCAGTTCAGTCCGCATATTCCAAGGACCCTGTTTTGTGTCCTGGGGCCAGAGAAACAACCAAGATGAACAACAAATAAAATAAATAAAATGCTTCTTTCTCTTCTCTTCCTGACTGTCTCTGCTGCCTTCATTCCTGTCTGCACCGTACCTTTAAAAAAAAAAGGGGGGCACACCCTGGTGGCTTAGTGGTCTAGCATATTCTGGGAGTAGTCCCACATATATCCCAAGGTCCCAGGTTCAAGGACTGCTGTGTGAGCAGTGGGTGGGAAAAGCAAGGCCAGATGTGTAACTATAGCACTAATCCAGAAGAGCTAGGGGTAGAAGTCCATCATAGGGCTGCTGTGTCTCTGAGGGCTCCCATGGAGGTCTAATGTACAATACGTCACAATGAATATGAATTCTTTTTTAAAAATTACTTTTTAAAACAATGTGTTGAGGTTTTTTGTTTGGCCTGTTGCTCCTACTTTTCTGTAAGCCCCTGGGGACTGGCTGTGTTCTGTTTTGCAGGTACCTATCAATGCACCTAGCATCTAGCCCAATGTGCAGCACTCAGAAAATAGTGCTCTAGTGGCCTAGCAGATAGGGCCTCTGGCCATGGTCCACGTACATCCCAAGGACTCAGGTTCGAGATCCAGAAGCCAAGAGAACAACCAAGATGAACTAAATGAACTAAATAAAGCGCCTCTTCCTTCTCTCTGTTCCTGCCTGCCTACTTGCCTTCATTCCTGCCTGCACCTCTTAATTAAAAAATAAAAAACAGGTGTGCCCTGGTAGAGGCGAAATTAGGCCAATCACCTCCAAAGGAGCACAGGCCACATACCCCTGGACTCCAGTCCTGGATCGGAGAGGAAACAATGTGTGAACAACTAAAAATTATAAAATACGGTATGGGTGCTTCTTCCTCCTCTCTCATCCTTCTTTCCTGCCTGCTCACCTTCATTCCTGCCTGCACCTTTCCTTTACAGAAAATAAAATAAAAAAAATAAAAAGTAAACCAAAAAATGAAGAATGGGCTTAGAGGTTCTGCTTATGGTATGAGGTGTCCCAGGAGATGTATCTATCAGGAAAAATGATCTATCAAGATTGAAAGAAGTTTTAATAAATGACCATGGAATTATAAATGGGGGAATATGACTTATACCCTATTTAGAATAAAAACTGTTGAACTAGGAACTAAACAGTTTTCAAGTACAATTGGATAAAATTTCCTAATGGTGTTTAAGATAAACTATTTCAATTACTTTAAATTAGACTACTTTAAGGTAGAATATTTTGTTTTATTGATGGTCAGATAAAGTAATCAGTAATCCAAAGGATTTCCTCCTTATGGATGATAATTTGAAGATGAAAGTCTTAGGAACAATAGCAGATATTATGCTTAGTTTTTCTCTTTTTCTTGAACTGCAGCTATACAAGGAACACTACAATCTAATGATTTACTTTTCCTATTCTCTCACTGTCCCTTGTTTTAGAAAAACCATGCCTATGTTTTCATATTTATTTATTTCTATGGTCAGATTTGTGCTTTAGAAAAGTCATTCCAATAGGCATCATGGATATAACTACAGATTTCTCTTTAATAATAAGCTTTACAGTTTTACATTTATTGAGGTTTATAATTCATTAGGTAGCAAAGTTCTATTATACAGACATTTCATTTAAAACAAATAACTAAGTAAATAATGTGGCAACAGTGATGTGCTTCCACTATTTGTTTTAGACTTTTCTTTTTTTAAAGGAGAGGTGCAGGCAGGAACAAAGACAGTAGGCAGTCAAACAGGCAGGAGAGAAAAGAGAAAGAAACATTTATTTATCCTATTTAGTTGTTCTCTCCAGTTCAGGTATTGAACCTGGGCCCTTGTGAGGTATATGGACTGTGCCAGCAGAGGCCGTAGACTTAACGAGTAAGCGAGTCAGACATGCCTATTTTTTCAACTTCTTGAAGACAAAGACTAAGTGTTGTTATTTCTTTGATTGTTTAGCATTTATTCAGTAAGATATTAAATATTGAATACTTTTGTATGCCAGATACAGAGCCAGATGTTGGTGATGCTAAGATTCTATTCCCACTAGGATATTGTTCTCTTTTAATCAGGAATATGTAACTTAGCAAAAGTCATTTAACACCTCCCCTCGTGGTGTAGTGGTTTAGTTCACTGGGCACAGTTTACATACATCCCAAAGTCCTCAGTTTCAAGACCTGGGGCCTGGGAAACAACCAATATGAACAACTCTATAAAATAAAGATGTTTCTCCCTCCCCTTTCTTCCTGCCTTCCTGCCTCCTCAACTTCATTCCTACCAGCACTTTTTCTTGAGGAAAAAAAAGTAATTTCAATAAAAAACAATAAGAATTATTATGGACCCCAAATCTGTGAGAGGAAACTAACTTGGGGATGACGTCTTCTAAGTGTTAAAATCCTAATCACAATTTGTGGTCTGGGAACATTCTCAAGGATATCAGTTATCTCCTGTCTAATAGAGAAACACAAATGAAAATGTATACTTTTAACCATCTTGTTCACTTTTTTGTTACTTTAAAACTACCCTTTTACTATTAAAAGGAATATAAACTATTCAAGACAACAACAGGATACAGCAGCAATTCCACCTGCACCCCCACACATAAAACACTAGATGCTTCTGTCTATAAATGGAGGTTCCTGTGATTCCTTTTTCAGGTCTGATTAATTTGCTAGGGCTCACAGAATTCAGAGAAACTTTCCTCACTAGATGACCAGTTTATGATTAAAAGACATGTGACAGCCAGATTGAAGAGATGCATAGGGCCAGGTAAGTGGGAGGCCAGGTAACTTCCATGCCCTCTTCTCAGCAAGTCCACAGGCTCAACATTCCAGAAACTCTCTGATTCAGCCCTCTGGAGGTTCTATGACACAGTAATGACTGATTAAATCATTAGTTATTGGTGATTGATTCACCCTCCTCTCCTCTCCCTGGAGGTGGAGGGAAGTAATGAGACTGAATGTTCCAACTCTCATCACATGATTCTCAACCCACATCCTTAGGTGGGGTCCAAAAACCACCTCATGAACATAACAAAAGGCATGCTTATTACTCTCTTCACTCAGGAAATTCCTAGGGTTTTAGAAGTTCTGTGCAGAAAAGAGAATGAAAAGCAAATACGTATTTTTTATATGTTCTTTATTTTTAAGAGAGGAAAGAAGGAAGGGAGGTAAAGAAGAAATATTTTAATTTATTTGTTAATTTTGGTTCTCCCCCTCCAGTAACTCAAGTCTCAAACCTGGCACTTGGCCTTTGCATGGTCCACATCCCAGGCATCTGAGCCACAAGGGTGAGCCCAATTTTTTATATATTCTATAAATCACAATATCACTTAGCTTCAGATCCATTTTGTCAGAAAGGAGATAAGAGCTCCAGGTTAACCACATATAGAAAGATATATACTCATGAAAGGATATTGGCATAATCAAGGAAATGATATTGCTTGGGATGGCCAAAGAGCCATAGAATGGGCAAGAAATCGAGGGATTTGAAGGCCCAGTGAAGGTTTTAAACTTTTCCTAGGCAAGGCATATGATGATCAGTTTTGCATATTAATTTTCAAAGTTCTTTCTGGTAGAATAGAGGCATTATGGATAATTGAAGTGGTATATAATGAAGGATTTGAGTCGGGACAAAATGTTATGCTTGTACATAATTGACATTAAATAGTTGTTTGTTGAATGAATAAATTTATCAAGAAAAAAATATGGTTCAATGGCTAGACCAATGTCCATACAGCCCTAAAGATAAAAGGATAAAGTACAAAGTGAAGTCCTTTTATTTATTTATTTCTTAAGGTAAAGTTCAGGCAGGAATGATGAAGGTGAGTAGACAGGCAATCAGGAAGAGAGAAAAGGAAGAAACACTTTATTGATTCTACGAGCTGTTCATCTTGATAGTTTCCCCAGGGTCTGTGATTCAAAACTGGGGTCCTTGGGATCTCCATATGTCTCATTACTGATTCATTCTCCCTGTTATCAAAATTGAATTTAGTCCCCTTCCTTCCTCAAGTCACGGCTCTGAATTGGCGTTGGTCTTTCTACATGTGGGGTGTATCACTGGCTACCAGGGAAATTAATTGCTCTTTGGTGATCCAGACAGTCTTAGACCATGGAGAATTAGTCCCTCTAAAACGTTTCCTTTGATATCAAATTGTCCAGCAAGACAAGTGAAGAACTTTTTAATTGCTGTTTTACCAGTTGGACAAAACTTCTGTATTCTGGATAACTTCAATCGCCTCATATCTTACCTCGGCGGTGGTTTACGAACTGTGCAAAATGACATCATTTATTTTATTTTTCCATTGGGTCACATGGCCTATGTAGACTATAACTCTGCAAAGATACTGAAATATCAAAAATAAAAAGTAATTTTATGACCCACATACTACCACTCATTTTGCTTGTCCCATATCTCTTTCCTGAAATGCCAAGGGCTTCTCAGGATCTATTTTTGAGAAATGTTACTATTTTTTTCATTTTACAGAAGTAGAACTAGACTTACAGAGGTTCGATAAATTAACTCTTCAAGATCATAGAGATAGGTGCACCCTGGTGGAGCAGCAGTTAGGTCACTCTCCTCTGAAGGAGCAGGCCACATACCCCTGGATTCAAGTCCCTGGCCCAAGGGGAAGCAACCAGTGTGAACAACTGAATAAAGATAAAAATAGAGATGCTTCATCCTCTTTCTTCCTGCCTACCTGTCTACTTACCTTCATTCCTGCCTGCACCTTTTCTTTAAAAAAAAAAAAAAAATCATAGAGAATACTAGAGTTGAGTTTTAAACTCAAGCATTCTGATTCTAACACTAAGCTTCTAAATGTGTTGTGGATGATTGAGGTTGATGAGTGTGGCCTTTGTCCTGGAAAGAATTTAAGGAAACATGCCTTATTCCAGTATCACGTTGCAAGTTTGTTGGAAAACAGCTAAGCAAAAATTATGCCTGCCGTTCAGGGATTACAGGAGAAATAAATAAATAAAACTAGGTGTTAAAATGGTGTTTCTTCTATATCTGGGGGGAGGATTTCTCCTTTGAGCCCACCCAGGGGTTGCAGCTCTCATGAGAGTTGAGAGAGCTGGTGAGGTTGTTTGGAATGCTCTGGTGGGAGTAACCAGGGGTTGTGTCTCTAGAGACAGTTTGCCTGGGAGGGTCCTAGGTTTTGGCAGCCAGTCAGCTATCCTGCTCATATATCTGCATACCGCCCTATAGATTTTAAGCTATGCTGTCCCTGCATCAGAATGTGTCCTAATGATTTCTGTGTTACTTTCTCAGTCCAAATGTCTGAATTCTGTCCTATTCTCAGAACAGTATGTGTTAGCATGAGCATGCCAATTATCTTTCTCACTAAAACAAAGCAATTGTACTAGAATTCAATAATTCCATTAATAATATCTTGACTTTTATTCCTAAGCACAATTACGTCCTATGAAAGCAAGTTGCAATTTCTCTTTATTGCTCTCTTTGAAAGTTGTTTCAGATGTGCCCTTAGTGGAGCAGTGGTTAGGTCCATTGCCTCTGGTTGGATATAATCCACATCTATTCATTCCAAGGATATGGGTTTACTTTCTAGGCCCATGGGTAGCAGTCAAGATGAACCGCTAAATAAAATAATTAAAAATGTTTCTTCCTCCTCTCTCGTCCTGACTCCTTATTCATTTTCATTCCTGAATATTTTCTTTAAAAAAAAATTATTTCACTTGTAAGTGGGAATATGTGTCATAAGTATTTTCTAGAGGACTTTGTGCCATTGTAAGGATATCCAGAGCCCAGAAATTAAAACTTTGTGTTATAAAGTCTTCCTGTTCTTCCTGAACACAAAAATTATCTTTTCATAATTTCATTGACAAAAGTCTAAAACAAAACAGACCAAATCAGTGCCTATATGCTTGACAGTAATAATATTTCAAATGAATAGCTTTCCCAGGCCCTTATTGTGCTGATTTTACTATTCAGTCATAATATCTTTATTATTAGTCTGCCTTTAATTATAGTAGTAGAGGTTTTCATGCATATATGTAAACAATACAGTGCTACTTTCATAGATTAAAAATTATTGTAAAAATTATAATGAATTTTGTACTGTATAAAAATTAGTAAAAAATGTGAAAACCGAGAAGTCTCTCATTTTCTCTAAAATATGTGCCCATACTAAATTCCATTTCTGAAAACAATAGTATAACAACAGATCTCATATTATTGTTGTTTTGTCACTTATAAGTTAACATACATGAAAAACAAGTATATACTTCAAGCTATGTAGCACATACCATATTTAAAGTAGTTACCTTCATTGAGAAAAAAATTCTAATTGTAATTTTTTAAATAAGATTTTTGGTAACATTATTATTGAAAAGTTAATATATACCTAGGATATAAAACTGAAACACTAAAGCAGATAAGTGTAAAGAAATTTACATATTCATTGTAGATCCATGGTCTCTACTACTAAAATTATTGTATTTTGCTTTGTGTAATGTGCAGTTTTTTGGCCCAAATTTGTGAGGGAATAATAAGGAGGCACATTATACAGGGTAGCACTAAATCTGTATCTATATAAATTTTTTTTAATTCTTTCATTTATGCTTATGAGTTAGAAGCGTAATTCTAGGAATGAATAGCAGTAATGATAACTGAATGCAAAACATTATCCTGGAAAAAGGATAGATGAATGAAGAAGACATGAAAATCTGGTTTAACAACGTCTGTCATGGATGATTACTTAAAAAGCCAGCTTTGTTTGTTTTGGATTACGTCAAAGCCCACACATATTACACGAAGTGCAAAAGTAATCACGACGGACTTGAAAACCTATCTTGCGGACCTGGCAGGCTAACCAGTCAACCTCTTGATGTGTCAGTAAACAAGCTGTTTAAGGCCCTGATGAAAAAAGAGTGATGTCATAGATGCAGTCAGCTGATAACGATTTAGCACCTACAGGCAGAATCAAGAAAGCATCTGTCTCCTGGCTATGTGATTGGCTCCTAAGATGGTAGAAAAGTGTCAAGAAGGAAATGGTTGTGAAATTGTTTAAAAAATGCTGCATCACTAATGCAATGGAGGGAACTGAGGGCGGTTGAATTTCCCAGGAAGAGGAAAGTGACTCTTCATAAGACACTGGTGATGTAGAAATTGAAGAAGATGATACTTCTGATATTGACAAAGAGTTCTTCACCTTCTATGATACTTAAATATTAAACATAATTTTTTTTACTGGTACATAAAATTTCTTGTACCTTGTATCTGTTGTCATATTTTCTAATTATTTATTACATAAAGTTTCTTTACCACAATATGTTAAAAATAAATTCCTGTATAATATAAAAAACAAATACCTAAATATAAACAAAAATTTGAATTAAAAATTAAAACAAAAGATTTTTTCCTGAAAGTTTGGCCAAAAACATGGGTATGTATTATACATGGGAACACATTATACATGGCAAAATATGGTATTTTTATATTTTTATGCCCATCAAACCATTTAGATATGTCTGAAAATAATGCAGTATGGTATATAATCTTTTAAGAAAGTAGAAATACAATATATACTTTACTTTACAACTAACCTCTCAGAAATGAGAGATCATAACACACCAGCTCGCAGCAATCTCTTCCTGATCCTTGGCCAACACAGAACTATATCATAAAATGGCAAAATATTAAAAATAGCAAAAGAAGGTGTAAAGAACATCCTTGGTTATCTTTGCACACATGTAGGTTTACATTTGAAGGATAAATTCCTACAAGTAAAATTGCTGAGTCGTAGGAATCCTTGCCACATAATTCTGTAACCATCTAATAATCTTTCCTTGTTATGAGAGTAAAAAAGACTTTACTTAGAGTCTATGGGTGCCATCTTTAAAAAAACTCCTTTATTATAATAATACTAATTAAAATATGCAACTCCACAAATAATAGGAGACAAAATAGAACTATTTTAGACTCTCTGGTCCCTAGTCATTGTATTAACTAAGAATATAGCCATGAACAGTTATCCATAATTCTTGAGCTGAGTTGTGTTTGACAGGTTATGTTTTTAATAGAAAACTATTAATTAAATATATATTAATACTTATTAGTATTTGGGGAGACACCCAGTCCACACACGCCCGCCACCCCCACCAGCATAAAAAAATTTTGTAAGGTCTAAAAGTTAGAAGGTCCTTAAGCACTGCTCTCTATTGCTTAGTGACTAAGTGCCCCTGAAAGTAATTTGAAAAGCAAATTGTCTCAGTCCTTCCAGTAAAACTTTAAGAGCTGTTTATTCCTTATTCTTTCTTAATTAGTTTAACACAGTTTCAGATCTTTAGCAAGTATTTTGCTAGAACAGAAATCCTCCTAAAATCCTTAGTCCTAGAAAACAGTCACAATGGTAAATAGGTCAAGTCTGTTTTAGGAAACAAGGAGATTTTTGTTTTTTAGGAGTGATCCTTGGGAAAGTGGGGCTCTGGGTGCAGGTGAGTGGTCAATTGTGACAAGAAACTCTTTTCTTTTTCTTACAAAGATGCTGCTGTCAACTGTGTAACAAAGAAAGGATTTTTTTTGTAAGGATTCGAGTTCCAATACCTTTTCCCAAGTCAAACTTTTTTCTTCATCGGTGAGTCTTTCTGAGTTCTTCTAAAGGAAAAAATGACATTTAAAAAGAGGCTCATCTTGTGTTTTGTGGAAAGGTGCAGGCAGGGAGAGAGAGGAGGAAGAAGCATTTACTTTATTTTCATTTGGTTGTTCACTGCCCTCATCACCCATCCCTGCTCCCAGTTGAATCCAGGGGCATGTGGCCTGCGTCCTTTGGAGGCGATTGACCTAACCACCACTCCACCAGGGTGTAAAAGAGACTCAAGTTTTAAAAGTTGCTCAAATTCTATTTAGTGGTCCTCGCTACAGATTTTTC
Organism: Solenodon paradoxus; assembly: GCA_004363575.1. Classification (NCBI taxonomy): domain Eukaryota; kingdom Metazoa; phylum Chordata; class Mammalia; order Eulipotyphla; family Solenodontidae; genus Solenodon; species Solenodon paradoxus. The sequence goes on from RJWH01000077.1 coordinate 1,494,564, forward strand.
TATTACTTATGAATAGATTTACCATAACTTTTAGAGTTGAAAGCGAGACCAATTGGAATATCACCAGGCCCGGAGGGGGCGAAGGTGTGGTGTGGTGTGGTTCATGTGCAGAGGGTGTGTGCGTGTGTGTGTGTGTGTGTGTGTGTGTATGTGTGTACCATCACTACCACCACCCATCTTGGGGAAGACTGCACCCTACCTAAGGGAATTTAGAGCTAGTTTGTTGCGTATGAGTGCAAATTAACTTTTAGCACCTATGATTGAAACTGGGACAGAATTTCAAACTTTTAGTAGGACACCAGAGACCATATTGCTAAACCAAGATAATCTTAGTCAAGCCAAGTTATGCTAGGCTTACTTAAGAAAAATATGACCTTCACTCCTATTTTAATGACCGTAAAGTCATTACAGAGTTCAATGTACCTTAAAAGGTAGGCTACCCCGGGTTAATGAGAATCCACGCTGAAAATCTGGCAACCTGGGACACTATTTTCCAATGAATCCTCACTTTGCTCTTGGTGTCAATCAGCACTGCCCTTGGGACAAAGGGTAGGGGTGGACACCAGGGGCCCGGGGTTTCAGTGAGAGGAGATATTTGTGTTTCCTGTTTATAGTTTATTCGGTTTCTTCACATCTGGGGACAGGTCACAGGCATGAGGTCACAGAGAGCCCGGGTGGCTCATAGCAAGGCAGCTTCCCCAGAACCAGGAGTTAGGAATTTCGCCTGCAGGGACCAACGACGCGTGGACACCGGGACCCAGCTTCACTCAGCATTTTGCATCGGGAAGGGCGGGTTTGCGCTGCTCCAGGCAACGCCTCTGCTGTCAGCCAATGAGGAGCAAGGACCTCAGCGCTTTGGGTCGCACTGGCTCCGCCCCGCGCAGAACGCAACCCTCTGCCTGGCTAATAAAAGTCTCAGCCACTGACGCTTATGTCCGGCTTTTGTGTCCTCGCTTGAGATCCCCAGTTGTTTCTTTCGCTCTTTTTCGCCTGATTCTTCTGTGTCGCTCTGAAGCCCTGAAGCCCTGATTCGCCCAGTTTCCTAGTTTTGTCTTCGCTCTTTTCCCCTCTTCTTTCGCAGCTCAGCATGCAGAAAAAAGACGCTTCCCCGCACGGTTTCCTGCCTAGATTCCAACATTTCGCTACGCAGGCCATCCATGTGGGCCAGGAGCCGGAACAGTGGACCTCCCTGGCTGTAGTGCCCCCCATCTCACTGTCCACAACATTCAAGCAAGGGGCTCCCGGAAAGCACTCGGTGAGCTGTGTCTGTTTGGGGCGGTCCAGTGTTGGGCGGGAAAGGAGCAATGATTTAGACATTAAAAAGGCATGCAAGTAATTTATAAAATGGCTTATAAATCAGAAAGGCACCCCGAAAGGATGTTTACTACCTCTGTAATGCTCCTTGCAGTAAAACTTTGTATTGAATAGTTCAGTGGTTGTATTTCCTTTGATAAGCAGGACTGGAAGGAACAGTTTGTTCCAGTTGGCATATAGATTTGAACTGAAATACAAATGATTTTTGATTAATTTGCACTTCAGAACTGAGGGTCATAACTTCGTTGAATTACCTTTAATAGTAAAAATTGAAGATATAGTAAGTAGTCAGCAAAAAAAAAAATTAAGGGTCTGATAATTCACCTAGAGTCATCCGTTCCCAGTATCTGTCAATTAATAGTTACTGAGGACTTACTCTGCTAGATACATTCTTAAATGTATTATATTATGTGTATAAGACCTCTTGTCTTAGAGGTGAAAAACTAAGATTTAGGAACATTAAGTAACTAGCCTAAGGGTATATGGCTAGTAAATATTGGAGTTGGGATTTGAACCGTACTTAGAGTCCCACTCTTAGGCTATAGGCTACCCTGTGCTATACTCCTAGAATGATGGTTAGCAATAAGCTAACTCATTGCATCATTTAAAGTGTGGCTTAGTGGTTAAGAGCACAAATCATGTAATCAGAGAATCTGTGTTTGAATTCTGACACCACCTCTTCTGAGCTGGGTGACCTGGGTGACAAGTCACTCAACCTATCCAAGCCTCAGGTTGATCCTGTGTAAATGAAATTCATACCACATGCGTGAATTCTTGATATGTATGTAATAAACTGTACAATACATTATAATGCTCAGTAGTTTGGTATTTTGTGGTGTTCACATTTTCTTTTTTCCATTTGATCTTTATAACAACCAAATCAGAGGGTTGAACAGGCATTTTAGACTATTTTTATAGAAAGGAACTGACTCACAGTCGTCGAGAAATGCCTTTTAAGGCTTAGGAGAGAAGCTTTTTGGTAATCACATAGTATTTTCATTTTGGTGGCATACTTAATGGATTTTAGAGTATTTGAAAGTTGTGGAGTTTCAGAATAAACTAATTAAATGAACTTTGTCCATCCCAAACCTTGATTATACTTGAAAAATCAAGTGTGTTTTGTTATATAAGTCAAGGAAAATTCTTTTTAGGCTTAGCTCTTTTTTATGAGGTAGAGTTCTAAGGGCAGTTCTACAACTGGTTTAGGATACTTCTAGCCACTATATTTTGGAATCAAAATGTGTCCACACCCTCTCTTGAAGCATGCAATTTTCCTGGTGTAGGGTTTTGTGATTGTGTGACTGCCCAAGCTTTAGAATTTAGTATGAAAGTTACTATTTTCAAAGAGCTTAGTAGGGAGAGTAAACTTCACAAACTCCTCTAAGAAATCTTTAAAAAATCAGGAGAGAGCCCTCAAGAGAATTGGAAGAGTTGAATGAGATGCATCTAATTCTCCAGTTTCTTTTGGAAAGCCATTGAATGAGAAAGAAAATGGGGATTTGGTACTGAAATATGCTTCTCACTGCCACCGCCCACCCCTCCCGCCAACTCTTCTCCAAGTAATTATCTTTAGTGAGTGTTTATGGAGACATGGGGTACCTGTCTATGGCAGTTGCCACATGAATCCAGTTTTTCAGTCTGGTGAATATAGCTGCAGACCACAGCAAGGAAGTGATGGATGGTGGGGAGTGATGAGGAATCATCCTGGAGCTCTATCACTCAAGTTTGTCAAAAACAAGGAAATAAATAAAACTTTAAAACATGATTGTTACTAATATTGGGAGCTCCTGAGTCAGAAACAAGGTGTAAAGGAGTGGTTATGTTTTGTTATGGGCTATATGAGGCAGAGAAAATTATAGGCTTTTTTTGGTCAATATTTAAATCCTAGTTTCGAATTTTGGCTGACACTCCCTAGGTATCATAACATTTAGCTATACTTTTCTCAAAACATCATGAGGCTTAAATAAAATGACTGGATAAACATACATCTAATCTGTCATCATACATGTAAAAGGAATGTAATGCAAATTTTAAAAAGAGTATTGTATATAGCCCTTAGACAAGAATTATTCCCTGTTTTTTAAATCACTTTTGTGGAGTCGATATCTGAACTTTGAGCATTTAGAATCTATTTGCTCATGGTGTCCCACTGAATCCTAAACAGAACTTGCATCACTTATTTCTTAGAAAATTATGTAATACAGGTTAGAATTAGTTTTGATTAATGAGGTGAAGATGAGTCTAAATTTCTTAGGTTGAACTCTTACTTCTTTTATTCAGGGTTTTGAATACAGCCGTTCTGGAAACCCCACCAGGAATTGCTTGGAAAAAGTAGTGGCCACACTGGATGGGGCTAAGTACAGTAAGTGATTTCCATTTCACAGTTTAAGTCTAGAATCCATTCTTCTGTGAATCATAGAGTAACAGAATGTAGAATTGAAAGAAAAAAGAATTAGCTAGTTCAAAACTTACTTTACTATGACACTGAATGATTTACCAAGGTCCCATACACTATCAGTGTCCTTATCGGGTAAAAATAAATATGAATAGAAGTGAAATGGAAGAATTTGCCCTTTCGTATTCATGTAAAGGCACTCTTCATCTGAATATATCAGTTTAAATAGATAAAAATTAACTAAGTTTTATAATTCTATGAGAAAATACACTTTCTTATACTCTGGTTCATTCACCTGATAATTCATGCCTGAAAATAGAACCCCGGGTACATTGTCAATAATAGCCATGTGCTCTTGACAGCGTGTTCTCAGAGATTAAGGATTATTAACTCCTTGAACCTGTGTGTGTGTGTGTGTGTGTGTGTGTGTGTGTTTTTCCCTTTTTTCATGGAGTAAATTGCTCTTAAATCATTCTATTTTTTGTGTAAATGATACCAAATAGGGACTGATTAATGAATAGAAAATAGAATACTATGAGTTTTCTCACAGCAAGAATATAGGAATTAGAAATATTAAAAATGAGTTGTTGAGGTTTGTTTGGGACTGGGGGTTGTTTTGGATGAGGGGCCTTTTTAAAAAAAAAACTTCTGAGCTACAATACTTTATGTGGATCATTATTTCCTGCAGAAAATATAAAGACTGAGAGTTTATATGCAAAGCACTTTTTCTAGTGGGTCCCAGAAAACATGATTACTTTGAATTGGGTTTAAAACTTGGCTTTCTATATTAATTCATTGTTGGTCTATAGATCTGCTAAGAAGAAACTGTAATTTTACAATAATTACATTTTTAAAAATTAATTAGATTAGATGAGCCTTTCTATCAGTCACAGGTGATTTCTATCAAGGTAATAGGTTGATGTTTTTTTCACAATATTTGCTGTGCACAATGCCAGTTGTTTTTGATTAATTGTTATTATTGTGAGATTCAGGATCACATTTGTTTAAGTGAGATTTCACTTTACCATTGAAAGAATTACATTTATTAGACACATCTCAGGTTTGATTTTAGGTTTTGCTATGTATGTGCTCAGTTGCATATCCATATAGTTTTGGTGAATGAATCATATTGTAGCTTTTATTCCTTGTTTGTGATTTCTTTCGTTTTGTGATTTTAAACTAATTTAACTGGCAATTGGCATTTTATTTTAGAATTTTGTAAAAAATTATTTTCTTGAAGTGTTTCAGAGAAATGTCATAGCAGAAGTAGAACTAAGTATATTTTATTTTAAAGATTTTATCTTTGAAATGGAAAAGTAGATTGCAGTGGTATTAATTAGGGAACTTCTGGAGACTCAGCAGTGATGGCTGTCCTATCAGCAGAGACAGGGTCATAAAATAATGCAAGTAATTATTGTAGGTGTCCCCTCCACACCCCTGGGTCTCAAACTCAGGTCCTTGAGCTTTAATGGTTTCCACCTTAAGTGCCATAGCTGCCTAAATCACAAGTTTGTGTGCATAGGTGTTTTTTAACTGGTAGGTCTGACTTTTGGCTTGCTTCCACTTGGTTTTTCTTCTAGGTTTGGCCTTTGCTTCAGGTTTAGCTGCCACCGTGACTATTACCCATCTCTTAAAAGCTGGAGACCAAATTATTTGTATGGATGATGTATATGGAGGTAGGTACCCTCTCCCATTCTTCTGTCAGTAAGTATTTTAAAGATAATAAGTGAGTCTTGAATTAGGTTAACAATGTTACCAAGATTTTTGATTATTTACTATCGTTTTTTAAAGGTGTGTTGGATGCCGACAGGCTGGCTTAGATTTGGCAAAGGGCGTTGCTTATAAGTGATTGTTCAATAAGAATTTTATTTAAGCTGCTGGAATGACAATATAGGACTCGATCAACTTTTATACATGTTCTACTCTAGAAAAGGCAGTGTTTAAAGGGAGTTTTCTAGTATAACTTAAATTTTTCACCCTCAGTGAAGATGAACTATAATCTAACTCACTCTGAAATAGCTAAAGCTCCATCCCTTTATCTACCCCTACCCCTTTCGGTTTTAGGGGGCTTTTGGAAAATCTTTTGAAAGCTATGACTGTATTCCTCCAAAATGTACTTAAGATACACACTCAGTCTCATTTTAATTTTAAAGTCAAGGGGTTTCACCCCTCAAAGTCCATGGATACGTCCATGGATACGTTCATGGATACAAACTTAATGTCCATTCTATAGTTTAAATGCTAGTTGTTGAGAGTGGTGAGTGGGAAGTAAAGAAAGACTGAGTTTTGTGTTCAGAATAAGAGCACAGATATTTGAAATATATATGTGTATATATATATATGTGTGTGTATATATATGTGTGTGTATATATACATATATATGTATGTGTGTGTTACAAGAGCTTCCAAATAATTAAAATGTGACTTTTAGAGTATTATCGTATACATATCATACCACAAAACCGAATAAATAGTTAAATTTCTAAGTTTTTTGAAGGGACTCTCAGTCGTCATTTTATTGTATTAGGTCCCTAAAATACTTTGCTAAATTGAAATTATAAAATATCAACCCTTAGTTATTTTATAATGCATTATAAAACCTCACTACATATATACAAAAACCTTTAAATTGCTATTGATTTTTAGCAATACCTTTTTTTTTAATTCATCTTCTTTTACCTAGAGTCCATCTAAATAACATTAAAAGCCCAGTATATCTTGGATTTGGATTGTATTTTTCCTTTTAATTTTTTTTTTTGGTCCGTTATCAATAATAGCCATTTTTGCCTGTAATTTTGCCCATGTGAAAAATCAAATTCAGGGCAGTGCTTATAAAATAAATTATTCCAAGTTAATTGATTAATCTTCTTTCACTGTAAAACCCCATTAGTCTGATTTGCATTAATTTGTTTTAATTGATCTAGTAAAGCTTTCTGAACTTCATAGCAAAAAGATTTAAAAAGTGCAAAGAATGGTAATCAAATTTTTATTACCAAAGTACAATTTAAAGAAAGTGTGAGATTGAAGAAAATTTATTTTCATTTTATCAGCATTGGTTCATTTATTTTAGATCTGAATACTAGAAAGAAATTGTTTTAAAAAAAAGAATCGGGTGTGCAGAGAGCATGCCACATAATGTGGTGTGTTTTTAGGAATATTTTCTGCTCATGACACTTGGTATGGATATTGACTGTGTTGTATTTAACTTACTAACTTTCAGTTTAAAATTCACGTCATATTCGTTCTCATACAAGATAGCCACATTGTTTAACCAAGGTAGAATTGCATTTATTTGTATATTTATTGGCTATTGACACTTCCTTATATTTCAAGTATTTAAACCTATTAGGAATGAACATTTCTTAATACAGTATTCTTTCATATCTGATTCTCTTTTGTCTCAGGTACAAACAGGTACTTTAGGAAGGTAGCCACTGAATTTGGATTAAAGATTTCTTTCGTTGATTGTTCCAACACCAAATTGCTAGAGGCAGCCATTACCCCAGAAACCAAGGTAGTGCCATTTTCAATTTTCTCTTTTTCCTATTGTTTTATTTTCATCACTTCTCTTTACTAGAATACAAATTTAAATATGAATAATAAATTGTGTTAGAAGCCATTAGAAACCAACAAGATTAAGATATGTCTGGAATCCCCTAGGTATTATAACATAATGATCATAATGATTAGGTACCTAAATTCTAGGGTGGGATTCAAATTCTAACTATCATAGTTGATATATTATTTTGGGCATATAGTTTAACCAAAATGTCGATTTCTTCATTGCAAACAGATAATTTACATCTGATTTATAGAGAAGTGATTGTCTGAATTCAATGAGATAAGGTATATGAAATAATTAGTATAATACTCACAACATAATTGTTAAAAAAAATCAGTTAACAAGAGCATGCAATTCTTTTGTTTTTTTTTTCCCCTGTCTCCCCCACAACCAGAGTCCTTGGGCTTTACCTGGTTTGCACTTTAGCCACTCAACGAGGGTGTGCTACCATAAAATTCTTAACTGCATTACCAAGTTTATTGGTAACAGTAGTCATTACAAAGATTGATTATAGAAACAGAAGCTTGCCAAGCTCTTAACCCCTAAGCATAGTGGCTTTTTTAAAGGGTTCCAAGGGATATTTCAGCAAAATAATAGAGGCAGAAGTAAGTGGACCAAAAGCAATCTTTAGCTTCTTTCCTGGGAAGTTTGTGTACCACCAGAAGCTATTTTGTTCCTGAGTGAATGAGATATATGATAGTTTTTCTTGGAACCTCATTTAGATTCTGTATGGGTAGAAGAATCAGTGTCAAGCTTTTCTAGCTTTTTGCTAATGATTAAAAGGTTTGAATTGTGCTCAAGATAATGTTTCAGTGAATGCTAAAAAATGAAAGCCTTTTCTCACACACAAATAATTTGAAATTTAACAAAGGAGTTAACTTTGGTTAAGATTTGTTTTCAAAGGAATTTTGTTTTTAATCTGCTTGGGAGAAAAGAGACTTATTGAAATAGCTGGTCTAAGTGTTTTTTAAGGGAAGACAGCAAACTGAATATATTAATTCTTGTCAACAGAGCCTTATGTAGAGACTATTTACAGATTTGAATGAATATATTCCCCTACCCCATCCCCAAATATCTGCCTCATCATTTGAGGTGTATTTTTTAAAGGCATGTAAAATATACTTCACATTTATGTTATTTTACTTTTATCATTAGGAATAACAAAATTTTTATACAGGAATAATTTTTATCGATTCTTTAATTTGGTGTTTGTAAAACAGGCATTATTTTAACCTTAACTTTTCTATAGTAAAATTCTAGAGAAGAAAGAATATTAAACTAGATCTATTACCCATTTATATAGGTAATAAAGAGAATCATTAACCCTTTTAAAAAGAAGGTTGTAGACAATGTCATTTAACGCAGTGGCACCTTGTTTAGGAAACAGAATTCTCTTCTTTTGTCTTTTCTATAACTACTAAGCATTTACTATGTCTCAATTATGCTAGGTTTGGGGATGCACAGATAAATATACTCTTTATTAAGTCAACTATAGCCAGGTTTTCTGATGTGTGTATCATATCTTTCACTCTAAAATCTGTGCTCTTCTTCAAATCCTTAATACTTACTTTATAGTTTCTAGTGAATCTGGCTTTACTTAATATTCAAAATATACATTAAAGGAAAGGTATAGGCAGGAATGAAGGCAGTATTAGGCAGGCAAACAGGAGGAGAAAGGAGAAAGAAGCAATTTATTTTTATTTAGTTGTTCACACTAGTTCTTTCACCTGGGCCCAGTACTCGAACCCAGGGGTATGTGACCTGTGTCCTTTGGAGGCGACTGACCTAATTCCTACTCCACTAGGGTGTGCCAATATTCAAGATTTTTTTTTTTTTTTGTCATGATAGAGTTTTTCCTTTAATTCAAATTATAGAATGTAACATTAGACAGTCTCCGTTATTTATCTTTGTGAACAAAATTCTGCATCACAAATTCTGTCTTTGGTATACTGCATTTCAATATTATTTACCCCCAAATAAATCCTATTGATATAAGTGCAGCTTCTGTGTATTTTTCCAACATCAACCTTGATGCTTTCTTTTTTCTAAATGGAAAATAATCACAGTTAGTGATGTAGTGCTTTCTGCTTATATGCATTATCCCATTTTATCCTTATAACAACTCTCTGAGGTAAATATTCCCACCCTGCTGTACAGATGAATAACTGGGGAATATAGAGAGTGAATGACTTAGCTATGACTGCTCAGAAATTTGGGACGGGGACTAGGATTCAAATTCATTGTTGCTGCTCTTCCACTGTAACCTCTTCTGTGGTTACAGTGTGTCAGATAGATGTTTAACTGGCATGTTTTTATAATCTGTTGTCATTTACTGCATTGTTTTAGCTTGTTTGGCTTGAAACCCCCACAAACCCTAATTTGAAGATGATTGACATTGAAGCCTGTGCTCATATTGTTCATAAACACGGAGACATTATTTTGGTTGTGGACAACACTTTTATGTCGGCTTATTTCCAGGTAAATTTTTTGGGACATGATTAAGTAGACTGCTGAGATATGTATAATTAAGAAAGGGAGGACTTGTTTACATTAAAATAATGATCCAATGCATGAAATCGAGTGCTAATTATTGATTAGACAGTTTTAAAAATGGACTTTTTCTATGATTAGTTAATATTTTTTCCACCTTAGGTAAAATTTTGTACATTTTGTGTGTTTTAAATATTGTCTTCATTAAAAGTCAGTTTCTCTTAGGATGTGTAAACTCTGAAGACTGGCCTTGCTTTGTGATTGTATCTGTCAGTGCCTTATACATAGCAGGGACTTGAGTGTGTGTGTGTGTGTGTGTGTGTGAAAGATATATTGTAATGAATAATTATATATTGATTACTCTTCTATATTTTAATATTTATATAATACATATTTTATAAACATATAGAACACAATATATTAATATATATTTATTATAAATATATTTGATTATAAATATAATTACAATGCATTTATAATTATAGTGTATAATTACTATTTTTGGCATGCATTATATTACATATAGTATATATAACTTGACTAACCTTTCAAATAGGCAAATGTTTACAAACTCAATTGTTTATATTTCCCCCCTTCTGTTCTGGGTATCTGGAGTTGGCCCAGGCTGATGCCTTCAGGTGACTAGCTGACTCCCTTGGCAGTTTGCATAAATTTATTCTTCATCTTCTTTTATTTTACTCAGAAGGCCTTGCCATGTTTTATTTTCCCTTCCTGAAACACTTTCTGGCTACACTGCATTCAAATACTTTCTGAGCCATCTACCTTTGGCTCATGATTTATCTTTGGCTGCTTCTTGTATCAGGTTAAGCAGTCTGTTTCCAAGAGAAAAATCTCTTGGCATCATGTTTGTCCCAGGTGATTTTCACTTTTGGCATCTATATTCCAACTCCTTACCCCATTTATCACTTACAATAGGTCGGTTGATACAGCATAGGATTGCTCCAACTGAGTCACAGTGAGTCCTGTATATTCCCAAAGAGATCACATAAACTGTTTTATCCTGGACATGCCCAGGTTACTCATCAGGCCTGACCCTCTTGCTCCTGTTACCATCCCTAAAACAGGTCCAGTTTTTCCACCTTTCTGAAGCCCACATCATATTCATGCCAGGGACTTCAATTTGCTTCATTTCAATATGGATTCATTCCAGCTGTATTAAATAGAATCACATTGTCCCTAGGCAGCCATATGTATTGGTTTCACAAAGCAGATCTTCTGAAATGTCCTTTCATTGTTTTCCCTTCATGAAAACTGGATGTATTTTTTTCTACTTGCCTTATGTCTTCTGGATCTTGTATAAGTTTTGAAAGGGCAAAATGGACATGCCAGCATAAAGTTTCAGAGTGGGACTTCTGAATTCAGGTAGTCAGGGCATAAGTCCTGGTTCTATCAGTTTTTTAATCAGAGTGGTCTGTTTTATTTTCCTTAGTCTCTTTTCCTCATCTGTTTATAGTTAGAATTATAAAGGTACTGATTTTGTTGATTAGGTATTTTTACAATGCTTCATTAGGTTATACAAAGCATTTGACATGATTCTTGACTTACAGTGGTTTCAACAGATGTTAGCTATTAGTAGGTTTTTATTTTTCCTTTACTTTTGACCATAGAGTTTATAGAATATTAGCATTTAAAGAGAACTTAGACATCATTTAGCTTGATCCATCATTTTAGATATGAGCAAACACATGTAGATAGTTCTTTGAGCAATACCTTACTTAAAATATTCAATTTGTAAATGACCCTAAATGAAAAAAGTTCCCTTTTAATAACTTATACATAGCAGGGACTTGAGTGCATACGTGTGTGTATGTAGGTATATATATATATATATATATATATGTGTGTGTGTGTATATATATGAGATATATTGTAATAATTATATATTTATTACTCTTCTATATTTTAATACTTCTATAGTATATATTTTATAAATATATTTAACAGTATCTAAATATATAAATATATTTATTACAAATATATAAATGCATTTGTAATTATAATTATAATGTATTATATATTATTGTATATTATATATAATATATATTTAACAACTAACCTTTCCAATAGGCAGATGTTTACAAACTCAGTTGTTTATATTTCCACCCTTCACAATAGGGGGAAAGACTGAACAAACTAGTAAGGTTAAAACACACATACCCTGAACTATCTACATGTGTTTGCTCATATCTAAAATGATGGATCAAGCTAAATGATGTCTAAGTTCTCTTTAAGTGCTAATATTCTATAAACTCTATGGTCAAAAGTAAAGGAAAAATAAAAACCTACTAATAGCTAACATCTGTTGAAACCACTGTAAGTCAAGAATCATGTCAAATGCTTTGTATAACCTAATGAAGCATTGTAAAAATACCTAATCAACAAAATCAGTACCTTTATAATTCTAACTATAAACAGATGAGGAAAAGAGACTAAGGAAAATAAAACAGAACACTCTGATTAAAAAACTGATAGAACCAGGACTTATGCCCTGACTACCTGAATTCAGAAGTCCCACTCTGAATATAGAAGTCCCACCCTAAAATATAGAAGAGTAATAAAGAAAATGTAAATAAAAAGATGTTGATAATATTTTATTTACTAAAAAAGTTGATTACTACTTTGACTCAATAAAAACCAAGAGCTTTTAAGACTTAAATTTTAATTGTCAGTAAATCAGGTGAGGGAGGGTATCTCCAACAAATTTGTTTATATGTGACTTTATACTTGGCAAAGCTAGTATAATAAAAGTAATTAAGAGTCAAGATCATGACAAATCAAGTGAATAATTACAAAGTAAATTGTAAACATTAAACATTATTGGTCATGTTTTAAGTTTGTCATGTTGTTAGTCATTAAAACATGCCAAAAAAATCAAAGCAGTTTAGGTGTTTATGTAAGCTATTTTATATTGAGTCATAAAATGTCCACATCTCTGCTGAGGTTATAAATTTAGGGGCCAATTAGCAACTGCTCCAAAGAAACAAGTTCAAGAGACTCATTGACCTGAGTTAATCTGTTTTTTTTCTAGAAAAATGTGTGCCTTTGAATTAAATACTGACTCCAATCATTCATTCTTTTATTTGATGCATGGGAGGGAAAGTAAGAGGAAAAATAATGTTAGAGACACTGAAAAATGTTAACATGTAGCATTTTTCTTGTTAATATATTTTTGAAAATTAGAATGGCAATGGAACTTACCCTCCAAATAGGCAGATAATGAAATGTATTTTCAAATGATTTCCCATTTAAAGTTAATAAAACTTTTGTTCCTTTTAGCGGCCTTTGGCTCTGGGAGCTGATATTTGTATGTATTCAGCAACAAAATACATGAATGGTAAGACATGTGCTGTCTATACTTTGAATGTTCTTTTGATGGATAGATGAAAATAACATAGCTTTTGATATTCTGATCCCTTGTCTTCAGTCTTTCTCTGCAATGCATGTAGAAGTTAAAAAATATAAACTTTCATTAAATATAGGATTTCATTCATAGCAGGCAAAACTATGCTCATGACTTCTGAGCACAGGATTAAAATATACTATACAGGGTTATTCTTAATGAAAGCTTAATAAATAAACATTTAATTTTTCTGTGGTTTTCATTTTATTGCTTTAAGTATAGCTTTGGCTACTGTCAAATTGAATAAAGTTTATACTTCTAGGGCTTTCTTCCAGAGAGGTTTTCCAAGTGAAAGTCATATTTTAGAAATTATGAAATGAGGAATAAACATATACTGTTTTTAACTTCAAGACTTTTGTTTTGTTTTAGGCCACAGTGATGTTGTAATGGGTTTAGTGTCTCTTAATTCTGAGACCCTCCATAATAAGCTCCGTTTCCTGCAAAATTGTAAGTATTAAATCTATTGATTTTCCCTTATGCGCTTAGAGTAACTACATTTGAGTTTGTATTTCCACTAAAGCTTGCTACTAATTTAGAAAGAAATAAGATATAGAGGGAAAAATTCTGATTTTTAGAGGAAAGAAAAATTATGTTATAAAATATCACTTAATAGGACTTTGCAGTATGACACAGGGACAAGTTTTGTTATGTTTTTCAAATCCACGTTACTTTAGATCCATATTTGGTAAAGCCCAGTGAATTTTTAGTGTTAAGGTTTGATGGATTATTTTTCTATTTTTAAAAAAATCTTGGAATGAGGGCTTCCCTAAACTATATACCTCTTGTATCCAGAATGGTGATTAGATTTAAATAACACTTTGGCTATAAACATTTCAACAGATGTTTACATGCCATTTTCTGTTTAGAATTTTTAGTTTTGTCAAGTATGATAAGGATTTCTTTGAAGAGATTTGGCTTAGCCATTTTGATTTGATAGAAAGCCAAGAGACAAACATAAGTAGGACTAAAAATGCCCTTTTAGGAAGAAAGTATTAAAGGAACAAAAGGGGCCTTAAAGAGGGAAACCCAAGCTTATTGCTTGAAAAATTCCTTTCATTTACAAAATGTAGCAATGAGTTATGTATCTAGGAGACCTGTGGAAACAGGCTAATTTAGAGGAAAGCTAAATAGAATACTGGAAAAACACTGAGTAACAATAAGAACTGAACTATTATTTTTCTTTTTATAAAGAGATACAAGGTTAAACTATGTTCTGTATGTCATTTCATTAAAGTCAGACAAAGGGCTTTTTTGCTTTTTTCATATTTGAAAAGTTCCGGTCATTGATCAGGGTACTTATTTCCCTTCTCATTAGAGTCCATTTTGTTAATGGACTTCATTCTCATGTCTCATATTCATAGATGTGTATATATACATAAGTTCAGTTGTTCAATTTTCAGTTGTTCCCAGGTCCTGGATGGAGAACCTAAGTCCTTGGTCTGTGTATGAACTGTGCCCCAGGCATGGTCTTAACACCTGAACCACCAGATTGCATCAGATTTTATGTATTAATTCCTCTTTTGCTTTTCCCCCAAACAACCCCCACCTTTACACTACCCCCCATATGTTCATTTTGCAGCTCTTGGAGCAGTGCCATCTCCTGTTGACTGTTACCTCTGCAATCGAGGTCTGAAGACTCTACAAATTCGAATGGAGAAGCATTTTGAAAATGGAATGGCAGTTGCTCAGTTTCTGGAATCACACCCTCTGGTAGAAAAGGTTATTTATCCTGGTATGTTCATTTGATTTCTAAGTACATAAGCTTCACTAAGATTTTAAGGGCTGTCCTGTTTATTCAACATTTATTGATAAATTTGTGTCTTTCATCTATTTTTATGTTCATTTATTTTTGAACACTGCTGAAGGTCAGACTCCGGTCAGTCTGGTAGTGAAAGATAGACATGGTCTCTGGTCTTGTGTTGCCTATAGTCTGATGGGTGCTTGGATGTTAGGAAATGAGTCTTATACATTAGATGCTTCTGTGATGGTGTTTAGTTTCAAACCATGTATCTACCTATTCCAAGATTACAGCATTGTATTTTCTAGTTGATTTTCTTATAATATTGTCAGTCTCCTCTTTCTCATGAGCTCTCACTTTATCTGACAGAAGATGTGACTTAATACTTGTGTACCAAAATGCCTGCGGACTTTTTTTTTTTTAAAGGAAAGGCATAGTCAGGAATGAAGGCAAGTAGGCAGCAGGTAGGCAGAGAAAGCAAGAAGAAACATTTTATTTATTTTATTTTGTTTAGTTGTTCATATTGGTTGTTTCCTGGACCCTGAGTTCTTGGAATATATGTGGACTACATTGGTGATCTTCTCTGTAGGCCACCATCACACGCACCCCCTGAAACTTTTTTCCATTTTGAATTCTTTCACCTCTCCCAATATTTAGGAATGCTCATAAGGAATTAAAAGGCTTATATGTTGCTTTCTTTTTTCCCTTTTTTTTTTTTTTTTTTTTTTTTGAGGAAGGTGGAAACAGGAATGAAGGCAAGCAAGCAGGCATGCAGGAAGATGGAGGAGGAAAAAGCATTTTTATTTTATTTTTTATTTAGTTGTTCACATTGGTTGCTTCCGCCTGGACCCAGGACATGTGTCCTTTGCTCCTTGGAAGGTGATTGACCTAACCACCATTCCACCAGGGTGTGCCATATGTTACTCTTTGAGTTTATCTTACTAGTCTTAACTGTTTAGTTACTTTAAATCCTTTTGTGATATCAAGCTATCACCTTAAATTCTAAAGTGTATAGGAGAATTAGACCAGATCCCTCCCTTCTAGGAACTCAGACAAGCCAAGACAGAAATACATGTTAAATTGAATGTTCGATATATACTCTACATAAAGAGCTGTCGACAGGCATATGTATTTTGAATGGAGGAAAGGAGAAGAGTTTTGAGCTGTGTCCTGAAGAATGTGTGGCATTTGTTAAAAGAATGTGTATGAAACATTGCAGGTTCATGGAATCAATTTTTATTAATTATCAACCAAGTTTTGTACTAGAAATAGATCTGGAATCCGATTTTAACAGAATAGATGAACTCCTCCTCATGGAACTGGTCTGGTGGTTAAGACAAATATTATGCAAGGAATTGCAGCATATAATTAACAGGAGATGTGGGGAGCAACCAGTTGGGGAAATATCTCAGGTTAAAGGAATAGCATGCGTCAAGGTCCAGAGATGAGGCAAGAGAGCAGTACTGCTGTATAAAGAAAGAATGGTGGCTAGACTATGAAGTAGCTAGAAAAAGAGATCAAAAGGAAACCAGAGAGAGAGACTGGGACCAAAATAAGTAGTCAGATGGCATTCAAGCTCTTTATTAGGCTTATATGCAGTTAATTTTAAGCAGACAGTGAAATTTTTTTGTTGCTCTAAAATTACATGTGTGACTCCAAAATAAGGCTTTTATTATACCTGATAATTGCAGGGCTGCCCTCTCATCCTCAGCATGAGTTGGCAAAGCGTCAGTGCACCGGCTGTCCAGGAATGATCACCTTTTATATTAAGGGTGTTCTTCAGCATGCTGAGACTTTCCTCAAGAACCTAAAGGTAACATTTAAAATAAGCTTTTAAATAGTAGAGATAAGATTTTTCACACAGCTCCTTACTCAAATGGGTTTTGTACCTGTGGATCATACCCGCAAACCAATTTTTCATAAAAGGATTGCTTTAGAAAATGATTTTGCTGCAGCAGCCCACACCAGAATGTTTATTCACTTTAATGCTCCAGATACTGCCATCAATTTGAGAAAGTTCAGATGTATTGGTTTTCAAATTTATGTAAAGTAAACCCCATTTTCAAATGAAAGATTCTGTGAAACCTCAAAGTTGTATGCGGTTAGTGTGCTGTACAAGGTCTCTCCTGAATTCCAGCCAAAGAAAGATGAATGGCTTTCCAAACCCTGTGCCTCCCAGGCTGCATCTCTATGGGGTAAAGGAAGGGAGGCCTTTGTCTCATTTTCACGGTGGCAGGAAGCTCTCAGAGCCCAAGGAGAGAGGCCTGTTTTACCCTGTACACTGAACTGACAATGAGCTCATGCAGTAGACTCTGAGTTTTAAACACTGTGGGTTTAATGATTTAGGATACTGCCAGATGGTCAAAGTCCTACTGGTATCTAATATTTATCCACTGCTAAAATCGGAAATTTACTGATGTACATTTAATTTAATACAGTTGTGAGTAATTGTTCAAGCATTTGTAAAATTCTATGACATTTTAATGCTAAATAGAAAAACAGGTTTTTTTCTTCTACTCCTGAAGGAATTTAAATAGATTTATTAATTTAACCAGTGATACATATTAGCAAGTAAGTTTGTATACCTTGGTAGACATTTCAAGATTTTTATTTAAAGGGTAACCATAGAGCTAGAGTGCAAATATAATAATTCTGAGATTTTAGATCTCGTGTTAAGTTTTACTTAATTGTAGGACCAAATTAGAAAGATAAAGGAGATTTATTTTGATTGAATTTTAATGTTTTAACAATTTACACAGTTATGTCTAATTGGTAAGATCATTGTTATGGACTTTTTTCTTACTTTTTTTCTACAAATTTCTTGCCCAATTTGCAGTTTATTCATAATCATTGCCTTTTCCAACATCTCCTGTCCTAGAGCCATTTTTATTAAAAACATTTATTTTTAGATTTTAGTATTTTTATTTTGATGGAAAAATCTAAGTGTTTTCTTTGCCATAGTTATTTACTCTGGCTGAGAGCTTGGGAGGATATGAAAGTCTTGCTGAACTTCCGTAAGTATATTTCTGTTTTTCTCAGTATTTTAACATTAATGTCACCTTTGATAATTGTTTGGAAAAGGTGTATGATAAAATCAGGGATAATTCAGGATATTTAATAATAAGAATAATATGGCACTGTCTAATCAGAGTGGACTCTTAACTCAATAGAATGGAGATCCTGATAAAATCTAATGGGGCTCCCTATTATTGAACTGTGTCCTCCCAAATTTTGCTTTCTTTCCTATTCTTCCTGAAGGAGATTATGGCAATAATTCTGTTTTAGGATCCCGGGTCTCTGATTGAGGGCTGGTGCTCTACCCTATTCTGCCCTGCAAAGGAGATTGGTGACTTTGTACTGGAAGAACTAATTTCATAGCTCCAAGGGAAATGGAGAATGTGTCTGATGAAACAGTTCCATGCTCTTGATTATCACAAGAGGGTCCTCCTAATCTGTTAAATTGTTTATTTTTTTGTAAACCTTGAAGGACTCCCTATTACCTGCAGGATAAACCCAAAATCTAACTTGGGTATTCCTGAACCTTCACTTTCTGAGCTAATCAGGTTATCTAATTTTATCAAAGTATCTTAGAACAAGAAGTAGCCTAAGATCTGGCAATCCAGCAACTTACTTTACAGATAAGACAACAGGGTTCTGATAATTGCTCAAATGTCAGAGAAGAAAATGTTAGCAACTTCACTCTTGGGCTTTGCATGAGAAACAGTGAGAGAAGTAAAAGCAGCTGGATGCTGGATTTGAGATTGACAATCAGGATTCAGACCTGGTTCCACTAGTTATTTAACCTTTGAGCTTTGGGTTTTTTTATCCATAAAATGAGATTAATCATTAAAATGATGATTATCATGTATTGATTGCCTATCTTACCAAGCATTCCTGAACTTTATTATATATTACTATGACCATATAGTGTACTTAGTGCAAGGGAAAATAACATTTATTTTTTTAAAGGAAAGGTACTGACAGGAATAAAGATGAGTAGGCAGGCAGGCAGCAACAGAGAGGAGGAAGGAACACTAATTTTTATTTATTTATATATTCATATTGGTTGTTTCCCCCCAACCTGGGACTCAAACCCAGGCCTATGTGGCCTGTACTCCTTTGGAGGCGATTGACCTAACCACTATTCTACCAGAGCATGCAAAAAAAAAAAAAAAAAAAAATCAAAATTTTTAACTATATTAAATGCATGGAATATTTCTGTGTTTCAGTTTTCACAAATATTTCTGAATAACTCTATTCCAAAAGTATTAAACTAGGAATGTCAGGGATTACCAGAAGTTAGGCACATTTTCTGTTCTTTCATAGAAGTGCACTGTTTATGGGAAAGTGAAGCAATTTCACAAAGTTAAATAAAATGTGGCTGAAATAATGATCCAGGTAATTAAGATTTCACATATAGGTTTTCGTTAGTCTTTCCAGACGATGTCTGCTAGTAAGCCTGGCTGCACAAGAGGGCACACTCAGCATATGAAATTGGTTTATTTTTCATAGTAACAACAAAATGTCTTTTACTTTAAGACTCTCTTCAAAATAGACCTGATTTATTTCCGGATTTGGTTTAAAGCTGCTTGGTCCTCAGATGTTCCAGCGAGGCAGTAATACAACCCCAGTGCCAGCAGACAAGTGAATTTAGGTCAGGGTTTGTCTGTTCTATGACCCTCATCCTGTGTCTCCCAACGCAGCTGCAACCAGTACAGCATCGCAATAAGGGAGGAAGGAAGCAGAGTTGCTGTGCACTGAACTGCTCTCCTGCCTAACAGCATATTAAATCTGTAACCGTAGAAAAGTTAGTGATCCTCTCTCAATCTGTTTCCTCTAATGTAAATGTGGATCACACTCTTCCCTGCTCTTTGGATGGTTGTGAGAACATGAGAAAAAAAAATTCTTAAGCTAAAACCTTGCCCTGTGTTAACTACCAATTTGAATTAATATTTTATTAGCTATCTACTAAATTCCAGGTACTTGTAAGTGCTTGATATATGTTTCTTACATTCATGACTGACAAACTTTTTTTCTTTTTTAGAAGGAAAGGTGCCACCAGGCAGGCAGGCAGGAATGAAAGCAAGTAGGTAGACA
Organism: Solenodon paradoxus; assembly: GCA_004363575.1. Classification (NCBI taxonomy): domain Eukaryota; kingdom Metazoa; phylum Chordata; class Mammalia; order Eulipotyphla; family Solenodontidae; genus Solenodon; species Solenodon paradoxus. The sequence goes on from RJWH01000077.1 coordinate 1,514,581, forward strand.
GGAAAAGAAGAAAGAGGAGGAAGAAGCATTTATTTTACTTTTATTTAGTGTTCATGTAGGTTGTTTCCCCTGGACATAGAACTTGAACCCGTGTCCTTAGGACACTTCTGGAGGCGACTGACCTAAATTCTATTCCACCAGTACATGCCATATGACTGACAAACTTTTGAGATAGGTGTTATTTCCAATTTTTATCTATGTTTAAAAATAAATTAATGCATAGAAAAGACCTAGTTGATTACCTGCCTTAATGGAAGCAGACCAGAAGTGATAACTATTACTATTTCAGGTAAAGAAATAGCTCTGAGGACAGGTTGTGGAAAGACTGAGATTCATACTCAAATTTCATCATCAAGAGGCCTGAATTATTATTTCTATTGTATTTACTCTTAAGACCCTGCAGAGACAGAACATTTTAAAGAGAGTGTTTGCTTGTAATCATCATTAGAGTAATTACAGAAGGTTATCTATTTACTTTAACTACAACGGAGATTTCTTTTCCAGGGGCCTGAAGTAAGATAAGAGAAAGCAACTTAAGCATTGCTTTTGCTGGTGATGTGCAGGGAAGAGATGTGCGGTGGCAATGTGTGCATATTAGGGCAGAGTTAGACTGTTAGCCCCTCTACGGTGATAGCTCGACTCTCAGAGATTTCTCTCTCAACTTAAGCAGTTCTGTTGTCCATTTTTCTGGTACTTGCTATAGACTACTATGTTTTGTGAATTGTCCGTCTTTAGCTCCTGCTTCATTATCTAAGATAAAGAAAATATCTCTGGTGTGCCCTCGTGGACTAAGGGTTGGGCACAGTCTACATACATCCCAAGGTCCCAGGTTCGTGTCCTGGGCCAGTGGGAGTGACCAAGGTGAACAACTAAATCAAATAAAGTGTTTCTTCTTCCTCTCTCTCCCTGGCTGCCTGTCTCTGCTCATCTTCACTTCTGCCAGCACCTTTTCTTTAAAAAAAGTTGGAAAATGTTTCATCCTGGATACCCGAGTCTAACAGTAGCGCCTGGCCCATAACAGGCGATTTACCTTTATATATGTTGATGATGATGGTGATGATGGTGACGAGTTGCTATAGTTTTGAAAATCCCTCAAAGTGTCTGTGTTATGGGTCATATGCTTGAATTCCTAATATTCAGTTGTAGCTGCTAGTGACCCTGACTTGTCTTTCCCTGATATGCCTCAGAAGGTCTGGTTCCGGATTGACCCATTGATCAGAGGGCATTAATTCTGTCAGGCTTTTGGTCCAAGAGGCTTTTTCTAAGTTCAGCTATATGATTTTGGGATATATGACTTCTGGCCAAGGACTCATTCAAGCAGTTATTAAAATTTGCACCCTGGAGGCTATGTCTTCCTCTGGTATGAGAGTAATTGACTGGGACCTTCAGTGTCTAGATCGAGTATATCTTAAGATGGCATGAAACATTAACAGGCCTTGGTTTTTACTTAAATTTATGACTAGAAAGATAATTTTCACAACTTCTAATTTATTTGTTTTTGCCTGAGAAAAAGTATAGAGAAGTATGAAGAATTTGATATTTGGCTAGACAAACTTAGAAGAAATCTATAATTTATGAGTCAGCAATATGCCTCCACTGATACAATATCATGTTCAAAATTTACTACTTCTTTCTTTCAGGGCGATCATGACACATGCATCAGTACCTAAAAGCGACAGAGATGTTCTTGGAATAAGTGACACACTGATTCGACTCTCTGTGGGCTTAGAGGATAAAATGGATATACTGAAAGATCTAGATCAAGCTTTGAAGGCAGCAGTAAGTTTAATGATTTCAGTTTGTATGTATGTGTGTGCTTAATATTGGGGTGAGGGCCACTATTGTGAACTCTAAGGTTTTCTTTTCTACCAAAGACAGTGCGTATAAATGTGCAGGAAACTCGAAGTGCTGACTTAAAAACTGATAGTTTTCAGAAGAGTCCTTGGAGGAAGTAAAGTCTTTGTCTGCAGCTTTATTAACATTTTTCTTGTGTACTCTTAATACAGCACCCTCCAAATGCAAGCTGAAACTAGCATTTTAGAACTGCTATTAGAAGCTGCTTCCTGAGAAGATAAAATCTTCTGAATAATTGAATGGACCATGAATGAGCCTTCAAAGAATTTTCAAGTGAAAAATTTAAGACAACTCATCTTTCACGATTGTAACTTTATAGGGATCATCCCTCTTTAAAGTTTCCTCTTTTCCTTATTGTAAATTGATAGGTCAATTCTATAATGTTGTTTTTATTTGCCTCTGAAGGAGGTGAGATTTGTGCTGCTTTTTGAGATCATGATTGTGTTTTGTTTTTTCATTGTTGAAAATTTGTATTGATCATGTTTATAGTATAATAATTCATTTTTGAAGTTTTCCGAAGAATTTAAATTATTAAATGAAATTAAATCAAGTGTGATTTTTGCATGTTGTTGAAAACACAGCTCAAGAACAATGGTTTACACTTAATTACCATAAACCAAAAAACCAAATACTTGAAAAATCTTTTGTAAATTTCTACTGACTTTAGGTTGTATTTTAATTTTTAAAAAATAAATCTAATTATCAAATGCATTCCGTTGTGATATTCCTATATAAGTGGTATTAACTTGTATTCCTGGGCCCTTTCAATTCCAACTTTTAGAGGTCTAATCTACTTATATAAATTCAGTTGTATAAATGCCATGTTTGTGTACTTGTTATACATTCTCTACATGACAGGTCAAAAACCACTTTTATTGAGAGAAATATGACTTCTTATATTTTTATTTGAAACACTAATATATTTGTTGAGGCTAAAGAGAGCAATATGTAATGAAAACAGACTTTTATACTTAAGTACATAATAGCAAGTTAGTGTCAATAGGTTGTAAGTCAAATAATTGGATTTTTTAAATTGTTTTTGTACTAAAGAATCATCTGTTTGCTATGACCATTTGTTTTAGTTAAAACAAGCATACCATTGAACTTGATTAATAAGGGTGCTGGATAGAAAGAGAATATATGAAGAGCACATATTTTGACATTGCCCACATTCTGAATTCTATGTATTGAGTCTCAAAATTCTGTCTCTGTAGGCAGCAGCATTTGGAGGTAGGTAATCTACCATTCTGGTTCTGACACACCTGATTTCTTGCCATCTCTGTACTTGAGGGCTGGCGAAATAAATAAAAAACAACCAAATGAAACAAACAAGAGTTTGCACGAGAGTTAGCTACTATCGCTTGCTTTTTGGCAGAGACTTAAATGCAAGTAGAGCATCAGGAATTGGAGAAATTTAATCATTGTTGATGTGGATGAAAAACTACACTTTCCATATTTATAACTATCAGATGACTTTTAAATGGATAACATTAAATCATCAGAAATGATTTGGAAAAAAACCCAACAAAACCAAAACCCTAGCAGCACCAAAGCCAGGCGGAAAGGCTTTCTAGTGGAAATAGCAAGGTATCAGGGTGCCTTGATTGAAGGCTATTGGTATGGGGGTGCTGTAGTTTGGTTAACTTGAAGTGGGGCATCATTTGTGATTAGTTAAGAATGCATATTTGGCTTTCTAAGGTTGGTCCTCATTTAAAGGTAAGGACAGAAATTAGGAACTCTCTTAGTTTTCAGTGAAGTCCTGGACATTTGGGGTTGGTCATTACAGAAGTTATGGTTTAGTTTCCTATTTTGTCATGAGAGATGGCAATCAGGTTTCCTGCAAGTTTGTTAGTCAAGTGGGCTTCCTGAGTGTTTTTTATAGATAAAAGTGTTGGTTTTCTTGGGGAGCAGGGAACAGTGGGGGAGATTGCTGCAGATTGTGGGTTAAAGTTGTATTTTTGTGTAGTCTAACCATTTTCCATTTGTATATTCAATCTGTCAGGGCTTCTGGTGAGCAGTAACTACCATTCTATTAGTCAGCATTCTCCAGAGAAACAGAATCAATAGGGTGTGTGTGTGTGTGTGTGTGTGTGTGTGTGTGTGTGTGTGTGTAGAAAAGGGGAGAAGTGTTTTAAGGATTTGGTTCACAATAGCGTTATATGGCAAGTCTGAAATTTATGGAGCAGACTGAAGATTTCCATGATTTGTTGCAGTTTTGAGTTCAAATCTACTGTACAGGCCAGCAAAGCTGAAGTCTCAGACTACGTTTCTATGTTATAGTTTTGAGGCAGAATTGCTTTGCCTTCAACTGATTGGATGAGGCTCATCCACATTACAGAGAATCATCTCCTTTTCTCAAAGTCTGATGATTTAAATTTTAATTGTATCTTGGCACACCCTGATGGAATAGCAATTAGATCAACTGCCTCTGAAGGACCGAAGTTCACATGTCCCTGGGTTTGAGCTCTGCGTCTGGGAGAAACAATCAATGTGAACAAACTAAATAAAAAAATAGAATAAAAATGCTTCTTCCTCCTCTCCCTGCCTGCCTGCCTTTATACCTGCTGATACCTTTCCTTTAAAAAAAATATTAATCATATCTAAAAAAATACCCTCACAGCAACATCGGACTGGTACTTGGTCAAACTGCTGGGTACCATTTCTAGCCAGGTAACACATAAAATAAACCATCAAAACCATCTTCAGAGCACTGGTCTTTCTTGCCTGAGAAGGTACCATTATGCTTATTAGGATTTATGAAGTGTATCTTTGGTTATCTGCAAGCATGTCTCTCTTCATTAATATAGTTCACACCAAGTTTAAATACTGTAGCTCACTCCCCCCACCCCTTTATAGTACATCTGATTTCACAGAAGGAAACATGACTGGCCAGTCACGTTCTGGCCAGGTTGGGTGTGGTCAGGCTTCCAGGACACTATTTTCACTGAGTTGTTTTAGAAGATTCATTATTCAAAATTCCATTCTACCCCTGTGTTTGCTGCATTTCACTGTTGACATTCTAAGAGTGAAATTAATACCTCACACCATAGCCAATGGGTTTTAAGTAGGCATGCAGCATGTTGATTTAGCTAGATGACATTTAAAAGAAAGCCTTATGTTGACTGTAAAGCAAAACAAACTTTATTATTTTTGCTTGTGACTTGATATAATTTGTGCTTGAGAGCTTTTTCATAACTGACTTCCAGTTCTCACTTTATATGAAAAAGAAATAGGATTACTCTTCTACCCAATATCCTTGTATATTTTCTTTTAGTTTTTCCTGTGAAATCTGTTACAGGAAATCTAATTAATAAGGTCCATTCTTTTGAAATTTTACACCAAATGCTAGTCTCACTAGAATGTGAGAGGTAAATAAGAGAGCAATTGCAAAATCTAGAATATTAAAAAAAATATGACATTCTTTTAAACACCGGAGCGGCCTTAAATAACCTAAATCCACAGAGAAGCAAAAAATAGTTGAGAACCACAAATTTATTTTACACAAAGATAGAAATCAAATACCCTGTAGTTTTGAAAAGTAAAAAAGAAAAAAATTATTCATGTGGACCTGAAGAAAAATTCAGGGGAAAGGAAATAAAGCTGATAATGCACGTCAGAAACACACAAAAGGCTTTGACAGAATCTCTTTGGAGGCCAGTACCAAAAATTAAAAAAGTCAAGTTGACAGCTTATTTAATAAATTCTAAAATGAAAATGTTGGCAAGCATACCCTGGTGGTCTAATGGTCTAACACACCTGGGAGCAGTCCCACATACATCTGAAGGTCCTGAATTCAAGACCTGGGCCTGGGGGAACAACTAATGTGAACAACTAATGAGAATAAATGGAGCACTTCTTCCTCCTCTCCCTGTCTGCCTACTCGCCTTCATTTTTGCCTGCACCTTTTGTTTAAAAAAAAAAAAAAAAGTTAGCAAACATCGGTAAACCCAAAGTCATGAAGGAATAACAAAAGTATTATTCAAAATAAAAAAGCTTCTCTTAGGAATTGTCCAAACCCTGGTAAGTAAGTAAAAACAAAAAAGTTTCCATCCACAACAAAAGAAACCTGGATTCCAACTGCTTCATAATATAACTACAAACTTAGGAAGAAAAGAAGTCCAATAGAAAATGTAATTGCTTTGGGGATAGAAATTGAAAGGACTGCTATATCTATATTAATAACCTCATTCGGTTCAATATTAACTTCTTCCACTCTCAGCCACTGTGCACATTCCTTATCTTGAGTAACGTGCCTCTGACAGAACCCATAACTGGGGATCAGAGACTTCTTAGCTCATTACTTTTTTGGCAATAGTTTATATCTCATTTTCTTTCATTAGAAAACAATTAATTCCTGATTTTCTTTTTGTTTTGTTTTTGCTTATGCTTTTCATTTATTAGCTGGCAACATTTCTTTTATTGCCTTGTTACTGCTGCTTTCTTGAACTGAAAGAATCTCATCTGTTATTTATTTTTAATTAAAGACTTATTGAAGGAACATTGCATTATGACATTATATAGGCTAAAGGTGTGCATCATCATAAGTCAGCAGGCCAGTTCCATCCTTAACCGTATCAATGACTCCATTTTCCCAACTTGATCCTCAGTTTCCTCCCTTCTGGTAACCATGAATTTGGTCCTTTAGACTAAAAGCCTATTTTTGTTTGATTTGGTTCATTTTTTTGTTGTTTCGTTTCTCTATAGATTACACGTGAGTGAGATTATGTGATATTAACTTTCTCTAATTAATTTCAATAACTTCCTCTAGGCCCAGCCATCTTGGTTTCAAATGGTAGGATTTCATCTTTGTTTATAGCTGATTATATATAATATTTCTTATCCAGTCACCTTTCAGTGGGTGCTTAAGTTGCCTTCAACTCTTGGTATTGTAAATAATACTGCAATAAAACTGCAATAAACATGAAGAGCATATCTCTTCAAATTACTATTTTTGTGTTTTTCAGGTAAATACCCAGAAGAAGAATAACAGAATCATGTGAAATTTTATTTTCAATTTGTTGAGGACTCTCCATACACTTGCCATATGGTTGCAACAATTTACACTCCCACAAATGGTGCATAAGTTTTCCTTTTCTCCTCATCCTCACCGGCCTTTGTTTCTGGTATTTCAGATAATAGTCATTCTTACAGGTGTGAGATGATATCTCATTGTTGTTTTGTTTAAACGTATTTTAAATTGAAAACAAGTTAATCTCAAATTTGTTCTAACAGTCTACTCTTCTACTTTCTTTTTCCCCACCTTTTATATTTTTGTTGTCTTACTGCTCCTAAAGTGGGGTTTCATTCATTTCATAAAAATCCTTTTAGTATTTCTTGCAGGGTGGATTTAGTTATGATGAATTCCTTTAACTTCTGTTTTTGTGAAGAGCTCTTGATCACTCCTTCAATTCTTAATGATAACTATTATGTTAGAGAATTCTTGACTATGAGTCCTTTTCAACGTGCCCTGGTAGAATAATGGTTTGCTCAGTCACCTCCAAAGGAGTGTAGTCCATATACATCCCAAGGACCTGGGTTTGTGTCCCTGGTCCAGGAGAGAACAACCAATGTGAGCAACCAAATAAAAATAAAATACAGTCCTTTTTCTTCTAGCTTGACTGTCTACCTGAGTTCATTCCTGCCTGCACCTTTCCTGTAAATTCTCTGCAGAACAATCTGTTATCTCATAGATGTTCTCTTGTATGTGACTTATTTTTTCCCTTTAATAGCCTCTCTTTATCTTAGAATGCCCTGGTGGCTTAATGGATAAGGCTACCAAAAGTAGTTCACATACATTCCAAGGACCCACATTTGAGACTTGGGATGGGAGTGGGGTAGGGTGGGAAACAATCAAGATGAACAACTAAATAAAATCTGGCACCCACCAACCAGTGCTTACCCTTACTACAATGTGGTGTCTACCAGTGCGGTGACATATAGACAAAGGAGAGTCTGGTCAGATACCCACTAGCATCTATGTTCACAAGAAGGCTATTTCTTTCTTATTCCTTCTGAAGTTTTTGGTTCAGCCAATGAAAATCCTTCAGCTAGATGTATGCATACTTCATCTGTCACCTTTCCCTGCTCACTGTTCTGTGTTCTCTGCTCATCAGAGTTCTATTGTTCTTCATAGAAAAGTTGTTTTGTTTTTCATACCAGGATATATTTCATCCCCTCTAGGATGTGGTTTCTAGATGCCAAGGCACCTGATGTAGCATAAACTCATTATTCCTGGGAAGAAGCTCTGTATCACTGGTGTCCCTCCCAACATTGGGGTGCAGTGCCTGATAGCAATCTTTGTAGGATGGTGTCTTGACTTTTCCTATCCTTTCTGATATTTTCTAATACATTTCCTGGTGGAGATGTTGGTTCCTCATTTCTCAGTTCTTTTTCAAAGCCTGATCTAGATGTGATCTTGTTTCTGTGGAGAGGAGGTAAACTCAAGATCTTGCTGGTCTGATACATGTCGCTCACCTGATACTGAAATAAAGGGAACATTTATTTATAAAGGGCAATGAAATTTTTCCATCTTTCCCTTTTCATTTTTATAAGTTATACATAATATTATCAAAATCATAGATTTGATATCAGATTAAAAAAACTGATGTTGTTCAAGTTCAGAGACCATTTGTTGGAGAATTTTTTCTTGGCTAGGAGAGGTCAGGTTTTTGTGCTCTTCTGGCCCTCAGCTCACTGCAGGAAACCCACACACACCATGGAGGACAACCTGCCGTATAAGTTACGCAGGTTCAAATGTTAATCCCATCCGAAAGCAGCCTCAAGGAATCATCCAGAAAAAATGTGGGTTTTGGGGTTTGTTTGTTTAAGAGAGAAAGAAGCATTTAAATTAATTTATTTGTTACCCACATTTCTGGACTTTATATGGTCTATGTCAGTCACAGACTTAGCACCTGAGTTACCGGGGTGTGACCAGGATAATGTTTGACCAAATATTTGGACACTGTGGCCAAGGTGACACATAAAATTAATCACCACAGATACCTAGTAATATTAATGGTGAATTTTCATTTAGCTCTTTTTATGTGCTAGTCACCTTACTAAACCTTTGACGAGCATCATTTTAATGAATTCTCAATTATGTGAGATAGAGGCTATTATTATCTTCTTTTTAAAAAGGAGCAACTAACACTAAAGGAAATTAAGTTTTAAGGTAAATTGCCTAAGGTTATACAGTTACTAGAAGGTAGAGCCAGGACAGGCCCCTGGGGTTTATGTAATTTCAAAGTCCCTTCTCTCAACAAATAAGCTAGACTGTTAGTTTAAAGCTACTGATTTGTTTGTCAAGCTTTGGTATTTTTAGGAGAATATTTTAGCAGTGTGCAGGAAAGAATTGGTAATTGGAAGACATAGCTTCTTTTACTTTTTTCATTCAACGTTTTGCACTATAACTCCTAGAAGTATGGTATGCTCAGGAAATACCACACTGAATAAAATAAAATCTTTGCCCTCAAGAATGCAGTGAGAATTGAGAATTAGAGAGTGTGGTAAATCATTCATGGGGTAAACAGGGACACCTGACCTATTCCTAGAGGGCAAGAGAAAACTTCCTAGAAGAAAAGGCATCAAATTGAATCTTGAGGGCATCTTTGCCAGATGGAGAAAGGATGGAACATTCCACAATATAACTAGGATTCAGGTTTCTCACTGGCAAAATGAGAGAGAGAACTAAAAATCTCTGTGATACACTTCTTTATTAGTTGTTCATTGTGATCATGACAAATGACCACGAACTTGGCAATTTCAATGACACAAATTTATCACCTTTTAATTCTGAAGGTTGGACTAAAATCAAGGTATGATTAGCCAAGATATATTCTTTTTTCTCTATGGGCTCTAGGGGCAATCCATTACCCAGTTCATTCAGATTGTTGGACAAATTCAGTTCCTTACAATTGTGGGGCTGAAATTCCTATTTTCTTGCTGTCATCTGAAAGCTCTTCCCAGCACATTCTTTGGCTCATTGTTCCCTTTCTCCATCGTCCAAAGTTAGCAACAGTGGGTTATATCTGTCTCATGCTTTCGATTTCTCCTCAATCCTATACCTGTAGGTAAAAGTTCTTCCCTGAGCAAGAGGGAGAGGTCATGTCCTAGGTCCCTCTACACACTGAAAATTTCTCCTCTTTCTTGGATCATTCTAGGAGTCAAGAAGCAGTCTGGAGAGGGCAGGGTGGGGTTCTGGCTAATGAGGGGTGGAGTCAGTCTAGATCTTCAGGTTCTTCTGGAAAGATATACAGCCTTCTTGTGCATTCTCTAATCTGACTTATGGTCTTCGGCTGCAGAATCAAGTGTATTATATTTAGATGGATTATTACTCACTAACATTGTGTGATGATCTACTACTACTTTCTCTTCTTACATCATATTTAAGGTTGCCCGAGTCCTAAGATCTTCCTCAGAACTTATTTGATTTTTCTTTCTTCTCATACCTACAATAAATAGGATCTACTCTATAGTGAGCTGGATCTAACCTAGTGGTAGGAAGGAAGAGTACTGTTTGGACCAGATTTCCCGATTTGGTGGAGGGTAACCAATCTGAATACACTTCTTTCTTTAATTTGGTTGCCAAAGTTCACATGTCCTAAATTCATAAAAGAAACAGGTACGTATGGAGAGAAAAAATTAGAGCTCTCAGACTAAAACATTCTTCCACTCAGCAAATTGCTTGAAAATGGATTATTAGAAATAAAAAAAGGGAGAATTGTGATATGTATAGTTTTAATATAATTATTATCAACTGTAATTATTTTAACTTGCAGGGATATATTGTTGTAATACTGTGACAGATACCTCAGATTACATGTCACATGCTATTTCTAATATATATTATTCTTTTTTTTCAAATATGAGTGTGTTACAAATGTGGACTCTGAAAACTTATGGTCTGAATATGCACTCTAGTTTTACTTCTATGTGATTTTAGGCAAATCGCCTTTTTTTTTTTTTTTTTTTTTTTAAGGAAAGGTACAGACATGAATAAAGGTGAACAGAGGTGGGCAGGCAGGAAGAGAGAAGAGGACGACTCATTTTTATTTATTTTATTTAACAGTTCATCTTGGTAGGTCCTGCTGGGCCTGAGACATGAATCCTGGATGTATGTGGACTGTGGCCAACCCCTACTTCACTAGATGTGCCTACCTTAGACAAATTACTTAATCACCTCTCTGTTTTCTTACTTCTAGAACAGGGGTAATAATAACACCTGCTTCTCTGAAAAATTTTGTGTAGTACTTGATAGAAACCTGTAAGATGCTTAGCACAGATCTGACATATACTAAGTGCTCCTTAAATAGCAATAGTGATTACCAGAATTATATTCTTGCTTTAGGAAATTGAAATAAGACATCATTGTTGACAGAGAACCATTATTATCTCTATGGTATTGAGAAGAAATGTCAAAGTGTCACTTTGTTGAATACGGTGGACTCAAGACCAGAGTCCATTTCCTGCCTCCATCCTAATACACACTCTAGTTTTTGAGAGACCATAAAACTTGGGTGTGCTGTGATGAAGGGTGATATTGTTTTTTTCTCTCCATCTAAGGGAAAATAAGTGGTAGAGAAGTATTTATCTTGTTTCTCCATGCTTCTATTCAGTTCGGCTCAAATTTATCTACATTTTTTTCTTTGTTATTACAGAAGACATTGCAAAATCACTTTCCTCCTGATTTTCACTTTTTCGAATTGGTAATATTTTTAAGGCTCCTGGAAATTTTGATAATGTGTTTCCAATTCTTTATTTTGAAAAAGATTTACTGTATCAATTACCCTTGGTAAATCTTCAAGTGCATGTGGCCTGGTGCCCAGATTTCAACAGTGTCAGAAATTGTAAACTATAATTGGCTCCTAGGAGGTGGGCTACTTCCTAACCAAAGAGTCCTAACTTCATAGAGAGCAACCCACAGATGAGACTTATTTCACTGATGTCCTCAGTAAATGAATTCAACAAAATTATGTTGTTAGGAAAGTTTATTTCTACATATCCTTCTTCTCTTCTTTGTTTTCCCTTCTGTTAATCATTTTACTAGACAATTGACTTTACTATTTAATATTGATATATTTTAAAAAAGTGAAAATCAAGCCAATAATATAGCAAACTAGGATATGCAAGTCTAAGCAGATTTGGACAAAATAATTATTGCAAATAACAATCTGCTTTATACATCTTCTCTCAAAATAAAAAAAAAAGTCTAAGAAAATGATTTGTAATTACAAGAAAAAGATATTTTATTTACTTTTTCTTAATTCTTGCCTTTGTTTCTTCAAACCCAAATTTGATCAGTGCTTGCAGATAATGTGCTTTATTTTCTATCTAGAATTAATTTCACCTTCACCAGCTTTCTCTAATCATCAATCAGGCTAGTCCACACTTGCAAACGTGGCAGTAGCAGGGTTCTAAGTGAGAGTGGAAATGTTCAAAGTCTCTTGGGACCTTGGCCAAGAATTGGTACAGTATTGCCTTCACTACATTCTTCTTGTCACGCATGTCACAGGCGTAAGGAAACAGATTCCATCTCTTTGTGGGAGAAGCTGAAAGTGACAGTTCAAAACGTATGAATATAGGGCATAAATGTTTGGGGAGCTTTTTGTAATTAATATATCACAATCATGAAGGGAGTTGTCTGAATGTCCTTTGAGCATACATATCTTCCTCTGGAGCCTATCAGGTGCCATCTCCGGCTATGGTACAGCTTCTTAGGCTATACTGAAGGAAGATAGTGAACAAATCTCCCTTAAAAGAGAAAGGACTAACAGGTGTTAGTTAACAAAAATCTAACTACAAAAGTTTAAAGATCTAATTGGCTTTATTAAATAATTCATGAATTGGGCAGTATCCCATCAAGGAAGGAAGTCACCCAAAGAGCTACAGAATGGGAAAGGTTTTTAAAGCAAGACAAAGAAGTCACAAACAGAAAAGGATTATTTCACCTTTAGGTAACCTACCTATGGGAAATAGAAGGGGTCAATGTGGCATATGGCCCTATCATTTTTTGGGAGATGGAAGGATTACTTCATAGGCGTTGACCACAGAATTCTACACAGACTGGTTAAGACTGCATTCCTGGGGGAGATTATTACTGCTGTCAGGGTATGTATTAAGTTCTAGAGGGCTCAACATGAATAACTCTATTTTGGGTCAATTGTTTTTCTTTCTTTCTTTTTTTTTTTTTTTTTAAGGAAAGGTGCAGGCAGGAAGAGAGAGGAGAAAGGAGTACTTTTATTTATTTCCATTTTAGTTTTTGTACTGGTTGTTTACCCCTGGACCTGGGACTCAAACCCAAGGGTTTGTGGCTTGTGTCCTTCAGAGATGATTGACTTAACTGGTACTCCACCAGTGTGCACCATATTGTTTATTTAACACAAATAAGTCCTCCAAAGAAGATGAATATATTATATATATATATATACACACACACATATACATATATATGCTAACATAGTATATATATATATGTATATATATATATATATACACACACACACTAGTATATATACAAATGCCAGTTTCTTGCTTGTTGTTTTCAACCCAGTTTCTCTAAGAGCTGAAGAAATAAATATGGATTTGCTAATTTCTCTACCTCATATACTCTGATCTGTCAACCACCATTATCTAAAGTACTAGGATTAATTCTGAGACTATACCCATAAGAAAAAAACTGGGGAGAGTAAATTTTGTATGAAATTCAGTGGGTAAACCAGACAGATTTATAAAACACGAAATAGCGATTTTATGAGCTGATGAGTCTGGGCATCCATACAGATTTTTATTGAATGTTTTTGTTTTGAAGATGAGCTTTCTTCCCTAAGAGCACAGTGTCTTCTTTCCTTGATCTGATGCTTGTAAAAGGCTCATCTGCTGCTTATGACATGAAAATCTACTGCCATTCCAAGGAAAGTCACATTGCACTTTAGTAACATTTCCTCTTGCTAGAAAATAAAAATTGTTGTGGAAGACAATCTATGAGATTGTTAAAGGTAAATTATTATTGCTGCTGACGGAGTAATACATGAAGGAGATAGATAAATAATTTTAAGCCTAAAAAATCACATTTCTAGTGCTTTCTTTGTCCTCAAAGAATTTCCTGAAATATTTCTTAAAGATACAGAAAGAAAAACAAAAAGCAAAAAACACCTAACTTGTCTTGTATATTTCTGTAATCAATATCACATTTATTTAATCTGAAAATGTTTTGTAATTTTGTCTTCCTTTGCTTTTGTGTCCCAGAACTTATTTGGGCCTAGTGATGGTAGGAAGACAAAAAGACTTTTTGTGCAGGGGTTTCATTCAATAGGGTCTTAAATTTAGACTTTTTAGTATTTTCTCAAAAGGGAGCAAAGACACATGCACAGGATTTAATATGCCACATTTTTGCAATGCCATTTTGCATTTCTGTACTTTAAATACATTGAAAACCTCAAAGTTGAAATGTCTCTTATGTGTGAGAAGCACTGCTTTTCTTTGAATCAGAATTTCCATTCTTTTGGTTTTATTACCATCGTCCTAGTCCAACTTATCCTTTACAAACCAGCTCAAATCATCCCTCCATAAACTAGCTCTGTTCTTTTTAGCTGGCAATGATTTCCTTCTTCTATGATCCCATATTTGTGAAATATACATCATATGTCTTTATACTAGACTGTACATTTCATTTGAGCAAGGGCCTTGTCTTATTCTTCTATTAGTTACTTAGAAATGGAAAAAAAAATTTCTTTGAAATGAAGTCTATGATTGAACTATTTCACAAGAGGTGCCTTTTATTACATTTTATGTGCCTCCCCTCCCATCTCATGGCTAGCTAGGACTGAAAGGAGGACACAGTGCTTTAATGCTGTGAAGCCAACAGTTCTCATCTCAGAGTAGTTTTCAGAATACAACATGGAATTTGTTAAGTGTAAATTAGTCTTTGCAGGGTTGGATTAGGTGTCCTATTTACTCTTAAAGATTTCCATTAATATAGCCTTTCTAATATCAGTCTAATTTAGTGTGAATATTGAAGAAGTCTTTGCTTAACTGGAAAAATCGTTCCTCTGGTCATACTATGGACTACTTGCAATGGGGTTAGTGACATTCTTGCTTTGTGGCAGAAGAAAATACATTTGCTGGAGCTTTCAAAGGTCATTATGCAATTGTCCAATTATACTTTAGATGCTTTCTGGCAACATAGCCAATGAAATCTGATGATTTCATTCTGGTCATCTTTGCATTTTTATTTCTTCACCTCTACTTATCTTTGTGAGAGTCTATCTGCAGTAAATAATTAGAGCTTTAGGAAATGGTTGCATCATAGAATGTGTTAATCCTGAAGTGGGTCCCCACAATCGTAACTTTAGCATGTAGGTCTGTCTGGTGTTGGTTGTGCAGGTGACATTTCCTCAGGCTCTCCAAGGGTCAAGAAGATGCGCTTATATATTGAGTGAATTTCTCATCTCCTGAGGGAATAGTTATTTCCCTCCGGACAAGCAAGTTGGTTTGTCCTGCAGAATCCTGAAAAAGCTCAGAAATTTGAGATAACAGTAAATCTATAAGGTAGGACTTAAGTGGCATGTAAAGGGTCCCCCAGGCTGGGGGTTATCTAACAGTCTGTAAAAGAAACAGATTGAGCTGGCCTCCTCCACGCTGACTAGTTAGGTTGCTACCCCTCTCCACTCCTACAAGAGCCCAGAGATTCAGTCTCTAGAGAAAGTGAAAGCAAGGTATTTACAAAACACAAACAGTAGGATGGAGTTTGGTGATCCTGAAATCCAAAGCTAATGAACACTAGGTATACAAGAAAAGTCTTCAATAAGAGACATCGCAACAAACCAATATAAAAAAGATCATTGGAGGAAACAGATGGTGCAGGGATCAGAAGAAAACTTATGAAAGAAATTTAAACTATGATAGCTGAATCACAATAAATTAAAAAGAAGAGTCAGTAGACAGATTTACGAAAAACTCCTAAAAACCAAAAAGACAGAGAGAAGAAAAAGACGGAGAGGGAAAAGATAAGGAAATAAAAATAACCTTCTTTCTGAAGACTCCACATCCTTTTGACAGAATTACATCTGGGGAGAATACACGGAAAGTAAGAATTAGGTATTACTGAAAAATTCCCAGATTGAAACACTTGGGATTCCAGATTTAAAAGACTCACTAAATTTCTAACACAAAAAGATGATGACAAACTGATGGCATCTCAATGCTGAATAAAGCTAAACAAAAAACACAAAAACCCTAAAATTTTCAAGAAAGTTTACTTGCAAAGGGTAACATCATAAAATAACATCAGACATCTCAACAGGAATTTAAAATGTAAAAATACTTATATGTAACGGGTATCAAGCAGATATAGTGAAACAAAGCCATTGTCAGATTAAGTAAACTCCCAAATCTTTATCTCTTACACTTCCTTCCCTAAAAGGATACTGAAAAATATATCTTCAACAAAATAAGCTAAGAAAAAAATTTGCATTTCGTCAATTGCAGATCTAAGCAAGTCAAGTGAAAGGAATTTTCAAGATACCAGTGAAGTTAAGTGGCAGGATAATGGATGTCCTGAAGAGCAGCCAGCCAGACTGGAACATGTGGCCAGGGGTAGCCAGTGTCTCCAGCAAAACCTGGGAATGGAACAGTTATCAGGTAGGTTTGAGTGAACTTGAAAATTGTCTTGCAGGCATGGTATAAAGCTACTGGAGTGTGTTGTAAGTGAAACAAATGAGGCTATCATCAATCCCTAAAAACATGCATTTGTGCAAGAAAGATAATGTCATCATAATACATGACTTGAATCAGCAGTGATGATCATTTATATAACTGTAATAATAAAACCACTGCATCTGGGCTTAATGATGGAGGGAGAGAAGCATGGAAGGAAGAGAGACAGAGAGAATATAATATTTATATTGACTATATTGTCAGGAATAGAGGAAGGAGAAGTGTGTGAGTGAAATAATTTACTATATTGGAAAGTTAGTAAATTACTTTAAAATATGATAAATTGACAGTTGGTGATACATACATACTATTTAGAGTTTTGAACGCAAATATTGAAGAGACTGTTAAATTGCAAACAGGACAAGAAGGGTGGCAGACAAGGAGAACATGGAACTGCTTTTTTGTTGTTGCTATAAACCTTCTAGAATTTCATAAACTTAAACTTAGATCAAATATTAGAATTAATTAAAACGATCTATTGGGGAAAGTTTGTGTGTATAGCTGCTTCTTGCCAATTTCAAGTCATTCTACCTAAAAGAAATGGTCATTGACCAATAAAACTGAAAAAGAGAGAAAACATCATAAAAAACAGAAATGGTAGAAATTTCGCAATTATTCCTAGAAGTTCAATATAAAGGTATACTGGATAATTATTTAAAAAATGAGAAATCCTGGGAAGAAAGTCAATTAACAATTTTTTTTAAATAAAGCTTTTTTTGTTTTTTAAGGAAAGGTGCAGAGAGGAATGAAGGCGAGCAGGCAGGCAGGCAGGAAAAAGCATCTTTTCCTCATTTTCATTCAGCGGTTCACAATGGCTGCCTTCCCCGGGCCCAGGACTCGAACCCAGGGGCGTGTGACCTGCTCCTTTCGGAGGTGTTTGACCTGACTGTTCCTCCACCAGGGTGTCTCATCAGTTCACAATGTTTAAGAACCACCATACATTTCAGAATTTTTATGTAAAATCTTATGCATATTAGCTGGAATCTCAGAAATCCTTTCATGTTTTATCATCTGTTCTTTTAAAAACATGTTAAGGAGATGTCTATGACTTCGAATAAAATGTACATCATAGCTTAATGGGCAGAAATTGATTATATGAAGAGCAAAGTGGTTCTTACACAATCATACTCTTGAGGGACTGACTTAAGTTTACTAAATGATTGTCGTGTTCATTTATTAGTTTATTTTAGCTCATATAACATTAAGATTGACCTGTTCCCAGTGGACCCTGGTGAAGTAGGGGTTGGGTGGAGTCCACATAAATCCCAAGGACCTGTCAACTGAGAGAACGACTAAACAAAATAAATAAAATGCTTCTTCCTCCTCTCTTCCCGTCTGTGTATGTCTGCTCACCTTCGTTCCTGCCTGCATCTTCCTTCAAAAACAGCAAGGGGCCAATAGTTGGAGGTTTCCCTGGCCCTGGAAGGGCTTCTGGGAGCAAAGCATTCTCACAGCCTGGTTTCTGGGTGACAAAGACCTGTTCTTTTATGGAAGTGAAAAGATTCACTGAGAAGTAAATAAAATTCCAAATTTGGTGCATTTGAGGTCCGAAGGAGATGAGGGAACATCCTATTTTTACCAGTACTTAAGGTATATATGAAGGCAGTTATCTGCTCTTCTAATCTGAAGAAATTATTAAAAATGCTAAGGCTCCATTGAGGGACACTGTCTTTGCTCCCTTGCTTCAGGAGAAGCAGCTGACGGTCACTGGGGTGGAGCAGACAGTTCTCTCTGTATGGACCCCTTTTTCATTCAAGGAAACAGTTACTGACTGCTGTTTGGTTCTAAGTATCGGTCTGTCCATCTGCCTTCCCCAACATCTCTCATATACTCTTTCCTGCCCTCTGTAATTTGTTTGCGATACTGGACATTGACTTTAAGCTAGTTTTCAGATAATAATGCCTCTATAATGAGATGGTGCATTGTTTTGAATGGCAAGGTACATTCTTTTGCTTTTCTGTTGCTGCTTATTACACTTGGCATATGGTAGGTGTTTAACAGATATGGTTTATATCATGCAATCATATAATATAGCCTATGATTTTTCCAAATAGAAAGACTTTTGAGCATGAAAATTATGCTGAGGCAACAGCTACAAATGAGGACATCAAGCTGGTTTATACAATAAATATATATGTCTCTATATTTATAGAATGAAATTAATTTCTCCAGTGATTCCTAATCATGATACCTAATTTTTATACCATTTCTTATCCCAGAAAATTTCCTACTGAGGCTTGAGCAACTTGTCTCTCTTTAAAACTTTTTTAATAGGATTATGCTTTCCAAAACCACATTAGATGCCTCATGATGTTTTCCCTTTTTATGTGCCATTACATTCTTTTCCACTCCTCCAATTTGTTTAGCAATAAAATTTGGCAGTATTTTTCTCTGAACAAACTCTTAAAGATAGACTCCCAAGAAATTATGCCAGACAGGATGTTTCAAATGATGTATCTGTTGCCTCATATAGGTTGTTAAACCATCAGTCTCGGTCTTCAACAGCTTTATAATTTGGGGTGGGAAAAAGTAGTTCTTGTTTATTGGGATCTGATTATATAATAAGCATCTTATGACTTATTTCTAATTGTCACAAAGTGCTGCACTCTTTTAAAGCTTGTTCTGTGAAGTATTAGATCTTCTGGTATGTTAAAATTATGTGAAAGCTTTCTTTGATAAAGTAAACTTAAGAAATGCTCTGTTAAATATATATATTTTTTAAAAGAAAAGGTGCAGGCAAGAATGAAGGAGAGTAGGCACGCAGGCAGGAAGAGAAAAGAGGAAGAAGCATTGCATTTTATTTCCATGTAGTTGTTCACACTGGTTCCCCCTGAACCAGAACTTGAACCTAGGTTTATCTGGTTTGCATCCTTCAGAGGCGATTGACTTAGCTGCTGGTCTACCAGAAGCACCAAAGAGGTTTCTTTATTGTAGCAATTCTCTATCATTCATAAGTGAGTGTGTTTTATCAATTTCCAAGAAAGGAGAGGTCTACATTAGGCATTTTTTGAATCATGAAACTAAAATTCCATTTTTTTTCTCTTGACTCTCCCTTCTCTACCCTGAAATCAGTAAGCATCAATCATATCTAATTTTTCAAATAATACACTTGTAAAAATCTAAATTATAATTACTTGTTGCCTTTCATGTTCCCGTTCTTTTTTTTTCAAGGAAAGTTTCAGGCAGGAATGAGGTGGCTAGGCAGGCAGGCGGGAAGAGAGAGGAGGGATTTTATTTCATTTCCATTTTAGTTGTTCATACTGGTGGTTTGTCCCCCAGACCTGGGACTTGAACCCAGGGGTTTGTGGCCTGCATCCTTCAGAGGTGATTAACCTAACTGCTGCTTCAAGGGGCACACTTGGTGCCTTTCAAGACTGAAATAGGCTTCATTATGAGAATTCTACAAGGCAAGCTAGTTCCTGATTGCAACCAACTTATTGAGGAGACTTGTACTACTGTGATCTCTCCACTTAGGACTTAATAGAAATCATAAAATTATTTTCTAGAAGTAAATACATCCAGATTTTGTAATAGGAAGTGTTTACCTCATGTACTCAAATAAAACAGACTTCAAAGGATTCCCAGTGGTTTTAGAATAATCCTCTCTCCCTTTGTTACGAATCAAGGGACACACACTATTGCAGCAGAGATGTAGTTTCTGTTTGATCCTCTCCTTATTACAGCTGGGTGTCCCTTGTGAGTCTCATCCCACCCAACCTGATCTGTCAACTTCCTCCATTAGGACTTTTATTACAAGTCATTCTTTAATTCTGCACTTACCCAAGATGCAGTCTTTAAGTATAAAGCTCTTATTCATAGTCTTCTACAAAAGAATATGCTTTCTTTTAATATGTTTGGCAAACCACTGGCTGCCTATTTATTTGCATTAATACGTAAAATTGACTCCCCGATGTTACTGCTCTCATTTTGCACATGCTGTGCTTATGGGAGTTCATTTTAAATTTGCTTTGGCAAATTTTGCTTAGATTCTAAATCAAAAATAAAGCCCTCTCTGCTAGTATGCAAAATCACTGATTCAGCCGATGAAAAATCTCTTGCCAGCATTAGTCCCATACTGTTTGTTTTTTAAAGGAAAAAGGCAGACAGGAATGAAGGCGAGTAGCAGGCAGGCAGGAAAAGGGAGAAGGGAGAAGCATTTTATTTTATTTAGTTGTTCATCTTGTTTGTTTCTTAGACCCTGGCTCCAGGTCGCAAACCTAGGTCCTTGTGATGTATGTGGATTATACCTGCTGGAGGGTATGCATTTGACCACTAGGGTATGTCTATAATGTTTTTAAAATCTCTTTAGTCACTAGATTAATTTAGCAAACCTGTAATGAATATACTATCCCTGTGTTTGGCCCAGAGAGAATAAAGGTAAATAAGACATTTTGAGCTCAATCTTGAGTAGCTAAAGGTATATATGTTTCCTAGGTTTGCTAGGAAAACAAATAATGAACACATTTGATAAAAATTTATATTTCAAATGAGAAAAGCTATGATCAGAGACTTTAATATTAAAAATCCTATCATAGTTTAAATTTTATGTTAGATGGGCTCTCTTACAATTGCATCAACAAAAATAATACATTAAGAAAAAGGACATTTGTATCAATGGCATTTATTGCAGTAAACATCAATTTGAAATACTGTACTGAAGAGGCTGATTTAGCAAAGTTAAAGGTGTCAGAAACTCCACAAGAGCAAGCCTTAGACCAGGGATTAAAGTTCAGATATCAGGACAGTGAATTGCCTCTGGCGCCACTACCCAGTGTTGGAATGCATGCAATCATCCAGATTGATAAGAATGGATGAGTCTGACGTGTGAGGTGTGTCTCATGCATAATGTGTGACCAAGATGGATCCTCCACTAAGAAACAAAGGAGTGACAAAGGTTGAAGAAGACCACCAATAACTTCAAAGGACAATGTCACCTTGCCCAATCAGGAACTGAAACCTGGTCTGCCCACTCCCTCTCCATCCCCTTTTCTCACCAGGTGGGTCTTTTCCTTAGAAATCCATACTGCTGGCACCTTGGACTGGGTCTGGACCTCCCTTGTTTGCCTCCATTTCTTTACCTTCTAATTAAATCTCTGCTTGCTCACTTGCCTAACTTTATTGTGAATTCTTTGAGTAACTTAAACCCCACAAAAGGATACTTGCTTCTTAATTCAGAGAGATGCTGTCTACTTGTTTTCCAAGAATGCTGCACATCAGTCTGCACTCCTATCAGCAAGGAATAAAAGTGCGTCATTACCCAAAACTTGACAAAACAGAGTTATGAATTTTTTTATTATTGTCAATCAGATGGATGAAAACTGTATCTCATTTTAGTTTTAATTTGTCTTTAGTGAACATATTTTCATATTTTTAAGAGTCATTTGCATTTTTTTAAAGCCAACTTTTCGTCTCTCTCATTTTCCTATTGGGTGTGAAGTGTGTTGGCAAAAATTTTCTGTCCAGCTAAGGGATTATCGTTATGCAATATTTGATACAAAAGTAACAATAGACATAAATTTTTTAGAGCTCCGTGAATTTTAAGATGGAAGTGCCAGATAGTGAATTCCAACATATGAATGATTTGCATTTTTATTATAGCATTTCAACCCAAGTTAAATGGATGTGTTATATTTTAGTTATTTCTTTTTTGTGCAGCATATAATGATTCTGCTATTATTCTGAGTAATACAGAATTAATCAATATTATATGTATAGCCAAATATTTCAAATGAGGTCTCAGCATTTAATGATTTTACTTTCTATTATGCTCTACTTGAAGATCAAGTAAATTTTGTTTATTCTTCCTTGTTTTTACAACTTTATGATTGACAGACTATTTTTTCTTTTGCTCTGAATGAAGAATCACTCAAAAGACAATACCAACATGAAGCTAATAACAGAAAATGATGTAGTAATTTTTCCACGAATCACTGTGATGTTTATGAGATTGTCTTTTATAGACATTCATTAAAAAATAAAACTTCCCATGAAGCAGGTTTCAGCATAAATAGCAAGCAGCCACTTGCAGAAATTGATATAAAATGAGCTGACTTGTTTGAAGTCACTCTGCATGACCATTGTACTGGGAGGTTTCTCCATGGGTGTTAGTCACTGTCCTCTTCTGATCTCATTTACCAACAGCCTCTAGTTTTACTGCTACCATGTACTTACTATGCACCAGCGGCAGGACCAAAAACTCAGGGATGAAAACTAATTGATATTTGGTCCTTGTTACCTAAAGAGATACACATTGCTTTAACAGCTCTATTGAGGTATAATTGAACTTACAATAAACCACTTTATGTATAAAGTGTACAATCAAGTTTTGACGTTTGACACTCATGAAGTCATCAGTGAAATCAGCACAATAAACACAACTGCTACTTCCTCTGTAATCCTTCCTTTTCCCCCTTCTCTCTTTCACTTCCCCAGCAACTACTGGTCTGTTTTCTATCACTGTAACTTTCTTTGCATTTTTAAGACTTTTATATAAATGCACACAGGATATGTCCTCTTTTTCTTTCCTTGGCATAAACATCTAGAGATTCACTCATGTTTTTGTTTGTATCAATAGTTATTTCTTTTGATTATTGTGGGATATTCAATTGTAAAAATTATATCCTAATGTACCTTTTATCTATTGATGGAACTTTGAGTTGTTTCCAGTTTGGGGCTATTAGAAATAAAACTGCTATGATTGTTAGCGTATAGTCCTTATGTGAACACATGCTTTCGTTTCTCTTGAGTAAATTCTTATGTGTGGAATGGGTCCTATAGTTGGTGTGTTAAACTTGTTAAGAAGCTGCCAAATTCTTTTCCAAAGTGTTTGTGCCATTTTACTTTCTCACCACCAGTATGTGAGAGTTCCACTTATTCTATATCTTTACCAACATTTGGTATGGTCGGTCTTTAAAATAACTTTTTTTAAAGGAAGGATATAGGCATGAATGAAGGTGAGTAGGCAGCAGGCAAGAAGAGAGATGAGGAGAATGTGCTCCATTTATTTTATATAGTTGTACATCCAGGTCGTTCTCCCAGGTCCTTGACATGTATGTGTACTGTGCTTTGGCAGGCAGTGGTTGACCAAACCACTACTCCACCAGGACATGCCCAGTCTTTTAAGTTTTATATACTCTAATAGGTATGTAGTATTACCTCATTATGGTATTTGTTTGCATTTCCTGATTATTAATGATGTTGAACATTTCTCCATGAGCTTATTTGCCATCTCTATATATTCATGAATTAATATGAATATATTGGTTTCACCAATATGTTGGTGAAATATTCTTTCAAATATTTTGCCCTTTAACAAAAAGGAGATGTCTACTTACTATTGAATTTTGAGAGTTCTTTATATTTTCTGGATATAGCCCATTGTAAGATTTGAAATTTGCCTTTTCATTCTTCTATAAAATAATTTTATTTCTAGTAAGAAGAGAGGTTTATTAGTTGTGAGTAGCTCAGAGAAATGATTACTGAATTGAAAATAGAAGGATGAGCTGGAAGCCCCTGGTTATAAAGAAAGAAGTAAGGTGTAGCCCTGTGGCTCAAGCTGCTATGACAGCTAAGATACAAAACTTGTAAAACCTACAAACCAGAGTTTGAGACTTGGGACTAGGGATTAAAAAAAAATTAAAGAGAAATGTGTCTGTAGAATAAAGCAGATCATACATGTCTTGTCATGAATTTGTTCATCATGTTGCTTTACTCTAGGACAGGACAGATTTTAAACAGCATCAAAACTTGAAGCACTCTAGGAAAAGGAGGGCTACAGAAAAGATGGTGAACTGTATACTAAGACTACAAAAAACAGGTGAGGAATTGAGCGGAAAACTCATATTCTTCACTCTTGCATTTTGCACCCTCACTATTCTTCATTTCTCTTGTTTCAGACTGGCAAGTGCCAAGTAATCAATAGCTGGGAGCTAACCCCAGACCGTGATAGAAACTTGGCAATTTCATCTTAGAAATTAAGGGTATTTGCTTTTGTAAAAAGTAGATCAGATGATTTGCCTCTGAGTAATCTTAAAGCTAATAGCTATTACACCAGGATAAAGGAAATCGACCATTAGGATTCATTGGAAATTTCTGATTCCATTGCCTGAAGTTCATTGACAACTAAACAAGTATGCAAATAATATCTCCAGTTCAAAGTAAATTAAACTGAGATTCTGAGCCAAGGATAAGATGGAGAATGTAATTTCCATCTCAGTAAATGGAATGATTAAGACCTGTCCACCACCTACTTGCTCTCCCTGCCATATCTGGGTGATAGTCCAGTTCCCCGAAGGAAGGTATAAGAACTATGTTTGTTCACCATTTGCATTTGCATAAAGATCAGTACATCCAGCAACACCTTGTGCTTTTGGATTCAGCAAACATTACATTGGTGGTTTTTACACAGAAACGAAGTTCCTAACAGATCACTGCTTATTATTTAAGCATTCCTTTAAGGCATCCTCATTGGACACAAATGACCCCTATATGTATAAATGCTTTTATAAATTTATGATTTTATAAATTATATAAATTCATCCAAAAAGTTTGTAAAATCAGGTCATAGTTAAAATATTGGTAATCATTTTAACTTATGAATACACATTCAACTCATCAATCATTTTTGTGTGGAGTCAAGGTCTTTTATTCATTCATTCAATACATATTTATTATACTCTTATTAGGTACAATTCTGAGTGCTTAGAGATGAAACAAGAAAAGCAATGAAAATCTTTGTACATATATGCTTACTTAGGAGTGGAGCAGGGCATGTAGGGGTCATTAGAATATTCCTGAAGACTTCTACTGCAGGGGGCATCATGGACTCCCAGTTTCTTGTTGTCTTCTTCCTCCCTTCCTCCTTATTTCCCTCAAGTATTTATGTAACCCCTTTTAAGAGCAGGTTCTCTGGGAGGTTACTGTGATAAACAATTATTGCCTTAAAGAAATGCCTAAATTTGGCAGCAGAGTGTAGCTAAATACATAATTACAATGTGTGATCCGTAGATCGAGCTCGATGATTGGATGATGCATTATGAAATCTCTCAAGAGAAAGGAATTTCTGCATTT
The DNA here is from genome assembly GCA_004363575.1 of Solenodon paradoxus. Lineage (NCBI taxonomy): Eukaryota > Metazoa > Chordata > Mammalia > Eulipotyphla > Solenodontidae > Solenodon > Solenodon paradoxus. Next base: position 1,540,216 of record RJWH01000077.1, read on the forward strand.
GGGAGAATTAGGGGAGTCTTTACACAGAAGGTAGTATTGAACTGAGTTTTATTGACCAGCTTGGAGAATTTGTCAGGAGGAGAGGAGAGATTGAATATTATTGCCTTCTCAAAATGAAAATTCCTGAGAGTTCGCTTTCATGTGCTAGGTGCTGTGAAACAGATTGGAGACTTAGAAAACAAATCACGTTAAATAAAGCAATTGTTTTTAATATTTTTTGTAATAATGTCATTATGTTTATGGGTTTTTAAATGAATCTAAGAGATCCATACTAAACTCCTTTTTTTTTTAAGGAACGGTGCAGGCAGGAATGAAGGCAAGTAGGCGGTCAGACAGGAAGAGAGAGGGTGAAACATTGTTTTCTATTTTGCGTAGTTGTTCATCTTGACTGTTTTCCCTGACCCTGGGATATGAACCCTGTTCTTTGAGATGTGGACTGAGCTCAGTTGGAGGCAGTGGACCAAAACTACAGGGCATGTCCCATGCTAAACTTTTTAAAGATAAATTTATATAGTATCTTAGATTTTCTTCAAACTTATGTATTGGAAAGAGCAAGATGGCTTGGTATAGATGGCAGAAGAGCCATAAGTTGACAATTGGTTAACTAGGTGATGAGTATCAAGTGTTCCTTAGAAAAAGATTCATAGTAAGCAACAAAAACAAAACAATAAGACTTGTATTACTGACTTTGAAAAGTTAGTAGTTTCTTGGGACAAAAAATCAGAAGATCTAGTTTTAATACATGATAACATTTAACACTTGAACAGTAAGAAAGGATGCAAATATTGCAGAATTAAATCATGGTTATTTAAAATAAAAATAAGCTCCAGTTATTTCTAGAATGTAGGGTGTGACAATTTTTTCAAGTGGATAAATGATAAATGATACAGCACCCTTCTGTTTAGAGTCTAAGGACATGGAGATAAAAGTTAGATTCAGACAAAATGACCTAGATTTATCAAAGTATAAGGATGAGTCTTTGGATATATACAGGGAAGCCCAGCAGTGGTATTTTTGAAATGCTGGTGTTTGTAAAGAGGAGAAGAGAGGGCTTAATACCATTATAGGATTCATTGCTCAAAGTTGGTAACTTAATACTGAAATTATCGTGTGTGTTCTTTTATGTAACCTCATCAACTCTCTTAGAGCCTCACAAAAGACTACGTATGTATGAAACTATACCACAAAAATATTTATACATTTATTCATTCAACAAATACTTACTGAAAGTATATTATACTCTATTTTTCTAGTATCTAAGAATAAAGAGATATCCATTGATCTCAAGTCATTAATAGAATGGAAAAAAATAAACTCATACTCATAATGTTAAATGTTGATACATCAGTTTTTCAGTTTCTTTTCTTCCTTATATACCCTCATATCTAATTGACCCACAAATTTTACTGATTTTTATCTTCAACAGATATGATGCCAACCACTTTATATGCACAAATAGACATCTACAAATTTTTTTCAAATGTAAATCAGGACATTATTACCAGATGGAGAGCAGATAATGGGTAGTAAAAAAAAATCTACTACAATATCCCACATATCCAACATATATCGAACACAGAGTCTAGTCAAGCACTTAGAGTTGTGACCACACATTGGTATATCATGAAGTCTTTACAGTTATCTACAAACATTTTTATTATTACGTAAATATTTGATACCCTTCATGGCTCCATCTGTTAGATCATTGAGTCAAGTGAGTAATAAAGAGGAGTAAAAGTAGCTAAGCAAAAGTAGCTAAGTAAAAGCTAGAATGATGATGCAACATTAGCATGGCACCAAAGTAAGATTTCACATTTCCTAAAATATATGAGAAACTTGTTTTTTAAACACTCAAGCAGACTCAGTCAGGATCATAATGCTGGGTTTACAAATTTTTTTGTAAAGAATATGATACTAAATATTTTAGACTTTACAAGCATAGGCCATATGGAATCTATCATAACAAATCAGCTCTACCATACAGCACAAAAATAGCCAGACAATACAAAATTTATGAATATGTTACTTTACATGACAAAGGGACTTGATGTGGTGATTAAGCACAGGACCTTGAAATGGGAAAAGCTGTGGTCAGAGAATGATGTAACAATGGAAGACGGAAACAGTGTTAGAGATGACATTGCTGGCTTTGAAGATAGAGGAAGTGAAATGCAGGAGACATATAGACACTCGAAATGTGAAGAAGGCATTTCTCCTTTAAAGCCTACAAAAAAGAACTCAGCTTTGTTGACACTGTGATTTTTTTCCAGTTGGAAACTATCACTTCTAATCTACAGAACAGTCAAGATTCTAAGTGTGTTTTTAAGTCACTAACGTGATAATTTATTTCAGCAGCAATATAAAATGAGTACAGGTAACCTTTCAAAGGCACATGAAGGCTTCTGGGGATGGCGGCATATCTTATGTAAAGATAATGAACAACACAGGGAGGCAGACAGGCACTAAGGGCAAATAGAGAAGGAACTTCTCCTATTGAATACGCAGACTATGAGTAACAATGCTGAAATGGCAGTTTAAGACCACATATTGGAGACCCTGAATGTCAGGCCAAGGAATTGCAATTTAGTCAATGAATAGTTTTGACTTGTCATAGATTTTGAAGTTGGAGAAGGGTAAGACTGAAAGAAAATGATAAGAATATTAACTTGAAAATGGTGCTTAAGAGGGTGTGGTAGTTGAAGTGGGTGAAGCTGAACCTAAGCAGTCTTAAATCTTGACAGAACTTCTTGACAAAGTCATAATAACAGAAGTATTACTATAATGATAATATTATGATAGCTGATCTTTCCTGATTATCTACCCTCAGTGCTATCAGCTTTTTATGAGTTATCTTACTGATTTTCCCTTTAAGTTCTTGAGACAGATACTATGACTATCTTCATTTTACAGATGAGGAAATAGAGACTCAGAGAGGTGACTTGATTGTTTACCATTATACAGTTGGCCAGTGGTAGGATTAGGACCTGAACTCCACTTTTTACAGTCTTGGCTTTTTAGGATCCAAACAAGCATGGTGATTCTAGAACAAAATATGCACTTTTATTTACAGAAATGAGCATTTTCTTTTATTACTGTTTTATTACTTTTATTTCATCTATGTACATCTTCAGTGAGTTAGCAGAATATTTGTACAAATTGTAACGACAAAACTGGTACTTATATTTTTGCTTTGTTTTCTAACATTTTTGTTCCTTCATTTTTAAGTGAAGAGACTGGACTATATGAGGCCATTTAACACTATATCACAGCTTAATTGAAGAGTTTCTCATATTGAATTAATACATATTTATTGGTCATGAGATAAGGCATAGAATTAAATTCTGCTGAGTATGTAATCTATTTGCGCTCTTCCTCACAAATTTTGTGTGCACACATGTATGTGTGTGTTTTAAGAATGGATCACATTTTTTGTTGTTTTTCTTTTTGTTTCCCACGGTCCCAGGCCCTGAACCTGGGTTCTTGGGGTTTGCATGGTCTGTCTGATTATTAGCGATCTTAGTCATCTGAACCACATAGGTGCATTGTGGATCTTTTTGTTTTGTTTATTTATTTATTTTTTGTTTAAAGGAAAGGTGTGGGCAGAAACAAAGGGAAGCAGAGGCAGGCAGGCAAGATGAGAGAGGAGAAAGAAATAGTTTATTTATTTTTTTTAGTTGTTCATCTTGATTGTCCCTGCAGTCCTGGATCTTGAACCCTGGTCCCTGGGATGTATAGGAACTGCACCAGTTGAAGGAGACTGACCAAACCACCACTCTACCAGGGCACACCCTGGAACACGTTTTAATAAGGGAGACAGAGATATTATTTCAAAAGATCGACTTTGAAGTTTGACGATTATTGTAAAACTTCTGCTTTCGAAACAATTTTTTTTTCTGCTAAGTAAATTTACAATCCACTAGCAAGACTGACCTTATTTTATAGACATAATGTGTGGATAGCAATATGGTTTGATTTGAAAAGTCCTGGAAGTGCTGCCTGTCTGAAAACACCTATGTCAAGTGCTTTCTGAAAATTCTAACATTACACCCTGTTAATGCCTCTCTTTTTTCCTTTCTTTTCTCCCTTGCCCTGCCTTCTGACTCTCTTCTACTTAATATTTAATGAATGCCTTTCATGGTCTAGACATCATAAGACTTGGGAAGCTTGAGACATTTTAATAAAGCAGACACAGTTCCTTTCTCTAAGGAATCCATTGCTTAGATGAGCAAAAAGGTCATTCTCAACTTATATAAGAAGAATATAAGAAAGTTATGAATAAAGTTCTGTGAGAATTCAGAGAAAGGTTCATAGAAGAGATAATATTTGAATAAAATTCGATGAATAATTAGGCAGTAAGATTTCAAAAGAGAGCAAGGGCAAAGATTTCTGAGATTTCAAAATTTCAAAAAACTTTTGTTTAAGGTCATATCGCATCACAGGTAAGAAATGAGGGATTGAAAAATAAGACTTGCTTCCTTTTATGCAGTCTCCTAGGGAGGAAGTTTCTGAAATGTGTGTTTTTAAGACATTGTGAGAAGGGATCTTTTACCTGATGGCACTGGGGGTGGGAGCAGGAAGATTTTGGAGTCAAGGAAATTTATTCGGGGGAGGTAAATTGGTGACAAGTCTTAAAGAATAAGCAAAGTTACAAAGGAAAAAAAATGTTATGTGAAACTGAAACTGACTTTAGCAGACAGATACCAACGGGGAAATAATTTTTGTAAGGGTCAAAGGAGGAAAGATGATGACTTCTGGGAAGAAGAGCATGTGAATGGATGAGCTTGGGTTAAGAAAAGGAAGGCTTCAGTTAGGGTAGGAGCTAGGGAGAGAAACTAGGGGGGCCAGAGGCAGAGGAGTTGCCCACGATAACCACACAGGCAAACCAACCTGGTAGGAAAAACAAATCAGCTGAGCAGCAGCACAGAAGTCTCCAGATCCAGTTGGTAGAAACAAGCTTAGGGAATACTTTTCAGAACAGAGAAGCCTAATATTAATTTTCAGGCTATTCACATTGCATTGATAAGAACCATATGCCTGTCCTTGGACCTTCAGTAAAATCCGCTAGATACGACATACTTTTTTTTAGAAACCAAGGGTATGTGCTGAATTCCACACTTGAATGTGGAGCAGAAAATAAGGAAGAATTTTCAGGGGTGCTGTTGAGATTCTCCTAATATCAGACATTGGAGAATAAAATGGTCACGAGAGGATGAGTCTTGGGAAACACAAGTATCCTAGAAAAGATGTGGCATGGAGGAAAGGTTGAAGAATCATCACTTTAAAAATTGGTATTATAATTATGAGAGGGATGTCGGGGCAATATCAAATTATAAAAATCCAAGAGTCTAGGGACAGAATAATGTCTAGAGAGGACAGTGTAAGATCTAGACAAGATGGGAATAATAGAGACACTTCCGCCTCTGACAGGTAGGACAGGACTCCAGGGTCACTGTGCCAGACTGCTGTGTGCAGCAGTCTGTGTACAGAAATCGAGTCCATGAGCCCAGGTATAGACACTGCAAGAAATTTGTCATTTCTGCTTAGAAAATTGTTTATTTATAAGCTTATTTGCTTTAAAATGAAATGAAATTGATCTAACAACCTACAGAATCTTTGGTCTTCAATGAACTGGTTTCATGGTGCCAGCTAGGTAATTTAGCAGCGTGTGCCTGAGTTTAAACTAATACTTGAACCTAAACTATGGAGATCAAATAAAATTACCTGGAAATTCTGATTTCATCTGCTAGGCAATTTTGCCAATAAGAAACAAAGTTCACTGGCAACCAAGTTAAGATTCTAATCCTCACCAATAGATTGTAATCAATCAATACAGGCATTTTGCCAAAGAAATAGCAGGAGGATTTAACTTCTATACAAATAATTTTCATTCTAGCCAATCTATAGTCACCCAATATCCTGCTATGAAATCCTGGAATGCTAAGGTCAAGCATCCAGTCTACGTAGAGTGATAAATATGCCAAACATGCATAAGCACATTGTATAAGGAAGCTGGCACCAAAGGACATTAATTAAATTGGCTGAGATACTGAAATACTATTCCAAGAGAGTATTGATTATATAGCGCTCCATAATTTTGTGACTAACTCAACACATCCTGGTTGGATTAGAGCCTGGTTGGACTAGAAGGGAGCCTGCTCCTACTTAATAATATGTATTGATCTGAATCATAGTTTAAGTGTTCAGGGAAAACGGCTTATTTGCAGAATCCACATAGGGAGTTGGGTTAAATATCTATTTGGTTCACAGAACATTTTTAAATGCCCACATTTATGTGGCATACATTCTGTAATAAATTTGTCTTCATATACAAGTTATTATTCTTCAATTTGCTTGCTTCAGTCCTGCATTGTTATTAGATTAGAATGTTTATTTCCCTTAAATGATTTGCATATATATTCAAGAGGTAAATTCTTTTGTTTTAATAAGTAACTACATTTGGTCTCCATACGAAATTTAATTATGCCTTTTATGTGGCTTACTTAGTTCCAAGTTTGGCAGATTGTTATTGTTGTAATCAATAAATCCAGTCGCAGTGAAAGCTGTTTGCATCTTAAATGAAATGCAATACATTTAAAAGTTCATGATCCTTTGGTGTGTAATACCACACTTAAAAACGTTCTTTTATTTATCAGGTATTTCTTGCTAAGTCATATACTTTAATTTTAGGCATTTGGAAAGATAGGATAATGCAGTTTTGCTTCCTCAAGAGATTTTACTGTATCATAGGAAGTAAAGAAAGTTAGCACATGAATGTGCTATAAAGAATGGGAAGTGAATCACAAGAATTCAGGTAAGTGCAAATTCACTCTTGGATGGCATCAGGAAGGCTGCTCGGCCTACACCAGAGTCCATAAGTGTAAGCTCCTCCTTATCCGGGTGGGCCCCACTCACAACACTAGTCATACCCTGTACAGGGCCCAACCTGCACAGACATACCCTGCAGGTTCTGGTTGGGTGATTAAGTATGATTTTATATAAATGGCAATTTTGAACTAAATAAGAGGATGGTAAAAATTTTCGAAGTGAAAGAAAATCTGGGAAACATGGTTTAAGGTAAATTACAGAAGGCTGTGGATTATAGGTAAATAAATTTTATCTTGAACTTATTCTAAAATTATCAAAAAAGTATTCATGTTATGCAGATTGAAAAAATTTGAACGATACTAAAATACTAATTTTTCCTTCTATTTTCCAAATCTCTCCTTTTTTCCAGAGGTAATCAAATTAATCTGTATAAACACACGCACATCTACAGAATATCTTTCTATACATACAGTCATGATTCCATATAAATGTTCCATAACATTCTTAAAATTGCAGCTATTTGTTTTTGCCACATTTCAATGTCATTATATCTATGTAAATCTTATTTCTTCTGTTAAAACTTACCTAAACAGTGCATACACACATTTATTGTAAGATTTACAGAATAAAAAATATGCAAACAAATTATTGAAGTCCATCTTTATCCATTCTCTTTTCCCAGGTGTAACTGCTGACAGTGTTTTGTGGTGTATATTTCTAGGGTCTTTCAAAATGATCGTATAAACAAGTATACTTTTATTTTCAATCATCTTGGAGAAATTTTTATGTAGGCCTAATTCTTTTTCTAACTTTTGCACATTATCCTGCAGAAAGTTTTTGATAAAATATTTTCCCTTCCGTCCTAGGGCTTTACATGGCTTGCAACTTGGTGGCAGAGCCACAGGTGTGCACACTGATATAGTTATTTAAATGACTCTTAATAATGGGCAACTATTACTTTAAATTATTACCTTATTAGCTGCTAAATTATTACCTTAAAGACTTTACAAATTAAACCACCTCTTTTATTATTTTCATGAGAGTCTCCACACACACACACACACACGTCTTTTTGGTCATTGAATTAATAAACCTTTTGGGTAAAGATGAAGCAATCAAATCTTTACTTATAATGTTATAATTTTAATTTAGTTACCCATCTATATATGTAAAATCATGCATACTTATATTAATAATATTTTAACTGAGTAGTTGATTTTTTGATTTCTTGTATTCCTATGAGACAGCTAAAACTTTTCTAATGCAACCTTGATAAGATTCTGTCATTGAACTGCTTTGGAATAATCGCAGTTTTCTGGAGGACATCTTCTTCATTTCTGTGTTGGAATTTTACTCTTAAAAAACCTGTTTATGATGCCAAGCCAAATCACAAGTTCCCATATGCATAATGGTAGGACAGATACATTTTTATTTTTTTCAATACACACCTATTTAGTGAATTATTATTTTTTTAAGCCTGTAAGAGGTATACTAACTGTGATATACAACATTTGATTTTCTTTTTTTTATAAGGAAATGGTGCAGGCAGGACTGAAGGCATGTAGGCAAGCAGGCAGGAAGAGAGAGAGGAAGAACATCTTTATTTTATTTTTTATTTTGTTGTTTACACTGTTTTCCCCCAGACCAGGGACTCAAACCCAGGAGTATGTGGCTTGGTCTTTCGGAGACAATCAACCTAATCACTGTTCTACAAGGGCATGCCAACACTGATTTTTAGTCATAATCAAGGGAATTGGTATAACATTTGTGTCAAATTTTTCCATCTTTCAGTCTCTCTAACTGATTAGAGTTTGTTTTGACTATTATGTCTTCTTTAAACACTATTTGGTTGTTCAAAAGCAAGTGATTAAAAAGGCACAGAGTAATGTGAAAGAATTTGTGGGAGGTCAGTTGTAAAAGATTCTTCCTCCCAGGGATGCTTTTGGGGGTTAAGAGCATACGTCATATTTAAACTTCTGTCCCTGAATTTTATACATTATAATAACATTGAAATGTGCATTTTTGTGCATAGATTTTAGGGCACAGATGCAAGTATTTAATCTTAGGCAACATCACTAACTGTGAGGTTGCTTGGTCAGAAGATAAGAGCATAAAAGTTGGAAAGATGGTGCATCCTGGTGGAGTAACAGATAAGCAGATAGGTCAATACCCACCTTTGGAGGAGCTCAGGTCACAGCCACACACCCCTGAGTTCTGGATGGGGGTGGAGCAACCATTGTGAATAACTAATAAAATAAAACACCTCTTCTGCCTTTCTGTAACTGCCTGCCTGCCTACTCATCTTCATTCCTGACTGTTCCTTTCCTTAAAAAAAAAAATATTGGTAAGGTATTGTCAAATTTGCATTCCTAAAAGACGTCTCCAACTTATACTGAGTTATACTGCTAAAGAGTGCTCATTTTGAATTATTGTCCTTTCTGCTGTCAGTCCTATAATACTGGGTGCATTCCCAGCACTTAGCATAATGCCTGGCACATAAAAGGTGCCCAGTAAATGCTTTCTGAGTGGATATTCAATATAATGATATCTGTGTAGCTGGGACAAAATATAAGTCAATATAACCTGAGCAAATGCTCATTTACTCAAAGCATTGCCAATGCTGAATACCTGTGTCATCAATATGTAATAAATTTGTCTTTCTGATAGACAAAAATTAAATATTTGTTTTTGATTTGCTTTTCTCTGATTATTGTTGAGATTAAATAAATTTGAAAATATTATTGGAAAAGCATATACATTTTGGTGAATTGCCTGAAATGTCTATCATCCATCCATCCATCGTCATCTATCATCTATCTAGTTATCATTTACTGATCTTTCTGTGCTTACCCATATATGCATATGTGTATACACATATACACATATGTATATATCTTTTCTCATAACAATATTTGACTTTCTTATTCAAGAATGCTTTATATAATTTGGTTATTAATGTTAGATCTGTTTTATATCTTCCAAATATTTTATTTCAATCTGTCATCTACATTTTAAGCTAATTTGTGCTGTTTTCTATCACACAAACATTTTGAATTTTTATTAGTCCAAATCTATTTTTCTTTTTGTTTCTAGAGTTTGCTCCTTATTAAACACTTCCATTTCAATATGAGAAAAATATCCTATTACATATATCAGGTATTTATATAATTTTTTTTCTGCATTTATGTCTTAATATATCTATTGTTTGTTACGAGGTAGGACTAATACTTAATTTTTTGAAAATATTTTTCCAAATTTTCTCTGAAACTTTTTATTTTCCATTTATACTAACATCATTGAATAGGTTTCCTTCTCTCTTCTAATATGAAATGCTGCCTTTTACTATGAATCTGTCCTTTCTTGGGTTCTTTATTTTTTAAAAGGACAGCTGACAAGCAGACTTAGAGCAAGGGAGATTACTAAGCATGAAGAAGGTCATTTCTTTTTAAAGGAAAGGTGTAGGAAGGAGTGCAGGAGAGCAGGCAGGCAAGAAGAGAGAAGAGAAGAGGAAGCATTCTATTTTATTTCCATCCATCTCTTCACACTGGTTGTTTCCCCCTGGACCCGGGACTTGAACCCAGGGATATGAGGCCTGCATCCTGCAGAGGTGATTGACCCAACCGTTGCTCCACCACGACATGCTAGAAAGAAGCATTTGAAGAGGGAAGGAAGGTAGATGAAGAAGCAGCCTCATTTATTTAGTTGTTTCTTTTGGACTTGCGCCCTGAGCTCCCATTGCAAACCCAGGTCTTTGACCCTCTACATGGTCCACAGACTAGCCACTCACCAGCCTGAGCCACATGGATGTGCCTGCCTCTTAAAATCTTAGTTTCCTCATTTGTAAAAATAATGACAGTGTTACAATGAGGATTATAAGATGATTCATGTGATAGTTCATGGAACATATTAAGTACTCAAAATATTTTAGTTTTATTGTTTTTATTTTTGTTCATTTTCTTTGCCATAACAATTTTAGAACAAACTTACCAAAGTCTCTAAAAATTGACTGTGACTTTGATTGTAAGTGCTTTGACTTGAAGATTATTGTGGGAGAGTTGCATTTCATAACTACCTTTTTCCATCTGAAGCATTGGTATTTTTCTTGTCAGTTTATTGTACTTGTAATTTTATCTCAGATTTTGTAATTTTGCTAGCATAGTTGACGTATTTCTTATATTTTTTCTATTCATTTTCTGAGTTTTGCTATAATTGTAAATAGGAGCTTTCTGTATTTTCTAATTGGGCATTTTTGGGAAGAAGTTCTTGTTTGCTCTCCTCTTATCTGTTAGGAAGGCCTCAGATGACTCTATGAGCACCTCTGAAATCTTGATGGCCTTTTTGGGTTGCCTTAATTTGGGGTGGATCCCAGGCCTTGGTAATTGTATCTTTATCAGTCATTGGATGCAGGCAATCTTGGAAGAGACCACAACTTTATTTCAAGAGCTTTATTTGGTCCAGCCATTTCTTGAAGAGAAATCAGGAATGAGGACTGTCTAATAGCAGTGCGTATAGGAGTTGGGGGAATAAGTCCTTTAATCCTAAGGAGAATCTGGATAGTGTACCAGAAGGTTCGTTATAATATTAATATAATGTATATTAATTTCTTTTTTATAACTTTCCTGATAATAATCAATTTATATTTATTTTTCTTAATGATAATTTTTAACCCTTTTCTACTATATTTTTATTTTAACTTATATGTTTAAATAATTTTATTATCAATATAATCAGTGTACCAATTCTGTAGAATTTGAGAATGTGAAACATGTACAAAATTAGACAGAATAGATATGCTGTGATGGCTTAGCAGTTAAGTCCACCAAACAGAGTCCACAGACAACCCAAGGACCAGGCTAATGTTGACTGGCTGGGGCAACCACCAAGATGAACAGCTAAATAAAAATAAATGCATGCTTCTTTCTCCTCTCTTCTTCTGCCTGCCTGCCTTTGCTTCCTTCATTCCTGCTTACATTTCATCCAGACAATTGCCAAATCACAGCCAACCCTGTCTGCTTGCCTACCCATCTTCCATCACATACCCATCTTCCATCTTCCCTTTTATTCCAGTTATTATTTAGTATTAATATACCATCAACTCAACCATTAAAAGTGCACAATTCAGTGTTTTTTAATCTGTATTCACAAGATTGTACAACTATCACCTCTATCTCATTCCAGACATGTATTCATCGCCCCACCTTGCCCCCATAAATCCCATACACATTAGCAGTCACTTTCCACTCTCTCACCATTGACTGATGAGTTCAGTGTATTAACATTTAGGGTGATTAATGGTATGTAGCTATTTATTACCCATCCCTTCTGCTGTGGTCCAGGTCTGGTATCTGCAGCGTAGCTCTGAACGCAGATGCTTTTCCCTACCCTTAGTCTTCATGATTGCCGTTGTGTTTCTGTTACCTCTGTGCCTGCTTTTCCTCAGTGTTTGTTTCTGGAAAATAGGTGAATTCCTAGGTTGCTCTGTGGCGTGGATCTGATCTCACCCCTACCAGATCACCATCTTCTGACTGTCAAGATTTCTTGAATGGCAGGCCTGGTGATAGAAGAATCCATTGACTTTTGTCATTGAAGGTCTTTATTTCTCCATCATATTTAAGTGATCATTTTGCAGGGCAGATTATTTTGATGGATAGTTTTTATCATTTAGTGTTTCCAATATGTTGTTTCACTCTCTCCTAGTCTGTAGTGTTTCTGTTAAGAAATCTGATGATATTCCGATGGGTGTACCTGCAAGTTATGTTTTTCTTTTCTTCAGCAGACTTGATTAGTTTGTCTTTGTTGTTGACCTTTGCTAGTTTTCCTATGGTGTGTCTGGGAGAAGGTCTATTTGTATCTAGAAATTTTGGCGCTCTCCCTGCGTCTTGAATATTCATGTTTACTTTTTGTAACAGATTTGTGAAATTCCCTGCTATTATTTCTTTCAATAGGTGTTCTGCTTCTTTATTTCACTCCTCTCCTTCCAGAGGCTATGATCCTTAGGTTTGTTCTTCTCATAGTGTATGACATTTCTCATAGGGTACTTCATTTTCCTCATTATTATTTCCCTCTCTTGCATGATGGTCACTTCTGTTAACTTGCCTTCAATATCTGATGTTTGCTCCTCTGCATGATTGAGTTAATTTTTGGAACTTTCCATGTTCATGTAAATTCCTTGAGTTTACTTTTCATCTCTATTATTTCTGCTAGGACTTTCTTTATGGTCTCAATCTCCTTGGCGAAGTGATCCCTTTGATCTGTCACACCTTTTCTGAGGTCTCCCAATTGCCTTAGGGTAGTTGTGTGTGAATCTTGCATGTCGTTGAGCTTTTTATGGACTATGCTTTAGAATTTTGTGTCTGTTAGGTTGTTCAAATCCATGTTAATGGAGTTCTTCTCTGGTAAGCTCCTGTCATCTTCCTCTTTTTAGGCCATTGAAACTTTTTGGGTGACTTAAATGTTGGCATGAATTTCTTTTCTGCCTTCAATTTAGCACTGTGGCTTTCTTCCTCTTTTAGTTTAGACTTCTTCCTATTTGTATGCTGCTGTAGCAGATGCCGGCCCTTGATTTCATTTGGAGAGGGGCTGCTTCTGCTCAGTAGCATGCCCTCTTCTGGTAGGTCACTGATGCCTTTTCAGGTGGTGCTTGAAGGCTTTGCAGCTCTGCAGCACGGAGTTTCATATGCAGACCAAGTAGAGTCTGCGTATACAACTCTTGGGTAGCCCAGTTACGTATTTTATGATCTAGGCTGGTTTGGGGTAGCGGGGTGTCCTAAGGTCCTGAGGCCTAGGGGGCACTTGTTCCAGGGAGCAGGGGCCTGAGGTATGTGGATCCTGGCAGGCTCAGTGAAGCCAGATGAGCACTGCTCAGGGCCTCTTCCTGGCAGGTCTGACTGGATCCCAGGAGCAGAGGCCTGGGGTTCCTGTAGCCTGGCAGTTCCGTGCCTCCTCTGGGACGGTCTGGTGAGCGAGGGTCCCAGGGAGCAGGGGCCTGAGGTGACTGGGCTTCAGCAAGGACAGCCAAGCCTTGTGGACACAGCCAAGGCCTCTTCTGGCCTTGTGTGATGGACATCATGACATTTACAACCAAGTACTTCACTTCATATGCTTCTCTATGAATAAGAACATTCTCCATCATTATCTCAATATCGTTATCACACCTAAATATGTAATGACGTGTAACAATATTTTTATGATGTCTGGTATCTTGCTCATTAAACAAAATCCAATTGTTCTAAAAATGCTTATAGATTATAATTTAACCAAAACTCAATTGAAATGTATTCATTACATTTGGTTCTCTATTTATTTATATAAAGGAAAGGTATAGGCAGGCATGCAGACAAGCAGAGGCAGGAAGGAAGGAAGGAAGAGAGAGGAGAAACATTTTTATTTATTTTATTTAGTTGTTCATCCTGGTTGTTGTTCTCATTGGCCTGGTCCCAGGACACGAACCCGGGACTTTGTGGACTGTGCCCTGTCCCTGCTCTGCCAGGACACGCCATGCCTCTCTTTATTTAAACTAGAAAGTTGCCCACCTTTTGTTTTCCTCCTTTGTACCTGACTTTTTTTAGAGTTTGCCCTGTTAGTTTGTGGAATGTTTCCCATGTTAGATTTGCCTGATTATTTTCTCATGATATTATGTTTGTTTTTTGCTCTTTCTATAAAATGAAAATTAGCTACAGAGACGTGATTAGATTCAGGTTAAACTTTACTGTAAATAATAGTGCATGGGTGATGTTATGAACTTTGTATTGCATCACAGGAGGAAATAACGTTGTTTCATGTTGTCCCAGTCTTAATGCTCTTAAGTTTGATCACCTAAGATGATACCGTTCCCTTTGTACTGATAAATAATCTTGGGATGATACTGTAATATCATGTAAATACCCTGTTTCTAGCACGTAAGTTTTTTTTTTAAATAAGAGGAAGGAAGCAGGCAGGATTGAAGGCAAGTAGATGGCAGGCAGGAGGAGAGGAAGAAGTGTCTATTGATTTATTTAGTTGTTTTTGTTGGTTGTTCCCCTCACCCCACCCTTGCACCTGAAACGTGGGTCTTTGGGTTTTACATGGACTCTGCTAGCCAAAGCCACAGATTTAGCACCTCAGCTGTCAGGGTGTGCCTGCATACAGCGTTTTCCTCATGGCTTCAGTATTCATTGAGAGCGTTTGCCTACATCAGTTATTGGATGGATTGTACTTGTGCTTATTTTCTAATTCTGTGAATAATTCATTCTACATTTATTAGCTGGAATTCTGTAGAGAATAACTCATTTCCCTCTCCTACTTTGTGATATCATTATGAGTGTCATTAATTATTTTTTGTTTACAATACATTGTATAACTAGTTGTGTTTTTGATGCTCAGTTTTCTAAATTTGAGTGGCTACTTCCTTTGTCCTCATGATGTGTCTTTATTCCTAAAAAATGACTACATATTACTACAGTGATACAACGTATCATATGTTAGCCAATCATTCGCCCCAGTGGATATTCAAATAACTTCCTGTATATTTGCCATTGTAAATATTGCTAAAATAAACATTCTTATGCTTGTGTATTATATACTACTAACATACTTAAATACGTCTGTGAATTTTTTTTGTTTTATTCTAATAAAACTTCCAGCTAGTATAGGTACTCTTTCTATTTCTAAGAATATTGATAAAGTTGTGTAATTTTTTTCATCACCTTAGCTCACCTGTATCATACTGTCATTAATACACTTATTTTCCTTACAGCACTTATTATTATATGAGTTAGTTTATTTACTGTCTTCTAGCAGGATTTAAGTTCTCTGGTAAACTCATTTTCTGTCAGTGTCAAGGTTTGAAATTTATTTTATCTGTTTCTTTGATTTGTTTCCACAGATTGAGAATACCCAGTATTAATCTTTCTCCTTAATTTATTTAACTTAGTATAATCTCCTTTAGTTCCATATATGTTCTCACAAATGACATGATTTTATCTTTTTTAGGACTAATATTCCATAGTGTATACATACTGCATCTTCTTTATCCATTCATCTGATGATGGGCATTTAGTTCCCAATTCTTGACTATTGCAGTAAACACGGTGGTGTTAAAAGTTAATGCTTTTGTGCTTTGGGAATAAATACTCAGAATATTACTCATTATTCAGGAACTTTCAGGAGGTGTAGGAGTTCTGTTCCAGGAACAAGCAACAGTGATCAAATATCTTTCTATAACACCACATCATTGTATAGGTTATAATTCTGCAATGTCAAATAACTATCTCAAAATTACAATTGATAATTTAGACCATTGCTTCTCTATAATCTTGTCTTGCATGGCAGGCTGTTTTTAAATCAGCACTGTTGCTTTATGCCTTACCTTGCATCAGTAACAAGAATTAGTGATAAGAATGAGGTTTCTTGTGACACTTTCATTTCTTCTATCAGTTGTACATTGAAATAATGCTTGCATAAAGCTTCCTACAAAATGATATTTATTATTTTTAAATTGTTCTTGGGATGATGAAACATTTTAAAATGGTAGGATTTATTCATATGTTTCATGTAGATAGTACTGTCAGGTCTTATGGTGGAGAAAAGACATCCTCAGGTCATACTGAGAAATTTTCCTAGCCCCAGGGATCTTTGACCCTACTCTGAACCCAATCCTCAGCAGGTGACACTAGGGGTAATTAAGCTATTTCTACTCTTCTGTGAGAGATTAAGTAAACAAGAGAGTTTTCAGAACTTAACCCTTCAATTCTCGAATTTTCCCATCAATAAAATTCATGATTTGAATGGATTGCATTGGCTGCACTAGAATTGGCTGTTGAAGTGTTCCACTTGATCCTTTATGTTAGAATGTGAGATGGCTTTGAGGGAGAAAATATTTTGGACTTGCTCTGCTATATTGATTTAGTTCTCAAACTAAATCAAGGCCCGCCTGCTTGTTCTTGCTACCATTGTTGCCAGTGGGTACAAGACACTGATGTGTCCTGAGGCGCAGGATCAGTCTGAGAAAAGAGTCTAGGAGAGAGGCTTGATAACAGCATTCAGTAAGTTTTCAAGCAAAAGTAATGAGCAAAGAACTCTTTAGAGAAAGATTGGGCAGCCTCCTGAAGGAGACAGGAGTCTGCAAGTTTAGTAAGAAAAGACACAGAAGCAATGGAGGGTCCCTGGTCTCTATGAGTAGTAAATATCTTTGGGCTGCTTAAAGCATGGATTCTTTTTTAATCCAGTTAAGGAATTTTTTCACTCTGGCTGGGATAGCTCAAGGTCAGGGTTATTAGGGTTGCAGGGCAGTGTTTTGAAAAGGCTTGCTAACTCTCTCACGGACCTTAGTCGACTTCTGTGCCCTTAGGCACATTTTGTTGCCTCCAGGCAGGTGCTTTTCTGTTTCTCACTTTTTTGTTCCCTTCTGGGCCCTCTCCTTTCCTTTTCTCTGTCCCCTGTCTGTCCCTTATGATCATGAAAACAAGAACTTCTACATACATACATTTCTAAATTTAAAGATCATTATGATTACTCAGTAAAATGTTATAATGGACAAAAACATTTTAAATAGCCATCAACTCTATTCCAAAACTATTATTAGTGAATTTCAGTTTGCAGATTCTTTGAAGAAAATTTCTAAGATGAATGCCAGGGATGCACACCCAATGGTGTACATTTTGAATAGAAAACCTAGATCTTCACTATCCTATCCCCCTAACCCTCACTGCACCCAGATGAAACACCAACTTTTTATAAATTTTGTTTCCAGGCTATGCCTACCTTTTTCTTGGGAATGTTATTTAGACTTATGACTGAATCCAATTAAGCTTTTTTCTTGTTTTCCCTCCACCCCCATTCTCTAAAGGGAGAGTTTTTTCCAAAGAGTAATTTTGACTAAGGCTATTAGTACTTTCTATAATTGCAATTCTCAATGAATTCTTTGGATATTTATTTCAAGATTAAAATTTTGGCTACTGCTAGCATTACTATTTATATCTCAGGAGGCAGAACTGTGAAGCATTTTTTCCCATCTTTCCTATTTTAGGACATGTCAACACTAATAGAATGACTTGCCCAAGTCTAAAAGTCATGCCAGCATCAGGACTTGAACTCATGACTTATGAGCGTTCTGACTCTTATGACTAAACGACATGGCTTTCCTGGTCATTCAGGAGAACAAGATCCCTCTTAGAATGAATATTTGATGGTCATTCCCTTGCTTTCCCTCCAAACAATGCAGGGAAATACACTGAAAAAAATTATTTTAAAGGAAATGTGCAGGAAGGAATGAAAGTAAACAGAGACAGAAAGTCAGGAAGAAAGAGGAGAAAGTAACATTTATTCATCTTATTTAGTTATTCATCTAGGTTGTTCCCCTGGGTCTGGGATTGGAACCCAGGTCCTTGGGAATGTAGATGGAGTACATCTGTCCACTTTACCTGCAAGGCCACCAGGGGGCATCATAAGCTGAAATGTTTAAATCTGCCTATTTAAGCCTCTTAGTGAAGGACTGATTAAAACCAAATAAGGAATTTATTTTCTTTGATACTGTTTTACTCTTTGTAGATTCATACTTGACAAATGGTTGAGAGTAACTTAATGATGGGAAGCTTTATATAAACAGAAGTAAATCCTAATCACTCACATTCTTCATTCTTTTTTTTCCCCAAACTTAGTTCTGGTTCTTGTCTAGTCTTGCTGTCAGGCTGCCTGGAAGCTAGCACAAGAGGCTGATTGCTGGGCTACATTCCACTGAGAAGATCTCTTCAGGGTCACTTTCACACATTTTTTTAATACATTGAAAGTAGATATTTCCTGGCTAAGCAACAACTGGTTACTGTTTTGCTTTCCTTTAGCATCTCTTCAGACAGGCTTAGTATTTTTTCATCTAATAAAATATAGATGAAATCATTTATCATATTTTCTCTTTATAGTTAGTAGCTAGTCAGTTTTTCCCGACAGTTCATCCCTTGACATGTTAAAAACAAAATTCATTGTAAAATCCTCTTGTCTGTTGAGATTCATTTTTACTACTTCTGGTTAGAATGTTTCTCTCTATTTCCTTAAAATAGGTAAAATACCTTAATCCAGTGATAGATAGCTGCTTGAAGTTCAAAGGAAGCACATTCATATTTTACTTTGTGAAGCTACCAGTGAGTGATACCCGTGACTCTATAATTTTTATGTCTGACCTTTCAATGCTGTTGACTTTTTGGAAAGCTGTAGCAGTTTTGCACTGCTCCATGTTATGAAAACACATGTCATTTAAGTGAGATACAAGTGAGTGGCACCAGGAGGGTTGGAGGAAAAGGCCCAAATGATCAATCTCATGTATCTTCAGAGACTCCACTACTCCTTGGAGCAGAGGAAGCAATCAACTAATCAAACAACCTGTCACTTCTGAAAGATTCAAGACTGCTTCTCTCCATCTTTACATTCCGTAAGTGTTTCTGATCTTTCATAGTTCGATCCTAGGTTAACTAGTGTTTGTAGTATACTGTGTAAGTTAGCTGAATTTCTGTCTTCTTAAGAAAAACAATGAACATGAAAGAATTTGGATCAAATCATTAAAAACCTGTTTTGCTTTTCAAATGAAAATCTAATTAGATATTTTACTGGGCACTATAGAAATAAGATATAGAAATGATTACAAAATAGCTCTGGTCTTTAAAGATGTCATAGCCCACAGAAAGATTATTCTCATTGTGGTAAGGGCTCTGTGAGAAGCAGGGTAGGGCACTGAGGGAGGACCCCTAATTCAACTCAAGAAAGAGAAGGGTTTGGGTTAAGATTGTTGTAGTCAGTGAAGCATATACTGATCCTTAAAGGATCAGAACAATTTAACATTGGGAGAAACTTAGAAAATAAATCTTTAGGAAATCCTCTCAAATATGAAAAAAGAAATTCTCTTAGGATCAGTGAAATATTTATTTGCATATTAAACTTCTGAGAACCAAATTTTTAAAACACTGAAAGGATCACTGTTATTAATTTCTGTAGGGGATTTGCAGTATATATTTGCAGAAATCATCTTTAACTTTTGAAGTTCATTTTATCAGACCTTATTCCAAGGGGAAAATATCTTCAGAGTAACAGGGTTAGTCACATTTTACTGGAGTTCTAAATTAAGACAATTGTGCTCCATTTTGTTGAATTTGGAATTTTGTTTTCAAATTTCCCCCTGGGGGACACAAAGTAAAAATAGATGCAACTTGTGGTAGAGCAGTGAGTAACTATAGAGGTTATTTGACTCTTTACTAATACAGCAACACTAATTGAATGGGTCACCAAAATGCAGTAAATCTCTCCCAAGATCTTGAGGCAACGACTAATGGAGCCAAAGGAACTCCATTAACAATTTGCCCCAAAGGAAAGGAGTGATTATAAGCAGAGCAGAAAGTGCCACCTAGTGACTCTTGAGAGTAATGTCCTTTCTACCTGGAGTTATTTTGCCTTTTCCAGGGTCAGTCACACTTGTTTGTTGTTGTTTTGAGTTGCATATAACTAAAATAGAGCAAACAATGACAAAGTGTTCATGATTTAAAACTGTATTGTTCAGATTCTTTCAAGTGGTCAGAATAGAGACATATTCATGTGACTTTAGGGGATAAGTTTATGGAAAAGATACATGACTAAGAAAGAAGATACAGGAAACTGAGTATGTAGCAAAACATTCAGATCTTAGGTAACTGGAACAATGACTTCTTGTTCAAAAATTGTAGCAGTTCTTGTGACCTAAGAGTCACTTTTGTTCATCTTGTCATCATCTCAGAGACATGGGTCACCCATTCCCTCTCTCAACCATTCAGCAGAATATTGACAACTAAACATCTGCCCCCTGGGTCAGAGACCTAAGATTTCTTCCTTGAAGAAATTAAACAGTCCCATAGGAAATACCTCCCTGGATAAATGCTCACTCCCCTCCAGGTAACTCAAAAGTAATGATTGCCAGTCTTGGCCTTCCTTAGATGGTTTTCATGTGCATTAGACTCATCAACAGGGTTTATTAAAATCCACATTTCTTGTTCCTAGCTTCAGAGTTTCTGGTTCACTAAGCCTGGGATAAAGGGAGAGAATTTATCTTTTTAACAAATTCCCAGATGACGCCAAGAACCATACTTGGAGAACCACTTATGCATATAATACCCTCAATCAGCTTTTCAGTCTCTTTAATAAGTTTGGAGGGATCACTATATATTGAGGTGTGTGAGTTTTGGGGGGCAGACTTCACAATGAAAGAGATAGGGTAGAGAACAGAAGAGGATTAAAAAGTTTTGAGGAAGTATTGCATTCATTCATCCATACATTTAACAAGAATTTACAGAGTGCCAAATACGTGCCAGGAATTGTAGGGATGGTGTTAGGGATGGAGCAGCAATATTGTCTTCAGAAGTTTGAGGGAAAATGACTTTCAGTTAAGTATTCTGTATGTACTCAAACCATAACTCACAGGGTAGAGCAAGCATATTTTCAGGTCTGTACAAGAATATTCTTCCTGCTATAACTTTTATTTTGCAATGAAGTGTTAAGAGAGTATGCTCTAGTAAAATGAAGATGTCAGCTAACAAGAGGAAGAATGGGATCCACATATGCAGACTGAGAAAATTATAAGAGTCATGAAATGACTCTGAGAAACACCTTGGCTTGCAGAAGGAAGACAGAGAATTCCAAGAGGGAAATCTCTGGCAATAGAGATTTCCTAGAGGATCTGATTTAGAGAAACAACAACAAAAAAGATTATTATAAATGATTACTTTAAGGAAGAGAAGTAAAACAGTAAGAACTCCAGGGCATCTGTACAGGAAAAGAAATAAAACCCTGGCAAAGTTCTTGGCCCCACAAATTCCTAAAGTATAAACAGGGTTACTAATGTTAACAAAATTTTTAATCCACTTGGTTTGGGAGAAAGGTGAGACCTCAGTGCATTTCTTTAGGAGTCTTTTGATCTCTTTTTATTTTAAACCATACTTCATGTGTTACTTTGTTAAGAATAAAAAGTGTTTTAGAAAACAAGTAATAACTGTAGGTAGAAGAATAAATTTTACTTCGGGGCTTTTCTTGTATTAGGAAAATTGGTCTTCATTCTGATCTTCATTAATTGAAAAGTAGAGAGTTCATTTGTTCAGAAAGGAGATTTGGCACTTAAAAATTCAGTGTAGTTGTCATTGACTTAGAAAAGTGGGCATAGGGAGAAAATATTAGGGCCTGTTAAATTCTTGGTATAATATACCTCACCAAAGTTTGGAATTTGATGCTAGCTGCTCTAGGAAAGCAAGCCTTGCATTAAGAACATTTTCAAAACGACATGGCGGACTTTGATTTTCCCTGTAAAATAGCTCTTTGAATAATAACTGGCAGCAGCCTTTCTCTCCCTTATAGCTCCAATGGCCTCCTGCGTCTCTTTGTCTTCTTAGGCAGAGCCCACATTAAGCATCTTTTCATCTGGGAGATCATTCTTTAACGTATATATCTGCCTTACTGTCCACACTCTATCTAGAATCTGCTTCTATTATTGCATAAGTAGCAACCGAGATGCAAATTCAAATAAATAAGGAAAGGTGCAGGCAGGAATGAAGGTGAGCAGGCAGTCAGAAAGACAGGAGGAAGAAGTGCTTTATTTATTTTATGTAATTGTGTACACTGGTCTTAAACCCCGTTCCTTGAGAAGTATGTGGACTACACCAAACCTCTACTCCCCCAGGACGCTTCTTTAGTTGCTTTATTTTATAATTTTTTTTGAGGAATATCAGTATTTCACAGTGTTTGTCTCTAACCATCCAACCAGCATGCACCCTCCAGATTCAAGTGATATTAAGATAAACAAAAGATAAAGTCTCTCTCTTTCCCTTAATCAAAGAAGCCATCTGCCATTCCCTGGGTCTCCATCCTTCCCCTAGTCCAGAGTCATCATTTGTTCCTCCTATTCCCTAGTGGGATGTAGAAGGGAAGTTATTTATCTTTACTTTTGAGTAAAGATGAGTCATTTCTCTTTGCCACATGAAAATTCCCTTGTTTGTCCTGTGACATCCCAGGTTTCAGCACAGGTCTTTGGTCTGCCCCAGCAACCTCGGATATTACCATCATTTAAATTGTCCATACATTTGTTGTTATTATTATTATTATTATTATTATTATTATTATTATTATTGGAAGAGAAAGGAGGAATCACTTTATTTATTTTTATTTAGTTGTTTACATTGGTTGTTTCCCCAACACTGGGTCTTGAACCTGGTACCTTGGGATGTATATGGGATTGCTCCCAGGTGTGCTAGACCACTAGGCTACCAGGGCATACCCCATATATATGTTATTAAATTTGGGTCTCTCTGTTCCTAAAAAAAAGTTAAAATTAATTAAAGATGTAATCTCTTACTAAGATGATCACAGTAGTTCCATAAGAAACATTTTATATTCAAGCACCAAAAATGACTAAGTCCTCTAGTGGAATGTTAAGAGCTTTGTCATGTATTAGAATACTAAGCTTGCTAAACCTCTGCTTTCCTTTGGAAAATAAGCATCATAACAGCACTTAACGATTTTCTGGAAATTTTCCTCTTACTTGGCTCATTGTAAGAATCATATAAAGCACTTTAAAAATTGCAGAATCTTCCTCTCCTTCCCTAAGCTCTCAGGTTCAGAAATCAGAGGTGAGGCCTATACACTTTTTAATAAGTGCAATGAAGTGAAGTCTGTAAGCAATCGATGATTTAGAAACATTTTTCTAAGACAGTGGTTCTCAAAGTGATTTCTTAGACTCCATTCTAACTAACTGAATCAGAAATCTGGGTCTACCAACCTGCATTTGAAAATAACTTTCAGATGATTTTGTTATCTACTGAAGTTTGGGATCCCCTGCATGCCTTAAATTAGATAATCTAAGTTTAGTTTAAGTTAGATAAGTTTATTAGTACCTATCCAAATTATCTCAAATGATTATTAATAACCAAAGAAACATAAAGGCAGGAAATCACCTAAAACTGTTTTAGTTTCTAGGCTGCTATGTGATTTTTATCAATGCTAATTTCCATGTGAACTTTGAAAACTGACTAAAATTGCCTCACAGCTTAGGTTCTAGATTTAGATAATAGAATTCTTTGGAGACAGGTTCATGAGGACAACATAGATTTATCTGTGTTGGTTAGTGGAAGACATAGTGACTAGGAATGAATGTGTGCGTGAAACACTTGCTATCACAAATATACAATTAAGTTGATAAATGAAGAAACATGCATGCGATGTTTGACCTTAAGTAACTTATTTAAATTTCCCATTTCTCTTACTCTACAACATATTGAAAAATCATCTAATTCCATTTGATGATTCTTCCTCTACCATTTTTCTTCCATCTCTCTTCACTTTCGATTTTTCCCTTATGTGAAGCTTCAGCCCTTTTCCTCAGTCTCTTTGGACCTTCCTACCCTTATATTTTTTCTTCCTTTCATAACTGGTTTGATGTTTATCATAGATGAATATTATTCAGATGTCTTCACACTGTGCTCAGAATAATCTTCCTAAAAGGAAAATTGTATATTGTTCCCTTTTAAAAACCCTCAAGAGTTGCTCATTATGACAAAGTATAAACTTGGTTACTTGTCCTCAAGGGTCTGTATCATCTCAGTCCTTTGGCAATAGTCTTTCCACGGAAGGCCTAACCTCACTTGGGCTTGTGGGCAAGTTAATCAGGTAGTACTCAAAGGTCATGAGGATGAAATTGCAAGACCTCTATATCCAGGACGGTCTATATGGCAAAGGGAATTTAGAAGTCAAGGACATTTTAATAGGCACTGCTATGATATATATTTTGATCTTGGGTGACATTTTTAATGCAATCCTTACCTGTGACTGGGGGGGCGGCAGAAAGCAGGAATAACCTCATCCATTTCTGAGAAGAATGGAAGTAGGTGTGACAGATGCAAGCCTAGGAGTCTAGGTTTAGGGAAAGTTGCAAGGCTCTGGACACTTGGAAGGACATGAAAAGACACCAAGGCCTGAACTAGAAGGAAAATCTCCTTAGTGGATAAGCCAATTGGATGCAGCTCATCCATTTATAAAAAGTATAGAGCACAGAATTATTCCAGACGCAGGGACTGCTGGGTTGCAGGAAATAGTTCTTCTGTTTTAGGCAGAATTAGGACAAGTTATAAGACCCTGCAAGAGCAAGCTGTTCTCTGAAGACAGCATGAGAAAGCCAAGGGGCGACTTATAAGACAGGAGGCAATTTAATTCTCAGATAAGTTCTATCGATAATATATCTTATAGGAATCTGAAGGGTATATTGCTGATACCTATAAGGGTGATAGTTTCATTGAGAAAGCTGGATAGAACGAAGGAGTATTGAAAAATGGATAGAATTTTAGTAATACAATATAATAATACATAAAGCTGAAATATATTAAACGCTTATAATGTGCAAGACTCTAATGAAGCCATGATATTTCTTGATTTTTATATTAGCACTTATTTTCCTGATGAGGAAACTGGGGGCCAAAAAGGTGAAGTGACTTATAAAGATCACAAACCAATTGAGTAGAGAGCTAGGATTTGCTCTAATTAGAGTAATGACAGAATTGGTTTTGGTTAATGAAGCAAATTACTCTTCTTCGTGAATAGGAAACAATTCTGCAGGTGGAGAGGAGAATGAAGAGGAAAATAAATGGTAGTTTTCAACCTCTTTCTTTTTATAAAAAGTGACTTTGATTGGCATGTTAGGGGCCAGAAAGCAGCCTGGCTGGACGCCCGTTCCTTTCATTATTCCTAAGAGCTGAGAGGATGTCTGCAGTGGTTATTAAGGACTGAATGGGTAACTTATTAGGAAATGACATGTATAAAATTGCTTTGCTACTCATCCCTTGAAGACAGGGATGAAGACAAATCTGTTACTTAAAATTAAATGCCATTTTCTTCTTCTGCATTTTAATTTAATTATTTTTCTAACATCAATGTAAGTGTGATTAGCTCATTCATTATGAGCTAATTAACCTGATAAAATGCTCAGTATATCCTGTATATTAATAATAAGAGTCGTTATAGTTTAGGGACCAGTAAAGCTATATTTCTACTTGATTACAAATATTTGATCTTTTCCTTAAATCTAGTAACCTTTTTGTTACTCTACAATAGTACTGAATTTTTAAATACTATGTTCATCTATATGTTAAAAATGGAAATATTCTAGAGTAGGACAGAATATTTAAGCAAAATCTAAAAATAGAGATGAGTATTAAAAAGATCATTGTAAGTTGACTTTTTTTCATTTGACCTCTACATCTTCTCCTGGGATAATCATGCTGGGAATGATTTTTAACAGTTGTAATTAGGTGTTTTGAAGTACCCAGCTTACTTAAATGCTTTACACAAAGTTCTTAGATACTCAGCACAATTGCTAAGACAACCAATAATTTTTGTGTTTCTAGAGTTCAGAACATAAAAGTAAGTTTTCTGTACAGCTCATTTTCTACAAGAAGAAATCTAGTAAATCTCTTCTGAAAATCAAAGGTAAGTTGATTGAAAATATGGATAAACAACAATGGAGGCTTACTGAAAAATGGCAATAGGTTCATAATTTATTTCTGATAAAATTTGATGCACAGTCATTGTAAAAGATTTAGAATCCACTAAAGATAAAAATGATGTAGTCACAGATGCCACCCCTTTAAGGTTTGGTTACTGTGTCAATGGGATGCCCATGCTGTCCTGTATATCTCTCCCTTTCTTCTGGCCTGGAACGTGGGCCTGACGTCGGGAGACACAGCAGTCATATACATCCTGAGGTGACAAGAACAAGGACAAAAGCCAACAGAATAAGGATATTTGGGTGGAAAGCAGAAAGTCAGATCCTATTCTAACTCATTAAAGTTCGCAAGAGTAAGAAGCTGAAAAATGTAGTTGTGTGCTTTTATAAATATTAAATTAACAAGCATCTCATTACGTTAATATTTTTGTGGCTAAATAAGGATTTTTATCCGGCAACAGTTCTGTTTGGTCTACCCTCTTCTTTCTTCAAGAGCACATACAAAAAATTTTTTAGAGGACGGTAAAACATAAGGGAAAATTTCTAAATAGATAGCCTCCATGTGCTATGTGTCTCCTCTTTTTCACTGGAAAAGATCCTCAGTCTCCTAAGAACTAGTTTCTGTTTATAAAGCAGATAAATAAAAGAATCCACAATTTACTTTTTTGACAGCACACACAAGTTTATTAGGAGACGCACAGAGACAGAGACATCACTGTGGGTAGCAAAGCTACCCACAATTTATAATCTGAGAATGATAACAATAAATCAAAATGTCATCATGTCTATTCCCTGTGGCACTTTTTGTCAAGTAACTGGCTCCTCTGTCTCTGATAATGCTCAAAACCAAAACTAGATAAATCTAGATAGCCTCCTTGTAAATTATGACATCTTTCTGAGAACATAGGAAAATCTTCAGCTATTATAATTGGTGCAATACTATATATAGAGGATAATTATTACATTTTTGTTAGCTTCCTGGTAACGGAGTTAAGTTAGACTTTTGCCAAATTGACGAAAATGTCTAATTATAGAGTTACAAATTGAGTTATTAGATCATAAATTCTCATTTTGCTAGTCTACTGATTTTTAAAAATTATCAGTACCATGTTTCTGGACATTCATAAAGACATTTTGTAGTGTTTAGAAAAGTATTTGATTAGGGTAGACATTCAATAATTATTTTTGAAATAAATAAATCATGAAAATAATACTCCTAACTTTTTTTTATTATCTACCTCCATGTCAACCAAAGTATGTTTTCCCATTACCATAATATAATAGATGAATTTTAGAATATTCTACTTGACTTGAATCACTGGCCCTACTTTAAAATAATACAAATCTTGAATCTTGCCAGTGCAATTTAACCAGACCCAGCGCATGTTTATTGAACACTGACCTTGCAGAAGATACTACGAGGATGTAACTGTCAGTCCCTGCCTCTGAAGAGCTTACAAAATAGGAAGGGCAACAAGTATATGAATAACTATAACACAAAGGAAAACATGAAATCAGAACCTAAGGGAATATACCCAATGTTAACCAGGAGCTCAGCAGAAGTGTCACATTAAGAAGTAACATTTGAAATAAATTCTGAAAAAATGGTAACATGTCTTAGGCAGATGGCATTAGAACAGTAGGTATCCCAAATAAAGAAAACACCATGTATTGTTGGAATTAGGACAAACATGTTTTACTGAGTAAGGGTCAATGTAGGAATGAAGTAAAAGGGTAGCATGAGAGCTGAAGTTCGGTTTGGGATGTGGGAGTCTATACTTAATTTAGTAAGTAATAGAAAAGCACTGAAGATTTGTAACGTCAGAGTCTGAAACCTATGGCTTCACGTAACATCAGCAGGTGGAGCTGAAGAAGGATGTGGGCAAGGGATGATGAAGACCATCTTGCCAGCAACAGCAGGAAGGGAAACCAGCACCAGTCCTGAAGGAGGGAAGGTGGTATTCCTGGAGCTCACAAAGAGAAGATATATCTGTAAGAAAGTGTTCCCTGACAGGAGGCAAGGCTTTCTGTGAAGGAGGACAGGCAATGTATGAGCAAGGAAAGAGCCAGAGGAATAACTACTTAACTCCTTCTTGCTCCCTTCAATCTCCTGCTTGTGCCAGCTATTGCTGAACCTGACAGGGAGCCATAAGAGAAGGATGCGGTTGATGTGGTCCATACTTACCATACAGGTCCTCCCCTCAGTGCCCAGTTAGTCAGAGAAATACAGAGGAGTGCTGGGAGGGTCAAAAAGAAAATACCCAGAACAAGACTTTTGAGCAAATAAGAGATACACTTGTTTTAGGAAAATTAATCCAATAGTTATGGATAGCTTCAAGAGATGCGTATATGAAGAAACTAAGAATATAAATGAGGAGACAAGTAAAGAAAGCCAGAAATAGGTAGTATCTGTATACCCTGGTGGAGCAGTAGTTAGGTCAGTCACCTCTGAAGGATGCAGGTCACAAACCCTTGGGTTCTGGTGGGGAAGGAGGAGGGGTGGCAGGAAGAGGAAGGAAAGGGGGAGGGGGACGATGGAGGGAGGAAGGGGAGGTATGTGGAACAACCAATGTGAACAACTAAGTCAAAAAGAAAGTGCTTCTTCTTCCTCCTCTGTCTTCCTCCCTGCCTGCCAACTACTGCCTTGATTCCTGCCTGCACCTTTCCTTTAAAAAAAAAAAAGAAAGAAAGAAATAGGTAAGATCACCACAAGACCTGGTTTGTTGGAAATCTCCCCTTTCTGGGGACAGAGTGAAGAACTAATCCCAGCACTTCAGGGCCTGAAAATCGCCCACTCCACCTTCACCCCCCACCTGCTCTTTTGATATTCTAATTGGTCCATTCCAACTCTAAAAATTAGAATTAGTCTAGAAATAGGACATGGCAGTGGAAAAAGAGGTGAAAATTTGTCTGTGAGAAACATTTCTGGGATACATTTTTGGACTTCTAAAGAATTAGAGTCAAGAGGAAAGGACAAAGTAGAAGTCCAAAACTTTTGAATCTTATTTCCTAGGAGAAAACAAAGCCATTATTAGAAATATAAAAAATTAAGTGTTGGATTATAGAGTAAAATATGCTAAGTACCTAAGTCCTACACACAGAAATGGTGGAAACCTGGGCACATTATGCTAAATGTCCTAAAAGTCAGGCATAATTCTGGACAGATTTCTGCCCAAGGAGACATGGCAAGAGAAAGTGTCCAGATCAGTTTCATACCCAATATCACCTGTAAGCGCTTCCTGAAAAAATTTAAAAAAAAATCATACTGCTAAACCCCTCCCTCAAAATGCCATCCGAAAGAATATGCCAGTGGGTAAGTCACAAGGGAAACAAGCAGGGAGTGTCTCGCACGGAATAAAAACCAAACAACTCTGGGTGCAAAACACTGCATCCTGGTAAGCCTTGAAAAAAGGTTGCAAAACATAAAAAAGAGTAATTGGCAATAAAACAAATATCCAAGAACATAGCAACCGCAACAAAAGGTGGGAGAGGGAAGAAGTATGAGGGTCTACAGTTAAAGGAATGCTAGTGTCGCAGAACTAAACAGATTGAAGAAGAGAAAGAACGCGTGTGGAACAGCTATGTGTATATAAGAATTACAGGTATTTGTATTTAAGAATTAGTACATGATAAAATGTATTTGAAAGTAGAGAGGGGGTATACATTACTCAAATTGGAGACATAAGTATCATTTTGAAAACACTAAAGTGAGATTTGGAAATATTTAGGAATGACTTCGACAAATATCTGAAACCCCAACTAAATAAATTGTTTGCTTAAACAAATCCCCCGCCAGTGGCCCACAGCAGGGACGAGACCCCGAGCTCAAGCTCGCCGAATTTATGTGGATCACCAATGAGAAGTTTGGGGATCGGCAGTTCAGGACTGACCACTAACAAGGGCATCCAATCTAATCAATTAGAATACAAAAGAACCAGGGGCAGAATTAACTTGAAATTTGTAGCTCATTTTGAATTTGCAAACTAAGTTCTTGGATTCTGAATTGCTGTGCAGGCTTGATGTGACTCTTTCAAAATTTGTGTGTATTTCAGTTTCTTTTTTTGCTGATTAGCATAAAATCAATGATTCACTTCAGGGGACATTAATTCTATGATCTTTTGTGGCTGTTTCTAATAAGTTTTATAGAGTGGTGTACTTTTTATTTTTCTCATTATACAAAATGGAAATAACCAAGGGATAAAAAAGCATAAACATATTAAAAACCAAGAGATATGAAGAAGAGGCCGGTGTTACAGATGAGTTCCTATCTTAATGCTTACACCACAATTTTGCAAAATCAGAACACGAGGTCCATTGCTCTGCACTTGAAGAGACCTGGAGCCCAAAGGTGAGGTTGCATTTTCCACCTCCTAAAACAAAACAAACAGTGATAAACAAAAAACTGGCTGGAAAGTTTCTTAAAATATTTTTCCTTTGAAAAGAATGATACTTTTAGTATTGACCTTTTTTCTTTTTTGTTCTCCCAGAAGGTTGTTACTGAGATGCCTGTACTGAGTCTGATTCAGTTGAATCTTAGAGTGAACAGTTGATTCTGGTGGACAGGGAAACACTGTATGTTTCAAACACTATTTTGCTCTAAACCTTGACATTTCTATTTCCGTTAGTTAAAGAACAGTTCAATGTCCGCCTGCTTCTCTTGGAATCCTTCTTCATGAGAATTCTTCTCTATTTTTGTTAGAAATTTTGCATTTGATTAACTTTGGGAATAATTACCAAATAAGGCTAAATATATAGTATATTTGATAGTAAATTTAAGGTAGTCGAACTTTCTATCTTAATTAAATCAAAATGATTCAGTTGTATTTTCAATGCTCATTTCTTTTTCTAACAAAATTTGGCAGTTCACTTTTTCATATTATTTGAATATCCAATTATTATCATGACATGTTACTTAATTGTGTAAGAAGAGGGCATTTTAGCTTTTATTATACAGTGAGACTATTTTTCTTTAGAATACATGTTAAAGTTGATTTGGGGGTGTGCCTTGTGGCTCAAGGAGTTAAGACACTGGTGTGTGAATCATATAGAGCCCAAGGGTCTGGGTTCATGACCCAGGACCGGGGTGGAACAACCAAAAATGAACAAATAAATAAAGATGTTTCTTCTTTCCTTCCTTAAATGCTTCTTTTTTCTCTTCTTAAAAAAAGTTGATTTGTCTTTTTCTCTCAACTTTTAAGTATTCGTTTGCTTAAAAAAAAAAAAACACCCAAAAAGCATCCCAAAACTAAAAAACAAACCTGTACACAGAGTTTATAATCTAGTAGTCAGGTAAAGTTATTTAATTTCTTGGGGACATTTTCAAATCAGTTATCTCATTGCCATTGCTTGTAGTGGGAAGGTTCTGTAAATCTGCCACAGCTTGTTATAATTTGATAGTGATTCCAAACACCCTGTGAAGAAATTGATGAGAGGGAAGAGGACAAGAAACAAAAGGCACTTGATTTCTGTGTAAGATTTGTGTCTTCAATGAGCATCACTGAGCTCCATCAATAAAGCATTTCCATTCATTTTTCCATTAAAGTTGTTATATTGCTCTCAGATTTCTATCTTCAACTCTAACTTTATGTCATGGATCCCAGTTCCTCAAATGTCATTCCTCAAAGTATTAGTCATTTTTAAAAATGTGGTTAGTCTTTTATAGAAGATGAAATAATGAGTCCTGGCACTAGAATTTCTATTGCTTCTAAAGGAAAAAATAGAATGAATTTATTTTTTTTAAATAAAGAATGAATTTAATTGTAAGAGCAAGATGTGGCCTTTCATAGTCCCTAGTAGTCCCAGATTAAAAAGGAAAGTTCTTACAAATTCCAATTCATTTAAACTACCTCATATATTTGTCTCAGAAGTTTGTTTAATTGTCCTGTAGAAATGCTTAGAAACCAAAATAAAGTCACAGACAGGAGGAAAATGAAGAAGATTTCTAGAGCCTTCAATGGAGAAATATTTAACTGCTTTATCACTTTTAGAACATTTAAAAATGTTCATTATAGCTCAATGGTAAGTGTTGAATCACTTGTAGTGACTTCTCTTTGCAGTAAATCTTGTGAGATAAAGTGAGAAAATTGTAAAATAAATTTAAAAATTAAGGAGAATAGGAGTGGTATCATTTAATGATACATACCAAGTTCAATAGACCAACTAAGAAAAATGTGAATTCAATTAAAAATTTCTTTTTCCAGGCAATGTGTTATGTGTTTTAGGGACACAAGTTGATGACATGTTTTCTTGTCCTCAGAGTTTTGGGAGAGGGATCTGGATGGTGGCATTGGTGGGAGTGGATAGACATTTATCAAGAGGCAAAGTAAGGTAAGTACTCAAGCATATCAACCACTGTATGATAAGCAACATTCATTTGTTTCATTTATTCATTTATAATAGCTGAGTGCTAATTACATATACTATTAGATAAAAGGGGTATTGCTTTTCAAACTTCCTCTCAAGGGTTCTAGTGAAGGAAAAGAAACAAGAATTCATCCTGTTCTTAGAGTGTGATGAGGTACAGATGATGGTCTGTGGAGGCACATATTTGAAGATATGTGAAGGGAGAATTGAAAGTAACAGGAAAAGTGACTGAAATTAATGAAATGGGTCATAATATAAATAGTCTTTTGGATAAAGAACTTTGGGCTGTAAGTTCTGTAATGGAACGATATTGTGAAGCTTAAAAAATATTGATATTATCTCTTGTTCAACATGTCACATTCATTTTTCAATATTGACATTGCATCTCAATCCATATTTCACACCACCCTTCACCAGAGTTCCAGTGTCCTTTTCCTGTCTTTCCTCCCCTCCCCTTTCTACTCTCCAGGTAGTCATCTTGTGACCTGTGATTTTTGGCTGGGGTTTTTCTGCTTATTTGTTGATGTTGTGAAACATTAACACATATTCCATTCTCAACTCAAACTACTCCTTTTTGACCATGATTCTTCCCTTTCTGCTACTAGTTTTGGGACCTTTGTAAACTCCATTTCCTCTTGAAAATAAAGAAGATATGAAGACACATGCAGGCATGTATAAGAATATTATCATTTTTAAGTAAAGCATCACTTAACATGGGTATAAAACAGGATTAAGATTACCAAGCAAGGTTAATGTAGTATGGAGGTGTTTAAAGTCTCCCCCTGGCATGTGAAATGGTGTTATTGGGGGTCACTCACAAAAACTTGAGACCACTGCACTGTCCTGTCATAGGAGTTATGAGGGTTAAAAGCATTCTAATGATAGATGTTCAGTAATATTCTTTCAGATCTTGTGGAAACTTCTAAAAGTACATGTTAATAAAGACAATCCCATGCATGCTGTGACACAGAATCTTCTAGGTGTGGTATCTTTATAGGAATGACTTAAAGTGATCTTTCATATACTTTCAAGCTACACTGAAACTTTTTGAAGCAGTAAAAAGAAAGACCCCAAGCACTGAAATAACTTCAGGTGAATGTTGTTCATTTGGAAGTCATGATCAATAAAGAAATTCATACTTGGAAATAAAATATGTGGTATTATACCCAAATTAATTTGAAAAGGAAAGGAATTTTCTGTGGTCATACTGAATTTGGAATCAATATCCATAAGAAGAATAGCACAATTAAAATGATTAGAGCATAGATTAGATGGGGTTTGTGCTATGATATGAATATTGGTATTCTCCCAAATGTATATGTTGAAATCCTAACTCCCTAGTTAATAGTATTAGGAACTGGGTCCTCAGGAGGTAATTCGATAATGAGGGGTGTTCTCATGAATGGGATTAATTCCCTTATAAAAGAGACTTTAGAGCTGGCATGTTCACTCACCGTGTGAGCATGTGGTGAAATCTACAATCCAGGAGAGGGCCTTTGCCATAGACCAACCATACTTCCACCTGATCTTGAACTTCCAAAACAGTCCTGAAAAACAGAGGAGTCAGAGCAGAAGAAAAAGAAACAACAGGAAAGCCAGGTCTCAATTGAATTCAAGTTCCCCTACTTTAGAAATATTCTCCAGTCTCTAGATAGGTAGGTGAATTATTATAGAAATATAATGACTCAGTCTTGAAAAACCAGCAAGATAGTAAAGAAAAATATTTATAGCCTGAACAGTCAATGACTTTTCTTTTTCATTTCCATGTTTAATCCATACACTTCCAATAAAATTCTGACAAAATACAAGACAAAATAAGAGCCAGATAAAGCAGATCATTTTTGCTTTGAACACCCTGAAATAGTTGACTGTGAGGGGTGAATGGAGGAAAGCAATATTATAGTAAAATCAAGAAAATCAATAAAAAAAAAACCGAGGAACATAGGTACTGTTAGAACAATTATTGGACAACTACAGAGTGATTCATTGTTTAAAAATTAACTTCTTTAGTCTACTGATAACATGGGGAGATGGAGAGAAACTCTATGAAGTTTCAGAATTCCTGTCAACATCAGATTCTAAAACTTGACATTTCAGGACAGCATTTCTTTTTCAACTGGTGCTGAGAGAGAGTAAAAAGAATCTATTTCCAATTTTGTACTATAAATTTAATACATTTATCAGTAATACTCTCATGTGGCAAATTTGAGAAAGCCTCGCATTTCCAATGAGGGATGCCACAGAGGAAACAGCTATAGGCCGTAAGACCAAGACCAGAAAGGCTCTCACGGCCTCAGTACATGCCAGTGTGATCATGACTACATTCTCTGAGCGGAGTGGACCAGACTCTCACTAGATGGCAGCAGAGTGTAGGGCCCAGGATATGAAGGGGGAGAATCAACCACTTTCCCTTCATGTGAAACCTCCCAATTCCCATCCCGGCCCTTTAGGAATGTGCCTGTCATTTCTCTATATGTTAAAAAAACTTTACTGAAGAAACATAACAATGAAAAATCTAATCCCTTAAGGAATTCCTTGTTCTATGTCACTCACACTCGATTTCTCTAATTAAACCTGTTACAGAACTTTATATTGAGTAGAGTTCCAGAGGAATAGGACCTTAAGGACTGGTATTCTGACAGGTTCTGCAGTATATGGACTTGCTTCTTGCATGTGATTAGGTGAAAAAGCAGTAATAATCCCATTTTCATTGATTTAAAGGACTCTTGGTGTTCACAACATGCAGTGGCAAAAGTGTTATTTAAATGATCATCTGTAGACACTTATTACTCAACCCCTATGTAAGAAAAAGGTTTACATTAGGACAGTCATTCATAAATAGTTTCAGATCTTGACCCACACTCTGAGTGGGGAGTTTAAAACCCTGATCTTACAATTTTATTCTACTCCGTTATCTATGCCCCCTAGGAGTAACCAAATCACATACTAGGGTGAGCAACCATCCTGGTTTGCCCAGGGCTGAGAGGGTTTCTGGAATGCCCAAACTGGGAAAGTCCTGGCAAACTAGGATGAGTTTGTATTTCCTAAAGTATTTTGTAACAGATTTTCCTTAATTGCAGAAACTAATGCTTTCAAGGGTTTTGAAAATGCGGGAATGATGATTTCTACCATAACTTCATTTAACTGAACTGTTTTTGGCCTGTTTCGAAGGCTCGTAGATCTTGGAGAATGAAAGTGGCTTCCTGTAAGATAGATAGTGAGTCCAGATTACATATATGAAAAGATTTATTACGAAGAATTGGCTCACACAATTATGGAGGCTGAGAAGTCCCATGATTTACTGTTTGCACGCTAGAGGCAGATGAAACCCATTGGTGTAACTCCAGTCTGAGTCTGCAGGTCTGAGACCAGTGAAGCTGATGGTGCCAATCCCCTTTCAAGGGCAGAAGATGGAAGTAGGAAGCAGTGAAGTCTTCCTTCCTCAGCTTTTCTTTGTTTTATTTTATTCCTTTTGATTATTTTTATTTACTACTTTAATATATGTTTAAAAATTTTATTGAAGAAACATAACATTATAACATTGTATCGGCTTAAGGTATAAATAAATCACTGTCAAGCAACATCTGTATAAAATAAATTAAGTTCATTCCCACCAGTCTTGCTCTTCATTACCATACAATTGACTCCTTTTATTTGAATTGCCCACTTCCTTTCCCCTTCCATTCTTGCTGGAAGGTTATCCATAGATTGGATGGAGCCCATATACATTGGGGAGGACAGCCTGTGTTAGTAAATCCACTGATTGAAATGCTAATCTGCTTTAGAAACACCTTCACAGACACACCCCTAAATAATGTTTGATCTGGACACCACTTGACCCAGTCAAATTGACATGAAATGAACCATCACCTAGGGATCAGGAAATTGTTTCTATAAAGGTCAGGTAGTAAATATTCAGGCTTTGTTGCCACTTTTCTCTCTGTTTCTTCCTCCTGCTCTTCTCCTGCCTCTCCCTTTCCACCTCTTCCCTCTCTCTGCCCATCTCTCTCCTCCTACTTTTTCTCCTTTACCTTCTTTATCTGTCTTCTTCTTTTTAGCTGTTTAACAATGTAAAGACCATTCTTTAGTATTATTATTATTTTTGTTTACACTCCTATGTATATTTTTAGGTCATTGAGTTTGTACCTCAGTCAGTGTGAGAACAATGTGAAAACCATTCTTCACTCTCAAGTTATACAAAAAGACTCCAATGAGGTCAAATTTGGCCCGTGGTTTATAGTCTGTCACCTTTCCTAAGCCACAGCTAAGTGTGGTCACTAGTATTGTAATAGCTCTCCTTCAACCGACAAAATTCAAACAGTGCTCTTTTAGAAGTAGTGAAGATAGCTTTATTACTCTCAGGCCAGATATAGAATCTGAGCCCCGAAATACTTTTGGGATACGCTTTTAATGGTGAGGGAGAGGGGAAGGTGTGAATTAGAACAGGAATTACAAATGGAATTCAGTTATTCATTTGTGCATTCCTCACATGGATAACACACAGGATTCACATAATTGTAAAAAGCACATAGGGTTTTGTTCTCAGAAAGGGGTCCCTTTTATCTAGTCAGTAGCTTCCAGTCAGTCTAGACTGTCAGGTGCCTGGTGGCTGGGTGGCCACTGTTGGTCCTCAGAGGCTAGAAACTGGGGTGTGGCTTCCTCTCTTCTCTATTATAACCACCAATTTACAGATAACTGTGGGGTCACCAGGGATAGAGAGGCAGACTCAATCCTCTGGGAACCAGGAGACTGGTTCTGATTGATTGATCAGGAAATAAAGCAGTTAGTCGAATCTTTGGTTCCAGCCAGCTGTCTGCAGAAGAGTTCAGCAAAATTACTTCCAAAGTTTCTCATTCAAGACAAATGCCTTAGTAGAAGCACATCTTGTTTTGCTTAGAAGAATCGGGTCCCAAGGTATGTACAAAACTCTACTTATGCTGTTCAGGGTGGCTAGTCCTCTCTGACTGACAAATGTTTTGTGTCTGTGCAAAGTACCTCTTATTCTTAATAAAACTTGCCTCATGTCCAGTTGGAAATTGCCACATTCTTTTGTGGATAGATCTGAGGGCCACGGGAGTTACTCCACCCCCATCACAGAAAGGTGGAATAACTTGCTCTAGGTCACAAAGAAAGCAAGTGCATTATTTTGGATTTTTAAAAGTTCCTGCAATATTCTAAATCTTTTAATCCTTTTATTGTATTAATGATTTCTCGGACTTTCTCCTTTATGCTGACAGTTTTACTATCACTAGTAAGGAGTGTTCCTAAGTTGACAATATAAATTACTGACCAGTGACTGTTAGAAAGACCATCCACCACTGATTCTACAAAAGCTAAAATCATTGCATTTGATCACTATTTGTCAGTATTTTACTAGTTAATGTAACAGATATTCACTGATGATCTATGTGAAAATCACACTGCTGGAAACTGGAGAAAATGGTGACAATTTTTTTTTTCCTTGACAATGTTAATCAGGCTTTTCTGACTATTTTTCCAGTCAGGCCTTAACTTTTGCACATCCATATTAACCTTCTCATTGTTCCTTTAGTAAATACACTGCTAAGTCAGTTTAACCAGTATCTTACCCTACCTATTTTCTTGCCCTCTTTCATCTCCATCATCCCGAGGTGACGTCTGACCATCCTGGCCTATCTTCAACAAAAATGTTATTAGGTCAGTTTAGCCAGAATCCCCCTTACTCTGATATTTCCACCTAGTAATTTTCTGTTTACTACCACTCCCCTGGTAGTACCCTGCTCCTTTGCTCTAAACTACCATGATTAGTTCTTCATCTGCCTTACCATTCTCTAATAAGTGTCATGAATAATTTTTCCTTTAAAAATCATCTGTTCTTTGAGAGATTACTATCCAGCAAACAAACTTTAAATAAATAATTGAAGAATGTAATGAATGGCAGTGGTGATATTTTCCCCAACGGAGAAGTCAGGTTACTATAGAGTTATTAGTAACTATTAGTTGTTACTCCTATCCATATATCGACACTTATCGTCAAAGGAGGGCTTTGCTGTTGTGGTGTATGGAGTTGAGAATGGAGCTTGAATTAAAGGAAAAGAGTTGACCATGTGATTTTCCGAAGATTACCTTACCATTGTCTACCCATTCTGTCCAGAAGTTCTCAGTCGTCTTCATTAAAGAGTCAAAACTCATAATAAAAAGGTAATGTTGAAAATGGTAATTTTAATATGATAGTTATATACTTTAGTTCAGTGATTCTCTCATTTTATCTGAGAACTTGTTAAAGTGCAGAGTTTATTAAATATGCCAGTTTCAAGACCCCCCTCCAGAGATTCTGATGGAGTCTAGAAGAAATCATTTCAGGTGATTCTAAAGTAGGCAGGCCATGAACTACACTTTTGATAAATATTGCTCAAGGCAGAAGGCAAAGATGTTCTGTTGATTTTTGTTCCATTAGTCTCTCAGGAAGGAATGCAAAGGTTACCTTTAAGACTCTGTTTTTAAGAAAGTTAATCCTCTTCAGATATTTGCTAAGGAATCTTGGTCTTTGTAGACCAAGTCTATAGTCACTATGCCTCCCACTTCTCATTCATATCCTGCCCATCTGAGGTATACTTGGATTTTCTTGTGATTACTTTTCTTGTCTTAATTTACTTTGTTTTTTAAAAGAAATGGTTTATTTCGAATACTGACTCCCCACAAAATATCACCCGAACAACTCATTGAGAAGACACAGCTGAATTTATTCTTAACCACAGTAGGCAGAGCTCTGTTTTAAAGGCATTGCAGCATCTTAGAGGGAGGAAGACAATGTTGGGTTATTTATGAGAGTTTTGAAGTCCTTTTCAGCCTGTGCTTTCAATACAGGGACTTAATTGGGTAAAAGTCATGATGCAATAGTTTAAAATGGATAATATTTTGAGGTAATAAATTCAGAGTCTGAGGATGTAAACTGTCATTTATACTTCCTGCTGAAGAGTTTATGGTTCTTTTATAAAATTCCTGTAATGAACAAAAAAATTATTTACAACCTTTATCTTCCTGGGGGAAGAGTTTCCTGGAACAGCATAGTTATATTGATGACGGCAATGGAATAATAAAGTTGTGTAAATGTAGATAGTAAGCTATTTGGGGAAAGGTGATTTTGACTCTCTCTTAAAAATAAAATATTTCTAATTATGCATTTTTTATTCACTTCTTTATTTTTAATTTAAATTTTTTTTAAGGTAACGTTATAGGCAGGAATGAAGGTGAGCAGAGGCAGGCATGCAGTATAGGAGGAAGAAACATTTCATTTGTTTTATTTAATTGTTCAACTCAGTTGTTCCCACTGGTCCTGGGATGGGACCTTGGGATGTATGTGGACTGTACCCATCCCTACTCTATAAGGGTGTCCCTATTGTTTTAAATTTTGCAGACATAAATTAAAGCATATTTTCCCCCAAAAGATCTTACTTGTTTTGTGTTCTTTGATGCTTAAGAATGTTTGTTGCTTTTTTTAGTGTAGAAAAATTTTGGTGGGCTATAATGTTTGTAATGAACACTGTCTTTCCCTTATAAAAATATGAAAAAATTTATCAAACATTTTCCGACATACAGTTGGATACAGAAGTTAAATAGGATAATTGTTATAAAAAGATTATATCTGTTACTTTTTAAAAAAAGTTTACAATTCAGTTCCACATAATCTTAAAATTCAAAAAAGGAGTGGAATAAAATGGAAGAAATTGCAAAATTTAAATGAATTTTTCTCTACCCAGAGAGATACTGCTTTATAAAAGATGTTTTTGGTTAATAATAAAAGATTGTGAAAAAAAATGAAGTCTTTGAACCATTTTTCCCCTATGCGGTTTATTTTTTTATATCTATAATTTCCTTATTGTGATAAATGAGAATATTTGGTCTTTTGAGTTGATCTCCATTCCTTTCCTCCTTCTTCCTGTTTTTTTAAGGTAAATTGTTGTATTCTTGTTTCAAGTGTATGACATTTCAGTGCTGTTCTGGAATCACAAATCTTGCCATCAGTTGTTTTACCACAAATTCTCTATTTAAGGATATATTTATTTTGATTCATCGCTTGGTTGGTTAGAGTTCACTGACAAACAATTTTTGTTCAAAAAAGGTTCATAGATACTGTGTTCTTGAGATCCTTGCACATGTGAGCATAGCTATTGCTTATATAGTTGAAATACAGTTTAGCAGTGTATAACTTCTTGGGAATGGTTTCCTCAAAACTTGAGACATTAGAGACTTCTGGAAGGCAATGCTTTCTTTACTCCTAAGACCTACTCCATTGTTTTCTAACACCGAATATCGTGGCCAGCTCAACGTTTTTCTTTGTAGGCAACTTTTTGTATTATTCAATGGACTCCAAAGAAACCACCCCCAGCAGGACTGTCTAGAATAGTGAGGGCTGTAGTGTTGAGGATGGCTTCATCATTCACAGCTCTGGTCCTTTTATTTCTTCCTGTGACCTTTGTTTCATAGTGCATCACATCCTTCAGGGCCACGCCACATAATTTCCCCTTCTTAGATGCAAGCTTAGGGTCCAAAGAGCGTAAAGAAAAACTCCCAGATCCTAATTCCTAAGTTAGGAATCCTAGAACATCATTTACTTTATATTCTGTGGGTCAAAGTATTTTTATTTGGAAAGGATTTAATTTGTAATTGGTCTCAATCTTAATCATGCTATAGCTAGAATACACACTGGGCATGAAATAAAGCTTTCATTTTTCTTGTGACTTGCTTTATGGTCCTCACCCTGCAGTCAAAATTTTCATTTTCTCTTGTCCAGCTGTAAAAAATGTATTTTGTGGTGCAATGTTCTATAACTAGCAACAGATAAAGTATGCTAATCATACTGATCAGT
Organism: Solenodon paradoxus; assembly: GCA_004363575.1. Classification (NCBI taxonomy): domain Eukaryota; kingdom Metazoa; phylum Chordata; class Mammalia; order Eulipotyphla; family Solenodontidae; genus Solenodon; species Solenodon paradoxus. The sequence goes on from RJWH01000077.1 coordinate 1,581,723, forward strand.
GATGTTATATCCCTATTGATTTTTCTGTTCATTAACAATTGCAGTCACAAAGTTTGCAAATCTGCAATTCACCTCTTACTTTTCTCAATTGTTTCTTGATTTGTATAATACTACGGTGTTTTTAGGTGAATCCATTTTAATTAGTTTTTCTTCCTGGTGAATGAAACTGTTTTATCAATTTAAGAAAAAGCAACTTGAAAAGAATCATAAGGCCATGTGTTAATTCCTCCCCTGCTTCTTGAAAATCATTTCTCCTTAGTTTTAAGTAGGAATAGAAGGATAACAGTGTAGCAGTTTTTCAGAAAGATAATTCTTATTTTCCACTGTGGATTTTAAACCCTAAAATAGATTATTGAGTGGAATTCTTATACATATGAGAGCAGATCTTTTCTGAAACCAAAAAGTCACTTTTAAATCATTATGAAAGGCACTTTAAGAAGAGTATAATAAAGTGGCTAAGAGTGAAATTTCTGGCATAGTCTGGTAGTTCAGGGAATTAACTCTGCGTCTGGGGCATAGTCCACATAAAGCCCAAGGACAGGGCTTATGACCTTGCTGGGGGGAACATGCAAAATGAACAAAAATGTTTCATTCTCTTCTTTGCCTGCCTACTTGCTTTCGTACTTGCCTGCTTCCTTCATAAATAAAAGAAAAGGTGAAATTTTTGAATTTGGCTTCCAAGTTCAAATCCAGCTACACTTCTTGCTGGCTATAAGATATGGAGTAAGTTACTTAACCTCTCAGTGCCTCAGGTTCCTCAAATATGGAGATATTAATAGTCACTCCCTTATAAAGTTGTCGTGAAGATTAAACGAATTTGTGTATGTAGAGCTCTTACAAATGTCTATATTGTGCTAAGTGTTCACTCAATCCTACCTATTATTATTATTAAACACCATTAATACTAAAGAATGAAGCAAAGGAGAAAATACAAAAACAAAAAAAAAGTGGTGGAAATATGATCAGCGTGATAATATATATGAAGATTCAGTAAATGTGCGTTTATTGACCTCTACTCTTAATAATTAGACTGGATAAACATTACAAAATCCAGTTATATGACGTATCCAAGAGTCAAATCTGAAACTAAACCATACAGAGAAATAAAACATAAAGGGCTGATTGAAATATGTATCATGAAAATTATGATAAAAAATCTAGTATGACAAAATAATACGAAGTACAAATAAGTCACAAAGTATTAGTAGAGATTAAAAATCATTACATTATGATAAAAATATCACTAAGAAGATAAAAATTATAAATGCTATATGCCCATTATTGTCGCAAAATATGTAAATACAAAACTGACACAGTTCTAAAATAAATTGGACAAATTCACAAATGTACTTGGATACTTTTAATAAGCCTTTACTTAAAACTGATATATCAAGTAGTTTAAAAGATAACATAATGATTTTGAGCAAAACTGATCTGCACCCTGAAATAGAACATAAGAATTCTTTGTAAGGATACATGAAACAATTATAAACATTAACCAGGTCTCAGTTTTTCAAAGAAGTACCGATGGAGATCAGGACTTGTCCTCTGAACACAGTACATTAAATTAGAAATCAAGAATAGAAAATTGTTTGGAAAAACAGATTTATAAACAACAGTACATTACATTAATAAAAAGGAAATCACAATGAAAATTACAATTTACTTACAAGTGAATGACAACATTAGTTCTACTCATCAAAGTTGCAGAAAAGTGTATAGAGGTTCATTTATGTCTTGATTTGAAAAGAATTCAAATTATTTCAGTATCAGCTTATAAAATGAAAGAAAACTGATGAAATAAAAAAAGACTCAGAAAACAGAAAGAGAATCAATAAACATCAAAAGCTGGTTCGTTATTAAAATTCAGCATTTGTAAAATTGGGTGTATGTGAAATATTTTATCTTAATTGTTTACACATAGAAAAAAGGAAAGGAGAAATGTTCATTAAAAGAGGATGATTTCAGCATTTTTCAATGAACATTTTATTAATGCATTTCTTCAAATGTGCTAGTCCTATTATAAATTCTAAGTAAGATAATTCAGACAAAATTAAATATAAATGTCAATACATATATTTAAGGCAATGATGACTGTATATTCCTCACAGAGAAGTGAAATAGAAGGTATATGTGGCAAGAACCAAATTTCTACTTACTTCTAGTTAAAGCATAGATGGAATGCTTCTGATAGACATATGAAATTTATTAAGATGTACTTAAGAAATCTAAATATGCTTTTCCTAAAATTTCAGAGGTGTGATTTCATTTAGTTATATCTTAATATTTTGAAACTATATCTACTCTTTTTTAAGAGTCAAGCCTTTGAAAATATGAAAAATGATGCCATATGTTTTATTATTAGGGAGGTTACTAACGGAACTGTGTATAAATTTATCTCATCTAGTTAATGTGCTACTGAATTATGGGAGAACAATTGTATTTTATTGAATTGGTTACATTTATGTAACTGGAAATGCTGTTATTTCTTCCTGTATGAAACCTTAATCCCTTGTTCAAATTGCTCAAAATAGGTCACCACAGAATGCTGTAAAATAGGTAAGAAAATGAGTTTTGCACCCAGAATATCCTGGTACTCTTATGTAAGACAATAATTCTGGATATTAAACCAGATGGGCTCATTATCCTCTCACTTTAATATGCCTCGTAGTTAAGGAAAAAATAATAAACTAGAATAATATCTTATTCTTTTTCAACATAAAACCCGTACACTTCCTCCTTTGGAGTTGACTCTATTCTCATGATTTTTAGTTTTCCTGTCATATGAATTCATTACATTGTCATTTAATTTTCAAGAACAACCTCTGTACCCTTTAGATTACAATGCGATAAAATTGGTGTTGTTAGTTATTGACAAAAGGAAAGAATTTGAAATTAAGATCAGTTTCACAGATATTTATTGAACATATATGCCCATTGTTGTGAGGATAAAAGAGCCATATCGATTATTGTATATTTCATTCAAATCACATTCAAATTAATGATGCAGACTTTAGGTGCCATTTTGGACATTTCAACTTTTGTCTACCAGGAGAATTACAAACATAAAAAGATTGGATTTGATTCAATCACACGACAAATACTGTTGAGTACTTATCAAATATGATGGAATATTTTAAAAAAGGTTTATAGGGAAGAGAGTCTTCTGCTTAAAGACAATTTTTGAGATTTAAAAAAAGATGACTATTGTGGCACACTTTTTCCCTGTGTTATTAAAAACCACAAGGGAAGACTTGTAATCACAGGCAGGTTCAGTCCCGTCTGTGTTGCTCAGAGAGAAAAACATGATTGATTGATTTTCAGACCTAAACAGACATTTGATACCATATCTGCCATGCTGCACTCAGATTTTCACTTTATGCTTGAAAGAAAAACCTATTTTCTAAATCTATGCAAAAATGAGATTTTGGTTGAAATAGTAAAATTTTCTCTGTTCTTTAAGGTTCATATTTTTCTTTTTAAGTTAAGGAAGTATTTGTGTAGCCAGGAAAACTTATATTAAATCAATGATACTGTTGAACTAAAGTGCCACAGAATATACTATACATATTTCATACCTTCAGTGAAAAGTAATTTGAGCTGGAAAAATGGTGGAATTTCCTTGCATGTTGTTGCTTTCTTAGATATTGTGTAAACAAATATACATAATTATGCATATTCTGAATCTTTCAGGTATTGAAGATGTACTGTACCAGGTTCTTTGATAGGTACGTTATATATATTGCTTAACCATTAACTTAAGCATTGTGCCAACCCTTAATATAGGAACTATCATTAGTGAGATTTTGAGGATGAGAAAATTGATGCTCAAGAATTAAAATAGCTTCTTAAATTTCATAGAACTTTTTTGTGCCTATTTGATACGTAGCCTTGAATACTTCTGTAGATCAAAGTTAAGACAGTACTTCAGTTAATAAAATATGTATTGACCCTTTTTAGCATCTGTTGGCACCAACCACTCAGTCAGCCTTGTTTTTATTAATATGCATTGATTGTTGCCATTAGTTTAAAAGTATTAAAGTAGGGCCTAAAATCTATACAGCGTCCTTGCAAAATATAGTTAAAGTACCTATTAAATTTTTATGATATGAAGGCGTGTCATCTGTGATCGCTATGTTTCTTCTCTTCTAAATCTCATCTGGCAGTTTTGTTTTCTCTCTAACTCCAGTGTCTAAGTATCTAATACTCTTCTACTGCTTCCCAATGGTGTGGTATTTTGGAAAACTTTAGCAAAAGTATCTTAATCTAAATCTGATCTAGTATGTCTACTTTGTACATTATCTTTAAGGTTTTCTTTTTTCTTTTTTTTTTTTTTTTTGATCTAGTAGTTAAAACTCAGGCAATTTCATATAAAATATATGAATATTATTAAATTTCTCAATCTGGACAATAGGTGGGTAAGTTGGGTTTTCTCCCTACTTGCCACAAACATTCACACTGGCTTTCCAAATCTAAGACTAATGCCACTTGCCATTTATAATCATGTTTGCATTACGACAATAGAGAACTATTTCTCTGTAACATTTTTTAGAAGTTAGAAATTGCAAAATAGACCCAAAGGTGCTTTTTATGCTTTTAAGAAAAATGGAGTAAAGAACCTTTCACCATAGATGTAAAGAATGTTCATCTGTTTTCAAGTTTCTATCAAAATATGGGGTCTTTTTTACCATTATTTCTCACTAATTTATGTTAACTTATTCATGGCAGAGTTTATGACTTTGGTTTTATAGCAAGCCTAAGCAGTCACAGACCCTGAATTATGAGCAAAAAGTAACAAGTACTAGAGTTATGAAACTTCTCTTTGATTCAGTCTAATTCATTTAGGGTCATTCACATGCCTAAAGTTTTAACATATAAGCCATTAACTTAATTGAATCATTGAACAGATTTATTTGTGAAGAATTATGTATAAAATGGGTTCTTCCATTATTACCTAACCCTTTAAAAGCTTATATATTTTCTTCTTTCAAATTCAGCAAAACAAATTTTAACCAATACCATTCAGTTATACATCAGTCAGCTACCGAAACAATATCCCTCTCTCCCTCCTCCTTTCCCAATAACCTTTTTTCTTTTGAAGTACCAAGGGAACCATGAAAAAATACTCATCTTCCAGAATCCCTTGAATTTGGAATATAAATATGACCCAGAAGAAGAGCTATGTATAACATACTGTAAAGAACTTCTGGGAAAGTCTTATGCGTAACCTCAGTTAACTCAATCCTTTTTTGTGCTTTACCCTTAGCTTTCTTCCTGACTAAAATGTTTATGTAGTTTATGAACATGAAGCAGTCATTTTATGACCATGAGGACATAAGCCACACACTCAAGGTGAGCAGAAGAAAGTTAGATGCAGCCTGAATTTATTATCCTTTCATGGAGTTACTATGCCAGACTTCAGTTACTGACTTTCACACTTGCAGTTACTTAAGAGAAATATTCCTCTAACGAAGTTTCTGCAGTCATCTTCTGATGCATGTAGCCTAATGCAATCCATAATCAAAAAAGGAACTAAAAACTGGAAGTGGGTTGCTAGAAATAACATCTTAAAATGTAGAGTGACGAAATTATGGAAAGCAAAATCCTGAAAGAGAGAAATCAATTCTAGATCTGAACTGTCTGCAAACCCATCTGTGTTTTCCTGGGACATTTCTGGTCTTAAAATAGAAAGTTTTACATTCTGGGGATCCTCTTAGTCCTAGGAACACTAATGCAAGCAAGCGTAGAAAGAAGTGTATCTTTAATAAGGGAGCTACTCTGTCTCAGCCTGAATTCTCTTTTGACTGAGATCTACAAGAATAAAAATGCCAATTATTTCTGTATCTGTCATCGAAACTGCTGCAATTAAGGTTGTATCCTTCACAAGAGAGCACACTGAGATCCCAGGTCTTTTCTAGCCCTAGGTCTTCCCTAGCATACCTTAAGAGAATGTCTGCACAAGGTCTTTGATTGTGATTTCTCTATAAAGAACTGAGCAGAAATAATTTATATTTTGCATATATATTATATTTGCATATATATAGTATATAGAATATATATTTATATTTATCTATTGCCAAAGGTACACAAATTTACCTAGCAACAGTCTATGATTATTTAACCTCTAGGATTATCAATGGACCATCCAAAGAAAGACCAAGTACAGGTGGGATACAATGAAAATTGTAGTCGCAGGAAAGACATTTTCCATAGTGTCTACTTCACTTACAGCTTTAGAGGACAATGGGTAAGAAAATTCCCTCAGGGGATTTCTGTATCCCACAGGTGCTATGGAATTAAGATCTGTAGAGGGCAATGGGTAGGGAGAACAACCAGGGACGCATTTTCTATGGAGTGACTACAATCATTAATTACATGTGTCTACTGAGTACTTGAAATGTGCTTATCACACAGAGATATGCTATAAATATAAAGTGTACACTAGATTCCAAAGACAGTAGGGGAAAAAGCATAAAAAGTATAACTAATACTTTGTCCATATTAATTATAAGTTGGAATACTGTTTCGGGTATATTGGGTTAAATGAAATGTATTATTAAAATTAATTTCACATGACCTTTCTGAGTGACATCTAAAGATAGCCAAATGGAAGTCCCAGCTTACCTTTATGAGAAGTCCAAAATCTAAGAAGTTGTGATACCCCAGAAACACAACTGAAACCAGCTACATTGCAAAGGACAAGAGGAGCAATTTTATTTATCTGAGTCAGTTTTTCCCTTAATTGGCACAGCCCAGTGCCAAGAGAGATCAGCTCAGCCTGAACTTGCAGAGTTGTGTGTGTGGAAAGTAGGGCGGGGAGGACTGGGGGAGTGGAGCAGATGACTGGCCTCCCTGCCTTTCATTGTGCTTTCCAAGTGGCTGTTTTCTCTCTTGCTTCATGTGGAGTGCTGAAGAAATCAGCATTACTGGGTGTATTGGAAAGGTAGGAACACAAGAAAAGGGGAAGGATGCTCCCTGAAGTCAGCACAGAGCTACAAGATTGAGAAAACAGACTTTTTCCTCAAGTCAATGGAAAATTTAAAAAGGCAGGAATAATTAGATAAAAGACTTCCAGCCAGAAAAGGTAACTAAAGACAAAGATTGTCATTATATAATGATAAAAGGATTAATACAACAAGACAATATAGCACTTGTTTATATATGAAACCAATTTAGGAGCATCATATATGTCAAACAAATATTAATGGACCTACAGGGAGACATTGAAAAAGCAGCATAATAATAGTAGGGAACTTTAATACTCAACTCACAGTAATGAACAGAACATCCAGACATAAAGATCAATTAATGATCTTAAATGACAGGTGAGATGACACGGACATAATAGGTATCTGTGGAATATTTCATCTCAAATAATAGAAAACTTAGGATTTATACTGATTTTTTGTAGCATAGTTTTATGGTATATGTATCAGAAAACATGTCCATCCAGCATTCACTCCTTTGACACTTCCAAACATCTACAGCAAGTGATGCTCATAATATAAAATTTAAGAAGATTCTTAAAGTAGAATTGCTAGATCCCAAATATTAAATTATGGTTGATATTAAAAAAAGGTAACCTATAGGATGGGAGAAGATATTTGATAGCCATATCTCTGATAAGGAGTTAATATCCAAAATATACAAGAGGTTTAATTCTTAATAGTAAAACACTCCCCCAAACACCCCTTAAGTCCCAAATAAACAAATTGAAAAATGAACAATAGAATTGAACAGACTTTTTTTCAAAGAAGGTATACAAATAACCAAGAAGTATATGAAAACATGCTCAACATCACTAATCACTACAATGAAATATCTCCTTATATCTGTAAGGGCTTTTGCAAAACACACACACACATACACACAAACAAAAATGAGAAAAAAGCAACAATCACCAAACAATAACCAAAAGAGAAGTGTGGGTGAATATGTGGAAAAATAGGAACAAACCCTTGTGTATTGTTGTTGGGAATGCAAATTGGTGCAATCCCTATGGAAAACAGAATGGGAGTTTCTTAAAAAATTAAAAATAGACTAATAATCAGGCAATTCTACTTTTGGGTATATAGTCAAAGGATAGACTGAACCATATATTGTCCACAAGAAAGACACTTTAAATGTCAAGACAAAGGAAATTAAAATTAAAGGGATGGAAAAATATATTATGCTGAAACGAATAAAAACTTTTGTCTGGAGTTGGAGTAGTCACTCCACTCCAAGGATAAAAGCTTGCTAAAGTGAGTAAACCAGAGACCCACAAGGAAACTGGTTCCTAGGTGACCTCCTTATGCGTTGCACCTGCCCTGGATTTTATATGTTCAATTTTCTTGTTATGTGATAAAAACAAACCCATACTTTGGTAAACCATGACTGCATGCAATCTCTATCTGATATGAAATGAAGCTGACACTCAACGTGATTCTCTCTTAAGAGTCTCATTTTTTGCTTAATTCTCATAACAGCATTTTAAAGATGAAGAAAGTGAGACAGAATTTTTTAATACATATATTTTCATGAAGTGGGAATTCAAGAAGTGGATAAATTCCTGGGTTTGCATCAGTGATGGAGTCTAATAATGCTCAGTACTGACTTGCTTATAGTGTGTGCTTTGGAGCAGAAAATCCAGGACTCCAAGTCCTGATGAAAGCTCAGTTTTGATAAACTAACCCAGCGTTGAGGAATCAGAAAATCCAGGATGATGCTATTTTCAAAAAATGTAAGGTTTCGTTTTTTGTTTTAAAGGGAAGATTAGGCAGGAATGGAGGTGAGCTGGCAGGCAGGCAGGAAGAGAAAGGAGGAAAAAACATTTATTTGTTTTATTTAGTTGTTTGGCTTGATTGTCCCCCTCCCCTCGCCCCCTGCACCTTGGAGCTTGACTCTGGGTCCCCAGGATGTATATGTACTGCGTCTAGTGACCTTATTCCCTAGGCCACCAGAATGCACTGAGACTCAGAATTTAAGTAACTAGACTAGGTTTACATAGCTAGTATGTGAGTAACTTGAATATGAAAGCTGTTTTCCAACATTGCCATCATTACAGGGTTAGCATTACATTTTTTTGTTTCATTACAATATTTGTACTAGAAGTACTTCATCAAGATAAGAACAATTATCACATATTTTCATTTGTTTTTATTTGCAATTGATATTTTTATTTGTAATTTATATTTGAAAAAATGCAAAAGAATAAATAATTTTTACCCCAAAGCTGGAATCAAGATAATGTTAGATATTGCCTTCACCTTCATGCAGAACTCTAGTTGAAATCAAATTATGAAACAAGAAAAATAAGTCTCTGGCTTTAAAAAAACTTTTATTTCTTTACTCTGGACTTGTTACCAAGATGTCATGATGCTAATCACAAAAAATTTACAGTTGGAAAAGAATCGGAGATATTAGATTATAAGGGAGGGATGTGCATTTACTCAAAGAGAAACATGTCTTGACAGATAATAAAGAAGAAAGATATTGCAAGATATATTTAGATATTCTTTGTCTTGGATGGATAAGTCTAAGTGATTTTTTACTCTCAAGATATCATACTTTTTTCTGGGATGTATAATACTCAGGATCATGATTTTTTTTCACCAATAATCATTATCCTAAACTTTAAAATAATTTCTGATTTGGGGAATATTATCCATCTGCTTCCGGTTCATTTCCACTTAACTCATTAATTTACTATTTTATTTGCAATATAAATCATTGAAATAGAGAGCTTGAGGAGAAGCTAGATTTAGTTTTCCTTTACCTCTTCTAATGAAAAACATTGGAAATAAGAGTTAAAAAGTCCTAAAAAAAATTGTAATTGATGTCTGTGGGTATTTCCTCAAGTTAACTACTATATAAGTTGATATCTTTAATCAACAACTTACCCAGGGGTCATTCTCTAGGTAAACGTTTTGTGGAAGATTGCAAGATACTTTCTTGCAGAGTCAAAGAATTTAATTTTTACATCTGGAATCATTCTGTGTTGCTTCATTTCAACAAACTATTTATTGAACACCAACAAAGGTCAGTCTCTTTGAGAAAAAGGACTTTGTATTATTCACAGTCCTTATCCTTAAGGAGAGTCCTCAATGAAGGATCTGCATCAAGGTGCATTGGCTACATCAAACATAGCTGACAGTTTAGAGGATCAAAAAAATTTTACTGGTCTGTCAGTGAGAGTGACAGAGTCCTTTTAGGCTTATCAGCTAGGAGAAATCATTTAGGATGAGAGATCCAGTGAAGTGTGTGAGTGTGGATGTGTGTGTGTGTGTGTGTGTGTGTGTGTGTGTGTGTGTGCGCGTATGTTTGTGTGGTGTGATTTTAGGTTAGGCCCTAGAGATTATTAAGATTTATATAGGCAAGAAAAGAAGGCTAGAGTTGGGAAATAACCAGTGTAGGGAGCATTCCATAGAAAGTTACAACTTGATCATAAAGCAGGGATATAGATGTAAGTGATTCATGGTCAAGGTAGGGTTGTTGAAGGTTTATGTAGGGGACATATAATTTTACTCGCTTTTTATATCTCAAATACAATCTTTACTGGGGGCTGATGACTGCTTTCTATCAAGGTGCCCTTGTTACATCATTTAACTTTTCTCCCTTTTCTTCTAGTCACCTTGAGTTCCCTATTCACATAGTTAAGTAAGAAACCTCTTTAGCATGGTAGAACTTATAAAACTAATCTTTTGAATTGCTGCTTGGCTGTTACGAAAATCATAAAACTTTTCTGGAAGAAAAATTGTTATGGAAGAATGCAAATTTATCTAGTGTTCTAATTTCATTTAACATTCCTGCTTTTAGACATATAAATAAAAACAGACTCCTTCAGGTACAATTTTGAAAGAATACATTGAAGTTCAGAAAATATACATGATCTTGAAGTTCCGCAGTCTCTGAGTAATACAGAATAGATGTTCATTTTACATGAGATATTGAGAGTTTTGTAAACAATTTTTTAAACTTTCTTACACAGAGAAAATGTGTATCAAGTTGAAATTGCCAGTTCTGGTGTCTGAAAAGTAGTAACAGAAGAGTAAGCTGAGGTGAGGAACAGTTTCTATTATTTATATGATTCCCAGTGGTTCAGCTAAAAGGTCATTTTTAAAAATCCCTTTGCTGCAGAAATAAAGTCAGGTGGGTTGCATCATGATTTCAATCTCACTGCCGTTCTGGGAACCCATAAATAATGAGAGTTGGACAGTTCCGGAGCCCTTGGCCAACAATATAAAAGAGCATGGTCGTTCCTCTTTTTCTCTAAATGGCAAATCACAGTCGATTTAAACGTAAGTTTCAGTTTTGTGAATGCAGGCCTATGAGTACAGAGTTCAGGTCACAAACAGTACACAAAAAATAAACTATGTAAGCAGTTCTTATTTTTCATAACACTTTTGAACCCCAATTCTGCTAGTATATATTAGATCTTAGTTCAGTCATTTCAGGAGTACCTCCTTTCCTCTACTTTTCCTTGTATTGTATCTAAGCTCCAAGGGAATCGGGGAAGATTTTTTTCTCATCCTCGGTTATTGTCACTGTCCACTATGATATTAGATGATATGTACATTGTTTTTCCCAGTTTCGGTATCTGATTCATTTGTATCACTACTGTATTTTACTGTATCATCTCATGGCCTCTGTACCCTATTTGGTCTATAAAAATCTTTTGGTTCTTCTCCTGGATCCCAACGATGTGAGGAGAGATCCCTCCATCTAGACAAATCTTGTAGGTATTCTATCTACGATTCTACTATGCTGCAGGAGAACACAGCTATCTATCTACTTCCTCTCTGTTTTATGTGAAAACAGAATATAGATGTTCTCTCTTCTCTGATTCCAAGAACTTGGCCTTTTCCCAGCCTCTAAAGGTTGTTTTTTAGGGAACCACCATCTTCTTGCTTTCACCCACTCTTCTCTCCTTCCTCCCTCTGTGACCCAGCCCCACTGTCAAAGGAAGTTTGCCTAATCTGGCAGTGATTTTTCCTTTTATTATTTTCATTTTGTTGCTTAAGGAATACAGTTTACTTATTTTTTTAAAGGAGAGGTACAGGTAGGAATGAAGGTGAGTAGGCAAGCAGGAAGAGAGAGGCAGAAGAAGCACTTTAATTTTATCTAGTTGTTCACATTGGTTGTTATCCCCAGTCCTGGATTTTGAACCTAGGACCCTGGGATACATGTGGGACTGCTCCCAGGGTGCACTAGACCACTAGGCCACCAGTGCATGCCCACAGTTTATATTTTTAAAAGCCAAGATTTTGGGATTTCTGATATTCAAACCTTTGAAAATAAGTATGTTGAGTTTTGAAACTCAGAAGCCATGTCTCTTCCTTTGTGATGATTCATCACCTTCTTTGAGACAATGCATGCTTTATAATTATGTTGTCTTAGGATGGAAGACTCGCAGGATAATTGACTACATTAAAACATATACATTCACTCTTTTGTTATTAGCAATCCTTGTAAAGATATGAGGAGAATAGTTCTTGTAGACATCTCGTTTTCAAGAGTTATGAAAAGTCTGAAGGTTTACCCTAGTTGCAACTAACCAGTTAGCCTGCTACTATCTCAAGGATGACGGCAGAAGACATGAGACTCCTGATCAGAGACAAAGGGCAATTTAATTCTCACAGCAATAGCAGTAAGCTGAGTGTTAATGAACATTTTTGTGCTACCCGCAGAGCCCCAGTTCCTATACAGTGATGTCAAGAGTAACAGAGGAAACCTGTATATGCAATGGGTTATGTTGTTGGAAAGGATTCCTCAGTTTGGAAAAGCTGATTTTTTTTTTTTTTTTGGTAAGGAAAGGTACAGTCTGGAAGGAAGGCAAGTAGGCAGGCAGGTAGGAGGAGAGGAGAGGAAGAAGCACATTTTTTATTTTTGTTTAGTTGTACATCTTGGTTGTTCTCCCCAGCCATTCCATTTTATCTACTTTCCACTAGATTGTAGCCATGATATTTCAAATGATTAAATGAAGAGTCAGGGGGCCCCTCAGGTTAGTGATGTATGTGCTATCTGCAGTGAATGCCAATGATGGAGACACCAGAAAACTTTGTTCTCAACCAAGCAGGTTCTGTGTTCACAGATGCCCGCTAAATCACAGGCCCTGCTTTCTTCAGCAACACTAAAACTGGCAACCCGACAAGGCTACCTGGTCACTGTAACTTGCATGGTTGGTTGTATATCCTGAACACACCTTAGCAGCTTGCACAGGAAGGGTTTTGTCTCCTGTGTGGTCATGGTACAGTGATTTTGCACTTATTTGTGCTTACCGTCACTAGGAAATTGACAAAAGATGTAATGCGGCTGCTGTGGGAAGGATTTATGCAGTCTTCAGGGTACTTTATCAAAAAAGCGCTGGGTATTTTGGCCTCAATTGAGAATTATGGTGGCACTCAGTACAGAGGCATCTTGGGAAAGTAACCTGGATGCATCTTGGGAAAGTAACCTGGATCTATCCGAAAGACACCAGCCTGAATGTTTTCATCCACTTACATTTTATCCTCCATAACTCAGTCCTCTGAGAAGAACCTTGAGGACCCTCTCAAGGGAGCAGCAGTTTAGTCTTACCATGATGACAGTTATTAATTTTCTCTGTTTATTAAATGTAAGACCAGGTGACTTTTCTCTAGTTACTCATTTGTGGTTTCCTACTGCTCAAATGTCATCCTTTTCCTTCTCTTCTGTTGATTACAGGCTCATGTGCTTTTTTTTTCCCCCTTAGGACAATGTTAATGGGGAAAAGAGAGAAGCAGGAGAAAAAGTTCTCTGGTTTTTGTTCTCAAAAGACAAAACCTAATGAGAAGAATTAGGTTTGATAAAAGAAGTAAGGTGACTTGAAGAAGTCAGGGGGAGAAACTTAACTTTCCTTCTGATTAAGAGGAATTTATCTGTACTGGGCAGGGGAGGAGAGCCCTGAACCTCTGAGCATCATCCACAGAGAAATCGCTGTAGGGAAATGTAATTACAGGTCCAGCTCCTCCTAACACTTCTGTGCTCACAGTGAGGGATGAAGATGACAGATTTCAAGGGATCACTGTGAGCTTGGACGATCAGGAAGGCAGTGGCCATCTTAATGGTCAAAGAGTAGAGATCTTGCTCCTGCTTTCTGGCCATACAACAAGCCTCCTGAAAACTGCGACCCTGGAAGGGAGAGAGAAACTGGTGATGACCAGAGTATTATTCCTGATAACCCAAAAGCTAAGGAGTTCAGAACTGAGATTAAATTAAGTTGCAGTAAATAAAATGCCCCTGATGGTGAGCAAGAAGTTTATACTTGATAAAGGCGCTGATTGATTGATGACTGAATTTTACCATGATATTCCTTGTGGTGGTCAATAAGCAGATATTTCTGCTCACTTGCTCACTCACATAACAGTTCAGCAAGTATTTATTGAGTTTCTGTTATGTGACAAATCATGTGATAGGCTGTAGGAATATGGCAGTGAATGGAATAATCACAATCCCTGTCCTCCTGAATCTTATTGCCAGCAGAGAATACAGACATGAATGCAAACATATAGTTATATGTATACAGAGTTTAACATTTAAAATCACAACTCAAGAATTCCTAATGCTGTTTTACTTTTTGATAACTGAACTCCCTTTGGAATTCCTGTTTCTACAAATAGTGGCAAATTCTCAATCTTGTCACTTGTAGATAATGCAGTGACTTCTAGTATTAAACAGATTATTTTATGTAAATATTTAGTCAATTTAGAGATTTATACTCAGTCTAAAATATATATTTATATCAGGATTATTTTTCCCTTTTAGAAATATTTCCTTTTATTTCCCTAGGATTGTGTCTGATTCTAGCAGACGCTTATGCAAGTGACATCATAGGTCAAGGGCAGCAGTGTGTGGCCCACAAGCTACTCCATGTATGAATGATCTTCACTGAGTCCTGTCTTCTTTGTCTTTGAGATTTTACATTCTGATCCTATTACATCTTTTTTTGAATTTATTAATTAATTTTTAAGGAAAGGTGTAGGGAGGACTGAAAGCAAACAGAGATAGGCAGGCAGGAAGAGAGAGGAGGAAGAAGCATTTTATTTAAATTTTATTTAGTTGTTTATCTTGTTTGTTTCCAATAGCCCCAAGACATGAACCTGGGACCTTGGCATGCATGTGGGCTGCACCCAACTGCTACTCCACCAGGATGTGCCCTATTGGCACTTTTTGTTAATGCCATCTTTCCTAGGTACTACTACTGCAGAGCACACATCCCAACCTTAGAAGAACAAAATGACAGATAGTTTACTATGCTCATGGATTTGATCAATCAAGGATTTGGAAAGGATATATCAAAGGAATGTGTCATTTCACTCCACAGTGTGTGAGATCTATGGGAATTATCAATATTTGGGAATGACTTGAAAACTAGGGGCTAGAATCATCAGAAGTCTTTTCATTCCTTTTCCTGCTGGGCATGAAAATGATTCATTTTAGTATCTCAACTGGGATTGTCAGTGGAACCTCTATAGATGTCTTTTTGCGTGGCTATTTAAATAGCATGGCGGCTGGTGGCATATATTCTATTTTCCCTATAACCATAGGTGACAAATGTTGCTAAGTTTCTGTTTCTTATATAACAAGGACCCTCCTTTCGGTTTCTATTAACCTATTCCTCATTTCCTTTCACGATCTCACTGGCAGCATTCTCAAAACAGATTTCTTTAACACTGTTCAAGGCTGCTTAGACATTCTCAATCATTCTGCTCAAAATCCTTTCAGTCTAGCTCCAAAGCATCTCCCATATTTCTGTATTTAGGCAATTATGTAGAAACATCCCACTTAACAGGTATAGAGGTATTAATTTTCTATTGCTGTGTAACACATTTAGTGGCTTAAAACAACACTTATTTCACAATGTCCATGAGTCAGAAATCTGGGCATAGACTAGCTCAGGGACTCAGATTTGGAGTCGAGGTGTCAGCTGAGTTTGCTGACGCTTAAGAGGGGAAGGATTAGCTTTGAAACAAATAAGTTTTTTTGGTAGGATTAAGTTCTTCACAGCCAGTTGGGTTGAGGTTGTCTTTAGTTACTTGCCACATGGGAATCTTCACATAACCAGTTGGGTCATCAGGGTGAGCCTACAGAACAGACAAAAGAGCATTAGCAAGGGAGAGGATAACAGAAAGACAGGAGTTAAAGCCCTCTTAACATAATCTAGAACAGTAACCCTACATTTCATCTTTATTCTAATCATTAAACATTCCATCCCATATATGTGTGGAGAGGATTACAGAAAAGAATAAACTTCAGGAAGTAGGAGATTACTTGGATCTGTTTTAAAAGCATACAACTACGACACATTTGTGAATTTACTTATAAAAACATCAGAATAAAGAAAAGTTTGCCTTGCATTTCAAAATACTGAAAGAACTTTTGCCTGTTAGACTACAGGTGTGGGTTCTTACTGAGCTCTGATATTGATTGAGCAGTCAGCTTAAATTCCAAATTCAGTTTCTTTCTCTCTAAAATGAGGATAATGATATATATACTTTTAAAGTTCTCTTATTCTAAAAAATGATTAAAATAAGTGTTTCAAATGTGTCTAGAAATTAAAGTAGTGGAATGATGAAACAATATCATTATACAGACATACACATTTGGCATCCATTCTTTTTTAAAAGAAAGTTGCAGGTAGGAATGAAGGCGAGTAGGCACACAGGCAGGAAGAGAAAGAAGGAAGAAGCATCTTCATTTTATTTTTATTTAGTTATTCAAACTGATTGCTTCCCCCCAGACCCAGGACTCAAGCTCAGGTGTATGTGACTTGCTCCTTTGGAGGCAATTGACCTAACCACTGTTCCACCAGGGCGCACCGTGGCATTCATTTTTATGATGCAGTGTAAAAGTTTATTTATTTGAAAATTAGTGTCTAGCTTTTGTAATTGCATCTCATTATTAACATTGCTCTGTGAGATCATTAGAAAAACACTAGAAAGTTTCACCACTGGTAGGGCCTTTAAACCAAAGCGAGATGAATTATGGTTGCTGTGGAATGTTCATTGAGACCCTGATCTTTTCTTATCAGTTTGTTGCCACCACCCACTCACTAGCATTTTTACTGGGAGGTTTTATTGAGCAGTCTCTGTGTGGAGAGCTTGTAGGACTTTTAATGGCTGCCTTGTTCTTTAAGGTGAGAAAAATTCCTTCATTTGAGAAGGGAGGGACTATCAAGTGAAAGAAATTAAGCTTATAATATTACGTACCTCAGCAGTCTTTTTCTCTTCCAGAAAAAAAAAACAAGAAAATTATCAGTAAGATATTCTATTTTCCTATAGACAGAGACCTGCAACAGTTTAAATGTCTTTCTATCAAATGTGAAAGTATTCAGAAGAATGCAGCAAATTTGTCATAAAGCTTTGTTTTTTATCATAAAACTAATAAACATTGTGAAACACTTGAAAATGAATATAAATATAGAGAATACATGTCATATACTATTATACAACTCCAAAATAATCATCAAAGTTTTGCAACATGTTTGTAATGATTCATAATTTTAGACTCTTAAGGTTACAAAAATTAATATAATTTATTTTCTTATTTCCTATTTTCAAGATGTTTGTTGTCTAGTGGAGTAAATAGATACATAAATGTAGGACTAAAAATCAGTGTAGTAAGCTCATAAAAGAAGAGGTATCAAAGTGTGAAAGAGGGACTCAGCTCAGTTTGATTGTGATGAAGTTGGATGTCAGAGGATACTTCTTAGAAGTGATTGGAAGATAAACTTTAAATGATGAATCAAAATTGACTAATGCTGAATGTATCATGAAGACGAGGGGAGGGAGATGATGAGTCTAGAGCGGATATTGATACCAAAATTTTTGTTTGTTTTCTCTTACTTTCCTGATGACTCCAGGCACTCACTTCCTAGGCTCTGGGAAGCTGTTGTCTGGCGCGTTAAGAATGAAGCAGCACCTGGTCCCTCACCTCACACCTTTTGAAACTGAGAAGGTAGCCCTCGTGATCTCTAAATTGTCTTCATGGTCATACTTCCCAGTGATTTTTAAAAGTTCCACACATTCACATCTGAATAGCTGTATGATCTCATCTTGCAGGACCTAAGAAATCAGAGAACCTTCCTTCATTTCATTCTACATGTCCTTCAGTTCAAATTGACAGTGTTTCTGGGTGCTCCTTTCTGACTCAGGAAACTGACAGCTGAGGTGAGGATGATATAAAGCCCAAGTAAAGCTCAAAGATCTGGGTTCAAGGCCTGAGACTGGAAGAGTCAGAACAGCTAAATAAAAATGTTTCCTCCTCCCTTGCCTTCTTCCTTTCCTCCCTCTCTTCCTTCAAATCAAAACCAAACAAAACACAAAACTCACAGGTTTCTGCTGTGGTGCCTGATTAAATTGGTGCTCACACCCATACCCATCTCCTTACCAAATAGCTGCTTGGTCACACCCTTAGCGCTCTTTTCCGAACATATTTATCTCTCTCTGTTTTTCATACGGGCAAACAGAGTTTTCCAAATCTTTCAGGTCTGGTTCCTTTTAGCTTCAGTTCTTCAGTTCATTTTTCTCTTCTCACATTTTATTACAAGCAGTCAGGAGGAACCAGTCCACTCCATTAACATGACTTAACATTAACATCATTTTGAGAGTTGAAACCAGGACCAATTGGAGTATGATGAGGCCTGGCACCTGGCTGGGGTGTAACACCCTTCTGGGGAAACCTGTACTCCTGTTGGTAAATTTGGAGCAAGTTTGTTAGGTTTGTCTCCTGATCCTTGTTGGCACCTTCTCACATGGCTGATTGACAAACCTGGCACTGCCTCTGAGTATCTTACAAGGTCTGAAAAACTGTACTGTAAGGTATTTGGCCAGAGTGAGCCTACTCTTTCCATCACCTAAGGAGTAAGGGAGAGATTTTATTGTCAATTTATTACCATACATCCATGTTTTCTTCTTGCACAGAGACTGCTATTCTTGGCAAATGCTGAAGTGGTACATGTGAGCTGGAAAGATTGGCGATTTGTTTTTATCACTTGGAGCTTAGAAGGAACTTTAATAAGAGTTAAGAGACAAAAAAACGCCGGGAACAGAAACAGAAGCTATACAAAGCAACTGTGCTTTGCTTATCTGCACAAACATGTAAAATGTTGTCAGGTAGAACAGTGAGTTACAAATAAACTAAATGCATCTCTATTGACAGGTAATATTTTATTCAATCACCAGAAAAATTCTTACATTCATGTGCTTGAGAAAACCTTACCTTTTAAACAGGACAAAGTTAACTTTTAGCAAACTAATTGAAAAGGAGCAGAATTTCAAACTGGGTGGGATGCTGGGATGTTACTAAGCCAGAACAATCCCAGTCAAACAAGGATATATGGTAACCTTACTTAGAAATCTCAGCTAGATATCTAGTCAAGTTCTTTGCCACTTTACATTATGGGTAGCTTTTCTCCAGTTTCAGTAACGTGTTCTCATTTCCATGTGAGACCTCACCAGAATGACCTTTTCTGTGCACATTTCCAATAATATTTGGTTCATGCTTATTTATGTATTTTCTAAGACAAAAAAGATTTTTGTAAAGCTCTCTTTTTATTTCTTGAATTCTCACCAGAATCACCTTTAACAATCCTTTCATGGCAATCTTTCCTTTCTCTCTCATGAAATTAAGAATTCTTGTAGCCTCTATCCATTACCTGGTCCCATAGTCACTTCCACCTTTTTAGGTGTTTGTTTTAATAGCATCTCCATCTTTAATATTAATTTTCTGTATAGTCAGCTTGGGCTATTGTAACAAAACACCACAGCCTGGGTGGCATAATCAAAGGACATAATTTCTCATAGAGAGGTTGGGAAGTCCAATATCAAAGTATCAGCAGATTCTGTGCTTGGTGAAGGTCCATATCCTGGCTTGCAGATGACCATCTTCTTGTGCTCTCTCATGGCAGAGAACTTGAGATCTCTGGTCTCTCTTCTCCTTATAAGGACACTGATCCCATCATGGGGTTCCCACCCTCATGACCTCATCTGAACCTAATTATCTCCCAAAGAATCTTTCTCCAAATACTCAAACACTGGGAGTTAGAGTTTTAACATATGAATTCTAAAGGAAGTCAACATTTAGTCCATAGCACATGGCTTTCATTGGAAAGAACTTTAGAGAGTGACATGAGAAGGGCTCAGATATTACCTTCTAAATGTCTTTCACATAAAGGAAATGCACACATATTCACTGAGTCTTATAAGTCACATGGCAGATGGAAAGAGTGTGTATGTACTAACTCTGAAAGCAACTGCCTGAAAACAACACAGATCACTTTCATCTATATTTTATTGCTGGAAGCAAGTTACATGACCACATCTATCTTTGAGGGAATGGGTAAGGGTAATTTAATTACTCAAAAAAAGGAAAGCCAGATATGTGAGGAACAGAATTAGTGACTTCAACAATGATGAATGCACTTGAGGATTTTAGTCTGGTATGGGACTTACGACCCATAGAAATAACTGAAATAGAATGTTTCACATGTTGTAATAGAGCTGTTTAAAGTTGTTGATCACTGAAATGGAATGCCATTAATTTATATGGAAACATTTGTAAGCATTCCCAGACCCCCAAAATAAGCTACCAAAGTATAAAAGTGAATGCATAAAGCCTAAACTAACAGCAACATATTGGAAAAGCAGGAATGATACGATGAATACACAGTGCGTGGCTTCTGGGGAGGAGCATGGCGGCTCCACTCAACGCTGGCCGCCCAGCGTGCGCACTGCTTCTGCAACCGCTGCTGCGAAGCAAACACTGAACACGAGTTTTATTTTTTGCCTTTTGTCTTGAAAGAAAAAAATCCTTTGCAGATTTCTTTGGACGAACAAAAAGAGATAGTAATGGAAGTCTTTCACAAAAGTAAACTGGCATAAGGAGAACTTTCAAAAGATGAGAGCTGCCTTTATCTTGTCCTTTGCATCATTTTCATTTGACCGTTTCTGAGGGAAATCTTTCAAAATAATTGTACAATCTTGTAAGTAAAATTCTCCTTTGAGTTCTGTGAATTGCTCTGGTATATTGATAGAGTCCAAGGTAGGGTTTTGTTGGAATCTCTGATCTGTGGCCAGTCAGTCAAAAGTATGTGTGACAACCTGGCCTCTTGATTGGCATCTGAAGTGGGGTGGCAGGGCCATCGTGTAGGACTGAGCGCTTAACTTGTAAGACGAAATCGTCTCTAGGTAGAAAGTGTCAGAAATGACAAGTTTTAGGAGACCCAGCTGGTGTCAGAGCCTGGTGGTGTAGAAGCAATGTTAGAATTGGTGTCAGAAAGGGAGAGGAGGTCTGGACGGGGAGAAGACGGTCATGAGATAGTCGCCCAGGTGAGTGGGGAGACACACGCAGATGAAAATTAGAGTTTAATGGGAGGATGTGCCACCCAAATGACTTCCCAGAATATAAGTCACAAGGGTTTTACTACAAATCAACGTGTGGTGTCCTGGTGGCTCGGGTGCTAAGCTGGTGACTGCGGCGTGGACTGCAGGGCCCAGAGACCCGACTTCATGACCTGGGGCTGTGGAGGAGCTGCCACAAGTAAAACCGTAACAAATAGCAAGAGTACTTTTCTCCTTCCTTCCTCCCTCCCTCCCTCCCTCTCCTCCTCCCTCCCTCCCTCTCTTCCACCCTTCCTTCCTCCCTTCCTTCCTTCTGTCCTTCCTTCCTTCCTTCTGTCCTTCCTTCCTTCCTTCTGTCCTTCCTTCCTTCCTTCCTCCCTTCCTCCCTTCTGTCCTTCCTTCCTTCCTTCTGTCCTTCCTTCCTTCCTTCTGTCCTTCCTTCCTTCCTTCCTCCCTTCCTCCTTTCTGTCCTTCCTTCCTTCCTTCTGTCTTTCCTTCCTTCCTTTCTTCTGTCCTTCCTTCCTTCCTTCCTTCCTTCCTTCCTTCCATTGGGGGAAGTTATTTTTGGCACTTAACTTTCAATATCAACATGGGACCAGTTGGACATGGACACCTGAAAAGATGAAACAAAAGGGCATGGAATTCCTTTTGGCACCAGAGGCTTTTAGAATGAAACTGAGCAATCTCAGAATGTCCTTTTCCCTGTCTCACATGGAACCACATGTAGCAATGGCCTAGTCTTTGATGTTTCAAATTATTTTTTATCAATAATCACTCCTCAGCCTCTAGGAAGGGTATACATTTAATATTCTCATAGCAATCAGGGGCAGGCCTCCCTGCCCAGTAGAGTCTATCTCCTACTTTTGCTTTCTTTATCCTCCATTTTCTCTAATAAACTTATTAAATTGCACTATAACACTCAAGAATTCTTTCTTGAACTGTTCACTGTTGAACCTCAAAGCACTTCATCTTTTCCTTACTTCCTTCCTTCCTTGCTTCAAAATGCTTCTTAGAAAAACAAAAAAAAATTTTTTTAAAGAATAATGCAAACACATCCACACGGAAAAATATGATCTTTAATAAAACTCTTCTCAGGAAGATTGTTCATGTGGTTTAAAGAAATATCTGATAAGCCACCAGGGATGAGAGTGACTCACCTCTACCCACCCTCCAATAAGCAAAGTGTCCCATTGCTAATAGATAAGAAGAGCCCCCTCCCGTTCTTTTTGCTGGTTTGGCTAAAATTAAAGTGTGTGGGAAAGTAGAGGAGAGTATTATTGTCTTGTATTTTCCCTTGCAACACGTTGCCTTCTTCTAAACAAATATTTAAAAAATATTTTTGACACCAAATTGCATTCTAGGATGCACAATAAATGTCCTGATCTTGCCCTGGGTAGAATGATGATCATGAAGAGAAAGAGAAGAGAACATATTTGGCACATACATTTGATGAGAGGCTCTGGGGTTCAGCAGCAAATGGTTCATGAAAGAATTGTTAACATTAAACGTGCAGTTTTATAAGTTTATTAGAGAAAATGGAGGAAAAAGAAAGCAAAAACAGGAGATAGAGTTCTCCTGAGCTGGGAGCGTTGCCTCTAGGTTTGGGGGTGGGAGCAGGTAGATATATGCCCTGCTTTGGCTCGAGGAGGGGGCTTTTGGGGCAGACTATTGATACAGTATAGAATAAGAAAGGGGCGCATTCATCATAAATAAACAAAGAAACAAACAAACAAAAAACCCCAAGCAGTTGCTGTGGGCATTTTCAGGTGAAATAAGAAGGGACATCCTGTAAGTTTCTTTTGCAAATTATGTAGAAAGATTGACCCGGTGCTAGTGTGCTCTAAAAGGGATTTTGTGCATCTTTGTTCTTTTATTGGGACTGAATTTGCTTTATCCATCAGTTCCCATGTAGTTTGCCCCCCTGCTGATTTCAGAAGCCTGTAAAACTGCTGAGGAGTTTGCAGATACACAGCATCCCATTCTGAACTCTCCCTCTACCACATTGGCTTAGCATGGTGATGAATTAAGAGGGAAAGAGGGAAAGGATGTCTAGGATGATGCCTAGGTTTCTGTACAAAACTGTAAGGAATATCCTTGTTAAAAGATAAACTGAGGCATATTAAAACGCAAAGAGTTTATTTGAGCAAAAATTGATTAGTATCAGGTAGCACTGAGCTGGAAGCTGTTAGGAGCACTCCACTGACCAGAGTTAAGGGCAGGACTTTCATTAAGGAGACTGGGAAGCAAAGCCAGGAAATTATTTGGTTGCAGTTTAAGTGGTTGCCTGAATCCATATAATCCCTTTCCCATTTCATTGCTTATCTTCTGAATTGTCTGGAATTTAAATATCTCGTTTGACTTTTATCTCCAATTAATGGTTGCCTGAGGGGATTATTCTTCAAGAATCTAGTAACTAGAAGCCTTGTTTGCCAGTGCACTGTCAGTGCATAAGGAGAAGGGAAATAAATATTTGCTGAGTGAATAAAGGAATCAGAAATAGGTTTCATACATTCTAATTTTGTGTGATGAAACATCAGTGCTTCTAGACTAAGTCTTTGCTTTTGGTTTTAGGCATTAAACCTTGGTTTGAACTCAGTTCTCAAGATCTTGTAGTTCTAAGTAATTTATTTCACTTAAACCACTTTCCCTCTCTTAGTCCTCTGGCAGCAATAACCCAGACCACCAAACATTATAAATCCCTTAATAATCTGTCTGTAATAGGTAAGACTAGACAAAGCTACAGAATTTGTTACAAACAATTTCTTTCTTGAAAGCAGGTCTTTAGAGATTTCTAAAGCAAGGCAGGTAGTTTAAAATCTAACAGTGATTCTTTTACTGTTTTCTTTATTGTTTCTTGTAGGGTGCTATAGTATTGGCAGTTGTGTGGTGAGGTTATCCAAACACTTTATACCTGCTGCAGCTTGGAAAAGTGTTAGACATAGTTCTTTTGGGAAAGAAGCACCAGTCTCTGAAACATTGTGTTCTTGTCAAATTCTGAGTAATGTTTTGTTTTTGTTGTTCCATAGATTCAGTGTTGGATAAAGCCTTGGTGAACCTGCCATTCTTCTGTCTTCATTCCACGAAAATCTATTTATGGAGAAAACAGAAGCAATTCTCTGATAATATCAGCTTGCATTCACTTGCATCTACACAGCTTCTAGCCAGAGTTTGTATGGAAGAGTTAGAATGTGCTGAGAGGAGTCCAGTGTTTTTTTGGGGGGGTGGGGGGAAGGGTGATGGTGGGTGGCTTGTATTTAACAGGTAGAGCATCTGTTACACAGTTTGTCTGGTTTGTGTTTAAAGGTCTTCTGGAATAGAGTTCATTGTTAATTCATTCTTTCAACAAATATTTATTTGGTACTATGTGTCAGCTATTCTTCTAGGTTCTTAAAGATATAACAGTGAGCAAAGATTCCTACTCTCAGGGAACTTAGATTCTAGTGAGATAAATAAGCCAATGAGTAAATGACTAAGTAAAATATATGGCATGATGTTAGAATGCAATAAATGTCATGGAACAAATAAAGCAGGAAGGGAAATTTTGTGTGCTGGGGATGGGAGGGTTCAATTTTTATATAGTTTACTCGGGGAAGGATTCACTGAAAAGGTGAACATCTGAGTGAAGACCTGAAATAGGAGGGAGTGAGCCTGTGTGATCACTTTTAATAATTGGTTTAATTAGGTAGCTATTACGTGGGAAAAGCAGTTGGATTTATCCAAATCATTTTGGAATACATGCACAATATTTTTTGTAATGACAAAAATTTAAATGCAATTTTGTCAGGTGCAGTTAAAAGCTTTAGTAACTGTGGAGATTAAAATTGGAAAAGAGGCTTCTGAAAAATTTCTAGAGACATAAAGAGTTTCTTCTCATTAAGAGGAAACTGTCTCACTAGCCATGCATAGGAAGGAACTGGAATGCTTTAAAACTCAGCTAGATGCAGTATATATATTTTCTTCTTTTTAGGGGGAAATAAAAAAAAAACAGAAATAAATTGTAATTCATTGAAAAGTTCATCTGTGAACAAGGTCCTTTGAAGGGCACTTTTTCTGAGATGACACAGAGCCAGGGCAGAACAACGAGGAACAAATGATGCAAAGACAGCAATTCACAAAATTCAGTGGAAACTAAGTGCTAGTGAAACCAAAGAACCCAGATACTCTCATCTAATTCCAGTGGATCAGTTGAAGATAGTTTTTGCTTTCTCTTAATAGGGACTGGGGGAATTCACCTATTTACAACACAGTATATATATATTTTAAAGAAAAGGTGCAGGCAGGAATGAAGGTGAGTAGGCAGGAAGAGAGAGGAAGAAGAAGTGTTTTATTTATTTTTAGTTGATTGTTCACACTGGTTTTTCCCCAGCCCTGGGTCTTGAACCCGGGACCTTGGGATGTTTGTGGGACTACTCTCAAGGTGCGCTAAACTGCTAGACCACCAGGGTACACCTTCAATTAATATTACACTTCAAAGAAAAAGGCACAATGATATGAAGGATAGAGTTGAAATGCTGTTGGTAAACTTAATGTATTATATACAGATATTAATCTATAACGTGGCACATCTGAAACCTATATAATATGTTATGATGCTGTCTATGTTCCTTCAATAAATTTTTTTAAAAAGATCCCCAAAAGGTATTGCATTTGGTTATTTTTCTGAGGTCACAATGCCGTGCAATGCATTTTAAAATGCATGTAGTCCCCTTATAAGATTTGGAAAAAATGTGTGCACCTGGTAGAGTGGAGGTTTGACACAGTCAATGTCCCTGGTTCAAGACTTGGCACAGCAGAGAACAACCAAGAAGAAAAACTAAATAAAAGAGAATAAAGTGCTTCTTCCTCCTTTCTCTTCCTGTATGCCTGCCTCTGATTGCCTTCATTCTTGACTGCAACCTTCTTTAAAAAAAAAAAGAATTTGGAAAAAATGAAATCTAAGAATTCTTGCCAAATACCTTTTGAGAAGTCTTGCTTTTATAGATAGCCATTGAAATGAATTATCCCTGAACCTGTGTTTTAGTCAGGACAGCTGTGCTGTTGGAAGTTCCATACTTAGTGCAACAAGTTTTGTCTTACTTTTCTGAAATCTGTTGGGATATTTAGTGGACAACTGTTTTCTGTGTAGTGACTCAGAGACTGAAGCAGCTTCAGACTTCTCACTGTAAGGCTTATCACTTGGGAAAAAGAATTAAACTAGAGAAACTTGCATGGGATTTTCACCTCTTCTACCACACCGGCCCCCAGCCTGGTGATGATATTTCATAGCCTATTGATTAAAACTGTGATCAATAACAAAAAGATGAGTATGTTCTTATACATTTGGCAAGGGAAGGATTTCTTGACATTGGAGGAACTAGTAGTACCACACATAAGTAGCATCATACAGCATTTATCTTTCTCTGATTCATCTCACTTTGCAAAATCTTTTAAGTTTCAGTTATGTATTTGCAGATGTCACTATTTCTTTATTTTCATGGCTGAATAATATTCATATCATTTTTTTTTCCCATTCACTCATTGATGGGCACCTAGGTTTTTATTTTGGTTATAAGAGTGGAATTTTTGGATCACATAGTTCAATTTTTAATTTTGAGGAGTATTCATATCGTTTTTCATAATGACTGAATCAATTTGCATTCCCACAAATAGTGCAAGTGTTTTCTTTTTTCTGCATGTTAACCAACTGATCTCTTTTCTTCTTGAAAATAGTCATTCTAATGTTCTAACAGGAGTGAGATGATACCTCATTGTGGCTTGTGTTTATATTTCCTGGATGATTAGTAATGTTAAGAATATTTTCATGTACCTGCTGGTCATTTAGATGTCTTATTTGGAAAAATGTCTATTTAGTTCTTCTTCCCATTTTTCAATTGGATTTGTAAAATATTTAAGTTGTGTAAAATCTTTATGTATTTTGGATATTAACTCCTTATCCAGTGTGTAGTTTGCAAATATTATCTCCTATTCTGTAGATTTGGATGGTCTTCTTATTTTGTTGACTGTTTCTTTTGCCATATACATATGATTTTCAGTTTGATGTAGTCTCACTTATTAATTTTTGCTTTCGTTGTTTGTGCTTAGAGTGTCATTGAGACGACCACTGTCAAGAAACTTCTTTCTTGTGTTTTCTTCTATAAGTTTCCTCATGTACGGTCTTATATTTAAGACTTTCATGCATTTTGAGTAATAAATAGTTATTAAACACATTTTTAAAGTATCATGCTAAGGCTACAAAGATGAGTAAGACAGAATCCCTTTTATAAAAGGTTATACTCTAATGGACAGGACAAATACAGTGATAAGATATACACACACGAAGGTGCTAGAGAGATTCAGGGAGATTCGATGTTCAGTGAAGACCAGCTGGAGCTATGCTCAAGGGGAATCTAGAGAGATGAATAAGAATGAGTCAATTCAGGAGAGATGGGAAAGGAAATTATGCTGACAAGCCATCAAGATGTGAAACATAAGGTATTCAACTTCCGCTCAACTCAGACTTCTTCCCAAATCCTGGCTTATTATTTTCCCTTTCCCAGAGCATCTTACTTTAAGCCAGCGGACAGCAGAATAGAACTGATGATATGGTTAATTTTCTTAAGTTCCCAGGAGCAATGAGCATATACATTATGCAGTTTCTAAGGTCATTAATTTTTTAGGCTAATGCTTCAACACAAGAAACCTGCTAAAACTAAGATGTCCAGTGACTACCCTGTGATTTTCTGATCTTGTTTTCTGATTAGGGAGTCTTATTATATAACCTCAATTATGGGCAGTATCAAGAGTACCGTGGAACTTTGGGTCTTCAAATCATCACAGTAGTATTTAAAAACAAAACTCAATTTCCTGGAATCTTAGGATGTAGAAATTAATGCAGATGATGGTGAGCTAAGACACACTGATGAAATGCTGGATCCGTTCAGAACAAATTCATGGACAGAGCCATTTGGTTGGCATCACACAACAAGTTTACTAAAAGCAGAAACAGCGAGTTTTAGTGTCCTGTGGGCCGGGATAGTTACATTAAGGGAATATTCACGTGTCTGTACCTGCACATGTTGCCTGTGTCTCAAACTCTGGCAAAATGAATTCTCGATTCTATCTGAGGGGTAGGGGCTTCTCCTGTCATGGTTGTGTCTCCTGTCATGGTTGAATATCTAGGGGTGTGTCCTGGACCGAAGCTGCTAAGGTGGGGATCCTTGCTCTTTGAAGTCTCAGGTTTTGCCAGTTACTTTTCTGCTCATACTAATGCACATTGCCCTAGATTTTAAGCTATGCTGCCCCTGCATCAGAAACTTTGAGTAATGTTTATGTCTATTTTCTAATAGCACAAATAACAGCAGTTATTTCTTGAATTCCATGCAAATCTCCCTTTTCAGTAAAAAGAATTGCCAATTTTTTTTTTTTTTTTTTTTTGTCTTTTGAAGTCAGCACTTCTGGGAACAGTATCAAATGTTGTCAGCAAATTCTCTGCAGCAGTTCAGAAAATTGGTCTCTCTCCTTGTGCGTCTTTGATACGCATGTAAAGGCTTTTAAGGCTTTGTTAGGTCTTCCTGGAAGGAAGCTGCCTGTGTGATACTTAGTCTTTTAGGGCAGCTCTAACATAAGATGACCGCCATTTGGTTGTCTTATAAACAACAGGAATTTATTTCTCACAGTTCTGGAGACTGGAAAAAGCAGAATCAAGGCTCTAGAAGATTCAGTGTCTGGTGAGGACCTGTTTTTAGACTGCTGTTTTGTTTTTTTGCTATGTCCTTAAGTGGTAGAAAAGGTAAGGCATCTCTTTTATAAGGGTACAAATTCTATTCATAAGCGCTTTGTCCTCAGTATTGTCCCATGTCCAGATACCATCCCACTGGGGACTGACTTCCAACATGGGACTATGAGGGGCACACAAGAGGTCAGTCTTTAGTTCCCTTTTCAAGTCCTTGGTGAGGCATGGACAGTGGGCTACAGAGTCCATGGAATATCATCACACTGTTTATGTATAGTGAACTCACAATAAATTTATTAAGTGCAAAAAAAGAAGAAATGAATGAATAAAAATGAAAGAAAATCTTAAAAGTAGACTAGAGTGTATGTGTGTGCCTTTTCCAAAGTTCCTTACTGGTCTCTGCCTCTTCCTTTGAACCCCTACAGCACATTCTAAATAAGCAACCAGAGCGATCGTTTTAAAACAGAAGTCATATGTCCCTCCTTGGTTTAAATCGTCTATGACTACCCATCTCACTCAAGGTAAAATTCAAACCCCTAAAATTATAAGGCACAGCACAATCTGCCTGTGTCACTTCTTAAACTTTGTCATATGACCCTTAACCAAGCCACTTTTCTCTTGTCACAGTCTGTGCTGTTTCACATAGATGCGGATAGACTCCTTCCTCAAAGTTTGTACCTGCTGTTCCATCTGCTTGAATTGCTCTTCCCATTTAAATATATAAAGACTTCTTCCCTTCCAATCTTTATTGAAATGTTACCTTTTCAATGAGGCTCTTAGGTATGAAGCAACGATGGCAATCTACTTTATAAGACTGTTGTGGGGATTGCATGTGGCAATATAAATAAAAAACCAGGCATCTAAATTTTTTAAAGTTTTTTTTATCCTGAGACCTCTTCCTCCATGCCCTACTCCTTTTACTACATTAATATTTATTCCTTTCTTGTTGCTTTTCTTAAACTCTGCTCACAGCTTTCACTTTTTAATTCTTTGTGACCTGACTGTAATTGATTTTGAGAGTAGTCCCAGAATTTATACTCCTGAAGGGTACGTAGGAAAAGGAAAATTGATGTGTTAGAACTTCCAATTCTGCACTGAATGGAAAAACCAGAAAGTCTCTGTGGCAACTTTGAAGAGTTCTCATCTCCTATAGTCATAAGACAGATATGACTCAGGACAAGGGATAGAGTTTGATAGCCAGAGGTGGAGACAGAGGAATGTGATGCTCCTTCACAGTGGCACCAAGTGGAAAGACAATCGTGTCTCACTTATGTGCCACTAGGGGGCATCTGCTATAAAGGAGGGCCTCAGACATCAGATTGGCAAATTGGCTGTCTGTCATGCTCTTTCTCTAGCTTGTATTTTAGACCCATGCACAAATATGGCTGCAGCAGCAATACTGAAATTCTGCATGAATTAAAAAGCAGCCTTTCCCTCACCAAGACTGATCTCTGACACATTCACTCATATTTAGCGTGATGGTAGCTAATGTTTTATCCTTGAGGATATAAAAACATTTAGCATGTTTTATGTTTGAAGCTCACTCTGCAATAATGTAACAGTAAATGGTTTGCTAGTTGTATATATTAGGGGAATGGTATTTTCACCAAGATACATGACCAGAATGGCTACTGAAGAGAAAAATAGTTGGTTTTAGTGGGTTTTATTAGTTGTCCTTCCAGATCTACTTCTCACCCATTATCTCCTCCTAAGATGCTCCAGGAGACTGACTTCTGTGGATAGTATTTGCTGGGTTCTTTTGCCTTTTGCCTTCTGGTGGGTTCATTTAATGGGAGATATTGGTAAGATACCGAGAAAAGGAAGGAGAGTGTGCTGTGTTATAGTTGGTTGTCTGCCTTCCCCTAACGAAGTTCTCTCTGAGTTCAGTGGTTTAGGTGACTTCTCTGTCTCTTGCCTCTCAGGCCCAAAGGATAGGAAAGACTCCTGAAATTAATGACACTGGACACTTTCCTTCTTGCTTCCTTCCTTCCTTCCTTCCTTCCTTCCTTCCTTCCTTCCTTCCTTCTTTCCTTCTTCCTTTCTGAAATGTTTAGGCAAAAATGAAGATGAGTAGGCAGGCATGCAAGCAGGAAGAGAAAAGAGGAAGAAGCACTTTATTTTATTTAGTTGTTCATTTTAGTTGCTCTTCCTGACCCTGGGTCTTTGGAATGTATGTGGACTATGTCCAGTGGCCTTATCCACTATGTCACCAGAGCACACCTGTTACATTCTTTAAATTCTAACCCCCCATGCATTTACAAACAGTTCTTTCATTTAATCTTGTTGAACCAACAAAGGCTGCGTTATTTCCATTTTACTGATTAGAAAACTAAGGCTAATATAGCCTAAGAAACTTGAACAAATTTCTCACAGCTAGTGAGCTGTGACACTAGTAACTCAAACTAGGATTTACATCCAGCTGAGTCCAAGTCATTGTTAAATAAATGGTATAAAATACTGGTTACTGCAATACATATTATTAATAAGGAAAGTAGTGTGAAGAGATAACTGACATTCAAATTCTCAGGTTTCAGATATAATGATGAGAGAAGGAAGATGGGTTATATGTGAAAAGAAAAAAATGTCAGTTTTAAATATTATCAAGCCAGAGGCTCTGTTTCTGCTATAACACGGTATTATCTACCTATTCTAAATAAGCCGCGCTGGTTTAGTAATGTATGATCTATGATCTTTACCTTTTCCCTGGTCTGAGTTATTTACTCTTTGGTTAAGTGAAGGAGTTATAGGACACAGACTGATGGTGGGGATGGTATAGACCAAGGTCTTTAACTTAAATCTTTTGTTGTAGTTACATTACATTTTAAAGCTATAAAGGTTGTGGGAGGAATGAGTGGGGATCTGGAATGGTGGGTCACAAGAGAGGGCTGGCTCTAGCCTACAAACCAGAGGAGATGAAGGAAAGGGAAACAGAAACCCTTTGGGCTTGCTGCAGGGCATTTATGAAAAGGTGATGAGGAATTAGTAGAAAATGGGAGCACTGCAAGTATAAGACAAGAACATGTGGCGTTAAGGTCAGGGAAACTTAGAAGCCAAACAGCCAGGAAATAGAAGAGAATTCATTCGGTCAGTATCAGGCTGTGTTTCTGATTGGAGAAACAGGAAGTTGGGATAAAATTTGTTGGACAGAGTCAGTGTAAGATGGGAGTGTGAGCTCTTAAAGCGTTGGAAGCACACGTTGAGAAAAATGCACATGCTGAATTGTAGCACTCAGGGGAGCTGTAGTAAACCTGACTGCTTACATCTAATTGGATGAATGTGGCTAGTTGGGTGACAATGTCATCCCAGCATTTGAAGAATATGAATCTCACCCTTGTGTGTGGTTGCATGGGGGCTCACAGAGGTGTAGCATCACTAAGGAATCTATAGCAGAAAGCCACAAGTACATACAAAAGAAAACAAAGCTTTAGTTTTATTGTTCCATTTATTCAAAGCATTAAAATAAATGAGCAGCAATTTAAAGCAAGCTTAACTTTTCTCATTAGTAAGAAAGCTGCTAAAGGAGAGAACATATCCTCTGAAATGTGCAGTGAATGTTAAAAGGGAACCATACTTAGGGGAAAAAAGGGATGAGGTAAAGAGAGCTGGGCTTACTTGCAACAATGGAGATATAATAGGGTAGGTCCATCTAGCATGACAAATTCTATAGCAAATCTTCTACAGAAAGGGAGAACATGACTACAATGAATTTAGAAGTCCATTTTCAGGGCAAGACAAGGATTTGAGTCAAATCAAGCAGATAGATTAATTGAGATGTGGTTCCAGGATAAGAATCCTGAGTTGGAAACTCAGGACCTCATTTTAGTTGGACGGTAAGAAATAACATTCAAGAAGATAAATTAGAACTAAAAGTTATGAATTTTCCAAAAGGAGTGTGTTCATTTTTATTTCAGAAATGTCACACACACACACACACACACACACACACACACACACACACACCCGTGGTGCTGTATTGAGAAAACTTATTACTCTTTAAGAAGTATGGGTTTGATATTGTAATTAATACAATTAATGAGCTAATAAAAAAGTGAAAGGTATATTTTCAGTTCAACTCTGAAAAACAAAATACATTCTTGAAAGCTTTATCTGCTTGAAATAGAAATACATGGAAAGTTAAGAACCTTTTAACTCAAGGCCTCCTAAATGTACTGTCTTGACAATCAAAGTAAATAAAGGCACACTGGGGTGGCCTCACAGTTTAGTCCTCTGGGCACAGTCCACAAACACCTCAAGGTCCCTGGTTCAAGACCCAAGACCCAGGGCAACAACCAAGATGAATAACTAAAATACTTCAACAGTCTCTCTCTGCCTGCCTGCCTACTTTCCTTCACTTCTATTTGTACTGTTCCTTAAAAAACAACAACAAAAAAACCAGTTGTGTAAATAAAACAAAAAGACAGTGTTTCTTAACATACAGCGCTGTGACTGTATTTCATATATCAAAATTCTCTTTTAGAAAGTTTGATGTAGTCATTACTGTGCACTATGGAGTCAAACAGAACTTAGTTTACATTCTGCCCAAGAAGGTTGAAAATATCTATTCAGCGAGTAATTAACACATTCTGTCATCTTAAGATTTATTTCTCCTACAGTCACAATATATTCCTAGCTTCAAGTTAGAATATATATGCCACGACCCACGTGGCTGATCAGAAGGATCCCTGAGATGGGGGCTACAGGAACCTGAAGAATGACAGACAATTATATCCAGAGACAGTGACCGTGAACCTGGTTCAGTGATTTTATAGGGCTGGGATACAATGAGGTAATGCAAATAAAACAATGGAGAATGCAGGCATTCAACTCTACTGCTGTTATCGGGAGAGCAACATTGAAGGTCAAGGTCAGGTCAGAGCTCAACTGCCTTGCGCTATTATCTGCTTGTAGCTCTACTGACTTCTGTCCTGGGAAACTTTGCAGAAGTGGCCAGAAAGCCACTCGCTCCCAACATCTATCTATCTATCTATATACACACACATACATATGGATATATGGCAAGTGGATAACAGCAATCAAGCAGATACGATCAAGGCCGTGGTAAAATTTCTTTGTAATTTATAAGCCTAAATATTTCATCTCAAAATTAGTTAATAGCATGTTTTGTAATTCAGAAGTCTGGGAAACTTTGTCCAAAAAAGATTGAAATATTAAAAAACAAACAAAACAAAGTCCTTGAATATTTTTTCTTTCTCTCAAGCTCTTACCAGCCTTCATTGATCATAATCTAGTGCAATGCATGCAGTTACTCATGTTAATCTCTAAGTATTTTATGAAGTAAAGCAAGTGTTAGAAAATATTTTCTTGAATGTTTAACTTCTTTTTTTATACCATGGATCATGGTACTTTGAGAATTGAAAAACTTCTTTGTAACATATTATCTCTATATAAATAATAATATACTTCACAAGAAAAGATATTTGCTTTATATGTGTTTTCATTCAATAACACTTATCTACGCCATATTTGAGCAAGAAAAAATTATTGAGAATTTATTATGGGCTGCTCAAAATCAGCATTGCACAAAACAAAGTTCTAATATTACGTGCTTCATAAAAGTTTTAAAGCTGTAAGGGGATGTAGAAAATATTGCAAAATTCACAAGTTTTGCAACCAAGCTTATACTAGAGAGTTTATGTAACATCCCATAAGCCCACCCAATTTATATAAGAACATGAATCAGAAGTTGTTTGATGATTTCTATTGCAATGTCTGATCACCAGTTCTTACAATGAGAATAGGAAAATACTAAACATTTTGACATTTGTGATCTGGGATGTTCTGCCTTTCCTAAGGCATAACAAAAGGAATGCAATTCCGATGTTTATATTTAGTGCCGCTTGGCAAATTTTTGTTATTTTCATTATGGTTTCTATCCATCTGTCCTAAAATCTGTTCACCCATTCCAGGCCAATTGTCATGATAAAAACACCTTGGCTGATGATATTTGTGATGCAAATTGAATTTTCAGTCATAGTATGCTTGTTTACTATTGTATCTCTTTAAAAATGAGCTTAATTTATCCAAGGATTTAGTTGACTGTCCTTAGTAAAGTTGATTCTTTCTTTAGAGTCAGTAGTTTACATAACCAATAAAATGCCCAGATTATGACATAGGCTTTCAGGCCCCAGGATGAGGAAATTCAAAGTTGATGTGATGTTTTATGTCTTTTTCAATATTTGGTAGCAATTTGATCTTCTAGAAATACCTTGGGGCACTCACCAAGGTCCTGGTAAATTTCTTATAATAGGCGTTTATCTTTTAAGCCCTGGGACTGGCCCTTGGCATTCTTATTATCATTGTAAGATGCCCTTCAGCAATAATCATTAGGAAGTTTTGAAAAAATAGAGGCTTACTACTTATAAGAACTGAAATTTACCCAGCAGAACTAGGCAACAGTGAGGTCAGGGTTAGAGAGAGAGCCCACAAGTCTGGGATCCTTATTTTACTGAGGCTGAGGGTGGGAGGACTAGGGTTTAAGAATTTATTCTTTATTTGTGAATTTACATGATAAAAGCGGGAATTTAAAACTTGTGAAGAGAAATAAAAGAAGTTAAAAGGAAAAAAGATAATTTGGTCCCAACTGATCAGTTATCTAAGTTAACCTAGACCAGGAAAACAAAGGAGGTTTACTGGGGAGAGGCAGTCTGGTTGTTTTTATCCAGTTATGTGACTGGCACCACATTCCTGTTAGCCCTCTTTGAAGGTGAAGGCTCTCCCTCAGTTTAAGTCAGGCACGTGCATTCCAAGAAGAAAAGTCAAATAAATGTCAGGCTTTACAACTGTCTAAGGAGTAGCCTTTAATTCTGGTGTCCTGACTATCCTCTGGCAAGTAAAAGTAAAAGAAAATTCTAGGAGGCTTAATTTTTAATAATCTAACACATTAGTAATCATCTCTGGTACCTTCTTTCAGTCTTGCCAGAAACTCTGAGAAATGGATTTGGCAGAAGAAAGAAGCAGACTAAGTGATCAACTGCTTCAACATTATTCTAAGAAGTGAGTGAAAGCCTAGAGATCTAATATTTCACAATTTAATATAATTTTATCCATAAATATGAAGTGCAAGAAAATCGATATTTATGTCCCTGAAGGCAGTGTGTGATTTAACTTTACTTCCTACTTAAGTTCACTGTTAGGCATATTTTATCAGGAAAATGTGGACACACATTCACCTTTGTCAAGATGCCATGAAACAAATAGCACTTTCTTCTAACCCGCATTGCAGCATCATTAGCAAATGTTGCATAAAAGACCTGCTATGCAAATACATTGTCACTCAGAAATAAAATGAAGGTATCAAAATAATATTTTGTACAAGGTTAGTTGGTATTAAATAAATAAGAGAAGACTGTCAAGCATAAGCCTTATATTCTCATTTTTCTTGTTGCCCTTGACCATTTTTCATACCTGAAATAAGTACAAATACAACTGCAACATAGAAGAAGAATGGACCTAACTCCTGGAGATTGTCTTTTTGTGACACTGTCAGATAGTGAGTCAGATCTGAGCAGGGTAAAGGTGAAGGGAAAGCAAAAGCCAGGATAAATAAATCAAAGCAGTCAGTTTAAAGGGCCCCTAAATCAGCAACCAGGAAGCTCAGGGTGGAAGTGCTGATGCTCAAAGTTATGGGTGGTTACAAAAATGGAAACAATCAATCATAAAAGTTACCAGTCTAAAATCCGCCAATCAATTTAAAATAAACCAATTGTCCCACCAATAAGAAACCTTGTCCCACCCCTGAATGCCCACGGCTGGGGAGCAGGGGTCCAGGGTGGAGAGCAAATTGCCTCATTCTTTAAAACTCAGATCCCCAAATCCTTCCTTGTCACTTCCTCTTTGGACAACTCACCTTTATCCTGAGGGTGCCTCCTTTCCTTTTTTCCGTCCTGAATAAACTCCTGCCTCTTTCTCTTCGAAGTTCTACCTCTCTTTTCCTCTGCTGCACCCCTCCTTCTGGGGCAAATCTTCTGCTCAAAATCTCTTATACTAGCATTCATGCCTGAGACAATTGAGGCACGCTTCTTCTCTATAAGGCCTTAGAGTCTCTCTCTTGACTATAGTCCTCTCTGGATTTTACTACTTTCTGGGAACTGACACAGAAATCTCTTTCTGTGACTTTTTTGCCGAAAAAAGGAACTTATTTAGGTAATTGTTTAGCTCTTGACCTTTGAAGATGCAGAAAAGTGTTTTAGAGTTATTGGATACTGGTTTTTAAAGATATATCATTCTTTCCCTTGCATAACCCAGTTCAAGAAAGTAAGAGTGACCCTAAAACAAGAAGTGACTGCAGTATAAGCCTTTGGAAGGCAATTTTCCCTCTTGTCCACCTCTCCCCCCAGGGCAGAGTGATGTTCATGTTAGTGTTTTAGAGACAGCGTGTTTATTTTTCCTGATGCAGAAATTAAGGAGCAAAAATTAGTCATGAATGGAAGGATGCCAGAGAATGCCAGAGGCATTCTTGTAATGGGAAAAGCAGCTTTTCTAAATAATCTGATGTACATTCACAGGGTTTCTTGTATATGACACTGCTATCTCCTAGTTTTTGTTTGTCACTTCAGAGGCCAGAAAGAGAACAAACACTCCAGGCCTCTCAGAATTGGTTTCTTGTGAATGCCCAACTCTGATACAAAGAAACCAAGGACCACCCCACAGGCAAAGGAGTTCTAAACCTGCAGCCTTTTCTTAATCAAAGAAGCCATCTGCCATATCCTTGGCCTCCACCCTTCTCCTAATCCAGAAGGTCTTTTGTTTCTATTCTCTAGAGAAAAGTGGAAAGGGAAGTTATTTATCTTTAATTTTAGAGTAAAGATGAGTCATTCCTGCTTTCTACATGGTGATGTCCTCCTCTCTCCCACATACTTCAGGTCCCCTTTCCATGTATCAGATTAGAATATAAATTGTTGATCTGTCTTAGCTATGCCGTGGAGATTTGAGTAGGCATTCTTGTAATGGGAAAAGCAGCATGAGTAGGCATTCAAATTTGTTTTTTTCATTGTGTAAGTTTGGGTAAATTACTTAACTTCTCTAAGCATCAATTTTCATTTATCTAAAGGGGATTATAACTCTTTTAAGGACTCCTTTGAGAATTATACATGATAGTGAAACAAAGTGCTGGACAAAAAAAAATCAGATTTGCTAGATTTACTCTTGAGAAAACTAAATTTTATCTCCCTATTCCAATTAACTTCAATAAACAAATTGAAGGTACTCGGAACAGGTCACCCCCAAGAGTTTTCAGAGTAGATCTCCTCACAATGCTTCCCTCTGGCATACAGATATTTTTGAGCTGAGAACAATGGAGATCCTGAAGGCTAAGGAGACTCTTTTCTTCCTTTTAACTCTCTTGCTTTCCCCCAACTGAAAAAATGATAATCATTCCCTAGGCCTTTGGCCTTCTCTTAATTGAAGAAACGACTCCCTTACTTCTAAGAAGAATATAGTTTGGGGGTGGGGGTGTAATTATCTGCATGTATGGTTATCTATAAACACAGCCTCTCTATTTGAGAAACCCATCTTTACTTTTAAGGTAATGATTAGGTCATTTTTAACTTGTCCTGTGAGTCCTCCTTCCTTCTCCTCCATGCGCAGGGCACCTACCTCATTTATCTCAAGTGAGATTTAAACCTGGCTCTCCTCTTTTTGAAAGTAGAACTTATTAATGTAATCATTGTAGTTCTTTGGTGGTGTGAACATTGTTAAATAGATTTTCTTTTCTCTGCCAATCCATCTACTTGTCATGACAAAGCCTCCAGGGTGAAAAGACTGACAACTGAGCACTTGAAAGGTAGAGAAAAAACACTTTATTGCAAGCACTGGTGCTGGCTCAGGAGTATTGTTACTCAAAGCTGAGCATGGGTTGGGGGCGGTTCAAGAGGAGCTCTTTTTATACTCTGATGTAAAGTTTCATCTCCTTGGCTATGTGTGATTTCTACTGGCAACTCTCGTCAGTTATGTACAGCTGCAGGGTAGGGAGGCTATACTTGCTTGTCCTTGGTCACAATAACAGGACATAGCTAACTACAGCCTTTGTAGCACAATAACAGAACTTAGCTAGTCTCCATAGTACAGTGGAAAATTCCTGGCAGACTAACTTTTACATTGGAGTCAGGGTAAGGTTTGCTGTCACATAATGATTTTTTGATGAATGGATCAGCCTTGAGAAGAACTCAGAAGGATGGGGGAATTTTCCCTGCACCTAACAAAAAATTATTTTTGTTACTCTGAATCAAATTACTGTATGCATCCTCAGGGTACAAAAGCAAATGATGCAGAATAAAGAGCTCTTGACCCAGATGGCAACGATGGTAAAGTTTGAAGGAAGGGTGCTATAGCAGGTGTCCTGATTTTGATAATTCCTGAATAGCTCCCTCCTTCCCTCCTCCTTCAAAGAGTCTAGTAGAAATGGCTTTTATTGATCTCATGGATGAAATAATAATATACCCAAAGATTGACTTTGACATCCATGTTACAAAATTATTAAAATTTTATGATTCTTAAATTGCTAACACAATGTATGGAATTTATTTCTTAGCTGTGCAGTTCATGTACCAAAGTGTACTTAGAATTTCCAGGCAATCATTTTTTTTTTTTTTTTTTTTTTTTTGGAAAGTTGATACTATTGTGATAGTCTCCTTTTGATCATGATGAAATTTGAAATACAACTGAACTTTCTCTACAGAATGATGTTCATAAATTTAATTAGTATTTAACAGACTCTATCATTCATATATAAACTATACAACTCAGTGACATTAGACTCTTGATCTTGCAAGTTTAATCCTAAAATTAATGTGCAATGACATATTTTCTGCTTATATTTTTCTTTTGTTAATCTCGCAGTGCCTCCTTGAGGCTCACGAGGCAGTCCTCTGGGATGTTTCACTCAATACTTAGCGTTATTCATAGTTTTCCAGATCTAAATCCTAGCATAGGTTAAATTCAGAAGCAACAGTGGCAATAGTTACACAAAAATGAAGAAAATACTGCCATTAATTTTATTGATTAATTGATGTTATTAACATGAGAAAAGCTGTTATATTTAGTTTCAAGTATGAATATTTGGAAGTGACAAGAACTCCATTTGACTTTACCTATATAATATGCTTATAGCTTTCATATTCCTCTATGCATTGGAACTTATATTCATCCATCCTCTCAGAGGGTAGTAATAAAATAATAAAACAGAGGAATGAGACTATCCATAGACAGTATCATCACATACTTCAAAACACAAAGTAATAATTCTTTTCCCATTACAAAAATTATGTTATTATTTTTCAGCTCCCTCACCCTCCCAC
Source organism: Solenodon paradoxus (assembly GCA_004363575.1). Classification (NCBI taxonomy): domain Eukaryota; kingdom Metazoa; phylum Chordata; class Mammalia; order Eulipotyphla; family Solenodontidae; genus Solenodon; species Solenodon paradoxus. The sequence continues at coordinate 1,622,087 of RJWH01000077.1, forward strand.
ATCCAACCCCTGTGTTGTGAAATTTGGGTCCCTGGGCTTTATTACATGGTCTGCACTTTACCTGCCTCAGTCATCTGAGCCACAAGGGAGTGCCTCTGCTCCATCCTCCTAAAAAAACTGCAATAGAACTTTAACAGAACATAAAAGAACTTTTAGCTAATTTAACAAGTACATCATAAACGGATATAAAACTTTACTTAGGCTAATTTTTGAACATTAACTGTTTTTTAAAATAAAAGTTCATACATAAAATCTATTTTACTTAAGACGCACATTCTTAATCTTCTCCTCTTACTCTCAGAATTCTTTGTAGTTAAGTTGGGTCTATGGTATGTGCACAGAAATGATTGCTCTGACATTTAAGAAAGGTCATTTATTCCAGCTCTTTCTTCATGGCAACTGTAGGGTCATGTTTTCCTAATGGACTACCTAATGAGAGCCTCTTGGCCATCTTTTGGAGTAGAGTTGACCAACATTTATTGATGCAACCAATTAGTAAACTTTTGTGTCATGAAAATGAAATTGTGAGATTACTTCCGGCTGTAGTATAACCTAGCTTATCCTGACCAATATATACTGAGAAGAGTTCCTTTGGAATTGAGAACTTTCTGGGAAAATTTGTTTGACAGGAAAAAAATCTTTGAGTAGGAAGTCAGTATGCTAAAGAAGCCAAGAATAGAAATTCAGTAGAAAGGATATTTGGATAAAATTATTCTTCTTTAGAAATTCTGAGAATTTGGGATAAGTTTTATAACTTTTTAGGGAAAATTTTGTCTGGAACGTATCTGAATTTCCAGAGTTGTCAAGAGACTAGATTTTAAGTATGACACCATTAGCGTTCCTCAGAGGATTCTTCTCTGTGCTAAGACCAGATTTGGAGGTGTTCTGAGTTTCTGTGTCTTTAAGGACTTAACATGGAGAAAAAGCATTCGCAATCTGTTACTTAAAAGATCAAAAGCTTTTAATTTTCCCCTTCATTGTGGCAATTTAACATTTAAATAAGTACTTAAAATAAAAATAAGATAAAATATTAAAAAATTTCCATACAACTACAAAACAGTGAAAAGAAAAGGTAACAAATACTTAAAGACTCTTTAATTGGAATACAGAATGTCCAAAATCCACATCTGAATTAATAGACTGAGCTTCTTATGTCAGAAGGCCCCAGAGAGGCAAGGCAAAAGTATGATGATAAGAAGGAGGTCAGATGCAGGAATGGAAGAAGGCTGAGGCAACTTCCTGAATAATCACGCTGTGTATATTTTAGTCAGAGCTTCAAGTTATTGATCTGAAGCATGTAATTTTAACAATGATAATGAAAACAATAGGAATGTGAATTTCTGTAGTTTGCTAATTCTCTCTTTTCTTCTTTCAAAAGGCAATGTCCTTTATGATGAGCATATGCTTAGTCTTCCTTCTTCCTTATGGCCTCTCTGGAGTGTTGCTCAAGCACCTGGACGTGCCCCATCATTTCTGACTTTTCTGTGGACTCCCTCTTATACCACCAATCACTGACTTACAATCTAGTGATATATTTGTACTTAATCTCTATGAGAAACAAAGGGAAGATGGAATAGCATAGTTGATCATTCAGTATTTTCAAAACTAGCATATTCTATTGTGCTACCAAGGGTTTAGAGCAGCCTCAAATGGGAATCACAATGTAAGGTACAAAACTATTAAATTCTTATGTGTGCAGGTGTATAGGATCGCTCTGAGATGCTTTTTTTATTCCTTTGTATTTATGCTGAGAGTGGGATTAATTGATCATATAGTGTTCTGTTTTTAATTTTTGAGTAACCTTCATACTATTTGCTTAATGGTTGTGCCAATTTGCATTCCCATCATCATCAAGTTTCCCTTTATTCCACATACTAAGTAACACTTTTTATCTCTTTTCTTTTGGATTGCATCCATTCTAACAGGTGTAAGGTGCTATCTCATTGGGTTTGGTTTATATTTCCCTTATGATTAGTAGCGATGTTGAGAATCTTTTAATGCACTCATTGATCATTTGCTTATTTGCATATCCTCTTTGAAAAAATGTTTATTCAATTCCATCTTAAAATCTCACTTTTTTTTTTTTTTACTATTGAATTATATATGTACGTGATTATGTCCTTTCCAGGGAGAAATTGAGATATGGAAGTTTTGACTGCTCCCTCTGTTTTGGGCCTGGATATAATAGCTGCAGGGAGGTGTTTCAGAGTCTGTTAAGAACTTTATGTCTGGTAGGACTCCTGAGTGGAAGCTCATAGAATGCTTTTTCCGTTCTTTTACTAATTTCTACTGGGACAATTGATTAATAAGTTGCTTGCACCTGAATCCTTGGTCCAGATCTGCTTCTGGGAAAACGCAACTTCAGAATTGTCTGACTCTGCTCATACATCACCATTCCTTCAGATCTAAAAGATTAAATTTTAAAGTGGACAGAGGTAAGGTCTGGTTTAAGGGAAAAAATGGGGCAGGGTAGGGGGATGGCATGTAGAGCAAGAGAGAGAGGGAAAGAGGGACAAAGGACCCATGTTTCTACTCTTACTGTATGTATTGCTTTCCTAGTCCATTAATTTTCAAAATTACCTTCTACACCTCTGTATGTACTTGTCACTCTTCTTATTGTGTGTTTAGTGATGCTCCAGTTATTGCAAATGCAATAAAAACGCTATGTACTTGTGGATATTGACAAACTGATTCTAAAGTTTCTATAGAGGGGCACAAGACCAAGATAGCCACAAAATATTGAAGGAAAGCAAAGGTGGAGGACTGATGCTACCCAATTTCAAGTTTTACTATAAAGCTACAATAATGAAAAGAGTGTGATATTGGTGAAAAAATCGACAGAATAATGGAACAGAATAGAGTCCAGAAATAGACTTCCATGAATATCAACTCTTCTGTAGCAAAGGCAATACAATGGAGAAAAGATAGTCTTTTCAATAAATAGTCCTATAGCAAATGGACATCCGCATGCAGAAAAAATAATACAGACACAGACCTTAGACCCTTAACAAATATTAACTCAAAATCAATGATGAAACTATAAAACTCCTGGAAGATAACAGGAGAAAACCTTGATGACCTTGGCTATGGCAATGACTTATGATATGCAACACCAAAGCTGTAATTCATGAAACAAATAATTGATAAGCTGGACAGTGATAAAATTGCAAACTTCTCTTCTGTGAAATATAATGTTAAGAGAATGAGAAGACAAGTCACAAATTGGGAGAAAACAGTTGCAAAAGACAGCTGATAAATGAAGATTATCCAAAATATATAAAGAATTTAATACTCAAACAATAAAAAAATCTTGATCAAACAATAGATCAACAACCTTAACAGAAACCTCAGTAAAGAAGATATGTAGATACTTAAGTAAGTACATAAAAAGACGTTCAGTCTGACATGTCAGGTAATTCCAAGGTTAATACGGTGGTATGAATAATTTTATGTCTCAACTTGACTGGGTTATAGGATTTGGGCAAACTTTTTTTGGCTGTTTCTGTGAAGGTGTTCTTGGATGATATGAATGTAAAACAGGTTAATTTTAAAATTAGATTACTTTGAAATTTTATTCAGTAGAGAAAAGCAGATTGTTTTCCATAATGAGGGGGTACTTCATCCTTATTTGAAAGCCTAAACAGAGCAAAAAGACTAATCCTTTCCTGGGTAAGAGAGGATTCTCTAGCTGACTGCCATCTGACTTTATCTGTAGTGTTGGGTCTACTGCCTGGTGAACTTCCAACTGCAGCACATGCTTTCCCTGGTCTCCTGCACTGCTGGATTTTGGCATAGATATTGCAGATATATTCCTCATTAAATATATATAATATAGGTATGCTATACATAACAATACTTTATAATATGTATTATATGTATCCTACTGGTTCTCTGAAGAACTTTGATTAATACAGATAGATAGCATTTCTGGAAAACTCTTGTCTCAGAAAAGTATCTTGGGTGATCAGTAACATTTTGATTTTAAGAGGCATGTAAAGAGTTTGAATAAAATTGTTTAATAAAGTTTCATGGTAGAAAAAAGAGACATTTTATTAGTAGTGCATAAATCTATAAGGCATGTGACTTAAAATTACATAATTAAAATATGTACATATTTATCTTTTAAAGTTTATGCTCTTATTAGCATACTTGCATTCAATCAGGCTTTTACTTTCATTTTTTCAGTGTACATATTCTCATTTGGATATTGAAAGAACATTTTATTATATTATTAATTATATTAAGCCTCAATTTCCTTGTGTGTAATAGGAGATAAAATAGCACCAACCTTTAGGACTACTGTGAAATAAAAATGAGACTATATCAAGTGCTTAGTACAGTTTTTGGTGCATAGCTATTATTCAATAATAATATATATTCTTTATTATTATATATTAAGGATTGAGTTGGTAGAGTTAAATTACTACTATAATTTTTGAAATATTTGGGAAACTATTATCACTTAGACAAATGAGTTCAGGTTTTATTGTTTTGACATTGTTCATTCAGACAGTATTTCTATGCAAACACAAGGATATGCTCATTTTGTATTACTTTTGGAGGAAAATAATTGTTCTATCATTCTTCCCTTTGACTAGAGAAAGCAACTAGAGTAATGCAGTTAACATTTTACAAAAAAGAGAGTATTCATTCTTTAAGTCTGAAAGAGAGGGTATAAATTACATTAATATTTTGGGAATAATTAAATATTGCATATATTTTTCATTGGTTTCAGGAGCAGAAAAGCCCTCTCTTTTATCAGGATAAGCTTCTTCTAGAAGATCCTGTAAACGATATCTCAGAGAGGAGACCTCATTTTTTGCACCTGATACTTGACTAAAATTATAGCTGTATATTTCATTATTGCAAATTATATGTAAGTACTATAATTATATTAGCTATACTTTTAAAGGTCATATAAAAGTTTTTGTATGAAAATCAGTCAAGGTACATTTTATACAGTAAGAGTGTAAATACCTATTTATTCATTTATTCTCTTACTGTTTTTTAGTGTGAACAATGTGGAACAATGTTGAGTATGTCACAACACATACATGGCTATAGTCCTCCTCAAAGAACATGGAGATACATATTTAATCTCCTAGTTGAAGTAGATTGTCTCTTCATACAGCACATTCAGTCATATTACTCAGTAATTTTCTTCATATCAGAAAAATTGAAATTTCTTTGAGTGAAGTCTCTTCCCCTAGAACAGCACCTGGCACTAGAAGGTACTCAGTAAATACCTGATTACTGATAGATCATTTTACTAGTGTCTGTTAGGTAGATACTTTTACTGTTGTCTTTGTTTTTTGTTTTGTGGGCTTTTTTATTTTTTTTTGCAATGAAACAGGCACAAATTATTAAAGTTATTTATAAGCTCAAACTCACATGGTTGGTAAAATGTTAGAGCTGGGATTTGATCCGTGTCAAGTGAAGATGCACAAATAGTGTTTCGAAAGCACAAAACATAAGGAATGGTGACTAATTCTATTTGGTTGCATTGTAGGGGATGAATAGGCAATAATGCCTAAGATGTATGTTGCTTCACATACCAGAGGTTCTTAAACACCAAGGTTAAGTTTGGACTTGATTCAGAAAGTAGGACAGATTTTTAGAGCATGCTCTGCTTTTATTGCTTTGTCTTTGCACATACTGATCTCATTGCCCAGTTCCTGTACTGAAACCAGCTCTTCATATCTTTGTGGCAAACAGTACAGGGATGGACATATTTTCTCATCATTATATTAAATAATTCTGAGAATAAGTAAAAATAACTTAGCTACTTACTCTAGGAAATACATGCTCTTAAAAGATAAGACTACGAACTAGCTAAAATATTTTACTTAATAGGACAAATAACTTTATCATCTAGACTGGCTTCAGAACCAGTTCACAGGTCTGACATAAACTCTTTATTTCTATTTGGTTCCCTGCTTTGTTAGACCCACCTAAAGACATTAAACTCAGGTCTTAAAATCCTCTATCTTCCCTTGCTTTTATACTTCTGGGACACTACTAAGGTGGTGTTGTCCCTTACTGGAGTAAGTCTAATAATAATTTTGTTTGATCTTGAGGCTTTTCTGATGGACTTTTATATTGCTGACAGTTGACAATTACATCTACTAATAGGATACTCAGGTGAAGCATCATTTCCCTTGGTAAGCGTGAGTTAGCTCCTTCAGTTCTTTTCCCAGGTACAGATCATACACATTTCCTGTGCTTGCATACCTCCCTGTACATCTGCTCATATCCTATCAGAGTGCAATTCAGCTGTCAGCCTGTTTATCTTCCTTCTTAGCCTTGGAGTCTCTAAGGACAGTGGTGTCATTTACATCATTCTATGTTTTCAGTACAACTTTGCACACAGAATGGGCATTCAATGATGTTGAATTGACTTCTGTACTTAATGAATGAATAAATGAACACATGTAGGTAGAGATTTACAACAAGATCAGATATTGAGTTGGGTGCAATAGCTTATCAGCCAGATATTATGGGTTGGTAAGTAGAAATGAATAGCTTCTTCTAAGTAAAAAATCAAAGCAGAAGAGTCCAAGCATCACTAGGAAAATACCAAAAGCCAACGGAAGAGGAAAACTAGCCTTATGTTTTCATAAGTGATTCTCAACCCTGACTTCATATATAAAATAAGCTAGGATGTTAAAAAAATAATTAAATGCCTTTTTTTCTGGAGCACTAACCTCACCCCACCATTCTAATGCAGTTTGGTGTGTTGTGAAGCAGAACATTACAATATTTAAAAATGTGCTCCCTAAGCCTCTAAGGAGCTGTCAAGGTTGAGAAACATTGGTCTCAAAGTTCAGGGTGTTATTTCTCTGATATTCTCTAAACCCAGTTGTTCTCTAGGAGGTATATTTAATAGGAGGACACAAGTGTTTCTCCTTCAAGGAGGTTTAGCAGAATTTTATGTGAAAGATAGGGGGTGATGGTGGATCAGCAGCTTTGTATAGTCAATGAATTAACTTTTAATTTTTTTAATTAAAATTTTGTGGTTTGTGTAATTGAAATTATGAAAAGTAAGTGCTGGTAAGAAAAAAAATACTGCAATTCTTAATAGAGGCATACTCCTTTGGGAGTTTCTTAGGATGATTTTTTTTGGAGGAGGGACTCAATATGTAAATGTTTATACAAAGACAACATGTGTTTAAGATTATAAAATATTTCTTTGCCCCTAAAGTTTGAAAAGTGTCTATGTTCTCCTTATCTGTGCTTCCTTAGCAATCTACTTATTCGTATCTGCACTTCTCATAGCTCTTGATGTGGGAACTTCTATTTAATTTTCCTCCCTCCCTCCCTCCCTCCCTCCCTCCCTCTCTCCCTTCCTCCCTTCCTCCCTTCCTTCCTTTCTTTTTTAAAGGAAAAGTACAGGTAAGAATGAAGATGATCAGAGGAAGGCAGACAATCAGGAAAAAAGAGGAGGAAGAGGCATTTTGCTTATTTTTAATAGTTCATCTAGGATCTTGCGATGAGTGTGGATTGTGCTCAACCTCTGTTCCATCTAGGCATGCCTTATTTGGTTTTTCTTCCCCTATTTGTCAGCGTTTGAAATGGGACAAGATTGTAACTGTCTCTTTATTCCCAGGTTTAGTCCCTAGTGACACTGATTAGGGGTTATTGATGAGAAGGAATGAAGGTAAATCAGGAATGAATATCTATCATTTAGCTAGATTTAGCTTGAACGTGATGCAAACGAGGTCATGAATGTGAGTTCATGCTGGATTTGGGCCATATAGTTATTAAAATATTTTGTCCCATGACCCTCTAATTGCCCCTTAACCTAGCCAGCTGCTTTGCATATGCTTATTATATCAGAGAATAATCCCATCATGATGATAGCTCAAAGAAGACCTAAAGATGGTGGTGAGCGTATTATTGCATATCAAGGTCAGTTCAATTTATTTTCTCTATAAATTAGAGAACATTGTTTCTTATAGAGTAGCTGTGAGGATTGAATGAACTAATGCATGAGAAAATATAAGAAATAATAACTATAAAATTATTTAAAAGTGCATATGTCTCAAAACCTCTCATGAAAAGATTGAATTTATGACGATACTGACATTTAAGCAGAGATAATTTAGTAAGAATTCAATAATTGGAAGAGTTATTTTACTAGATAGACTTTTAGGCTCCAGGTCAGCCTGAGATTCTGTTGTTTTAACTCTCTCATTTCTAGATAAAGAAGGTAAGGCACAGAGAAAAATAAAATTTGCCATATGACTATCTTTTATTCATCTTTTGGAATTCAGTTAAAATTTTTTTCAAAGAGGACTTTTCAGAACTCTCTAATCATGTTTTCTCTCACTCTGCTGCTCTTATCACTGTTGCAACTCTATTTTCACGTGATCATTCATACAATGTTTTTATGCTATACTAGATTGTAAACTGCATGAGGGTGAAACCAAGTCTTTTTTCCCCATAATATATAACTACCCAGGAACTAGTACAATTTTTGACTCACAGAAGATTCTCAAATATTTGTTAAATGAATAGATATCAAATTAATAAATGATTCATATTAATGTATTTACCTATGTCAACTTACAAAAAGGATTGAAGTATATAAAGGTCAGTGTATTATTCATTCACCTATTTATTCATTTATTGTGATTTTATTTTTATTGAAAAGATCACATAGCATGAAGTTTTCACATCTCTTTCATTGTTTTCTTTTCTACTACTTCGTTCATCATCATTCTTGGCAACCTCAATATAAATAAAAATGATTTGTTACTCTGGACTCTGAGATTCATGCTTTTCTTAATTTTAATTTTATTCTATCCAACTTTAAATTAATTCTAATTTTATTCTATCCTGATTGGACTTATTCTAGACCAGTATTTTTCAGACTGCAAATTGTGGCATACTAGTGGGACTGAAAGTTAACTTAACAGCCAAAAATTTTAAATGCAAATAGAACAGAATTTAAAATAACAGGATCGTATTGCTTTTTGAAAATTTGTTTATGTATACTAAATCTGTGTAAAATTCCTTTTTTTCCAAGCATTGTTATCCAAAAATTTTGTAAAGTGCTCCTCTAATTATCATTGTCAAGAACTGTGGCACTTCTGAAATTTAAGTTTTAAGCAGCCCGCTCGTTCTGCACGGTCGCTTTCCGCCCCAGCTCTTTTATTCCACCACGTGCACCTGAACATTTCATTAACCTCTGCAGACCTTCACTTCATTGATCCAACCTGTCTTTTATCTTCCCGTGTTTCCTCCTTCATACTGTTCTCCTTGCCCAGGTTAGATCTCAGGTTACACATTCATAGTCATCAATTTCTACTCCCTTCTTACTCTTTCCTCCCATCTTACCTAACTTAAACCAATGACTTGTCCACTCCACACTATACCTGATCACCTTGGAATGTGGCTGCAGTTCTGGAGACAAACCTTTGTGAACTGGTTTCACTTTGCATTTATGACTACAGATCTCAAGTGAGGTTTCAGAGCGATCCCACTATATTACTAGTCCCTTAATCAATGTGTTTTCCAACTCTGAGGTGCTTTCAGATCTTTTCTGTTAGAATCTGTTATCAGCTATGCTCTCTCTAATCCCTTGGGGTAAATTTACTTATTTTCTGAGATGTTAAGAACCACTACTATATAACTAAGTCATCTCTCCTCTACCAAGATTCCACTGTACTTTCATTCCTACTCCTATGCTCTTTTTCTTTTTCTCCAGTGACAATGGACTCCTCCCACTGTTACCTAAAGCCAAACCTTCCCTCATTGAACTGTCCTTCATTCATTTGCTTATTAGTTACAAACAGATCATAATACTCTAGTCGGAGCAAACAGTTTTTACTTGGTTTTTGGATTTGTTTTCATTCTTCATGTCTTGCTGAATATAAGAGCAAGAAGATTAATTAAATCAGGGAAATACAGGGTGGTGCTGGATATGGTGCACAATATGTCTGCTTGAGTATTTAGGAGTAACCCAAGTCCCTCAGTGCTTATTGACACTCTATACATGGAGAAATAGGTAGCAAAAGAGAGTTGGGGGAATAAGAGTACTCTTTTGCTTCTTACATATTTTAAAAACTGGTCCTTCATCTGCAGTTAGGGTTCCTAGTATAATTTTCTAGAACTTGCGTAAAAGCATAACAAGACTTGCTTGCTTGCCCCCTATGATCCCCTTTGGTCTCTTTAAAATATGATCTCTACTTAGCTCCTTCCCACAATTATTATCCTGATGTAAAAGGCAGAGTTTAAAGGTCTTTTCTCACTGGGGTCTTGACATACTCATTTGTAGAGTTTATGGGAAAGAAGATCCTCTGTTTTAAGTGTCTCCTGATGCATGTACTTCCAGTTCCTGACCTTTCCAAAAATGACCTTTCAGAAGTAGTACTTTCTGGGAATTGGAACAATATGGTAAACTCAAAACTAACTATTTTTTTTACTATATTCTGTCTGAAAAGTGACCTCACTGCCATCCCTCAAATGATTCTTCCTATAACAGGTTCACAGACTTAGGGGTAACTCATGGTTGCCAGAACTCCTTGCAGCAAAAGAGATGACAAGGGAAAAATGGCAAGTGACAGAGTTGGTCCCAAATAGTGATGGGAGAAGAATCTTGTAAAGCATGTTAAGATGTGTGTTGGATGCACTTTTGGAGAGAAAGGTTTGTTGAATGACCTAATCAAATTCTCTCACTTTAAATTTAAGAAAACTCAAAATCCAAGATGTTAGGTAACTTGCTAAAGGCCACAAGTTAAATACAAAGCAGAACAGGAACTAAAATTTATATCGTATTTATGACCAAGTATTGATTTCCTAATGCTATCGGATTGGTCTAATTCAGGATTTCTCAAACTTGTCTATATATTAGAATAAATGAGAGTTTTAAAAAAACCACGGGGGCTGAACACTGCACCAGAGATTTGATTAAATTGGCTTAGGATACAACCTGGGCACGAACATATTTTAAATTTTCATAGGGAATTTTAATGTGTGGCTAGATAGAAAGTCCCTTGACTAAATTATGGGCCATTTTTCTATGATAGCTAGTATAACTAAAGTGTTGTGTGTGTGTGTGTTTCCATGTGTGATTTTAAAATGGAGAGAAGAATAGTTGCCAGGCTTTATGGCTTGCTGTTTCCTTCGGTGCATGCAGCCTTGGAGAAAGACGCATTGCAGAGAGACTCACCTGTGGGCCACCAGCAGGAGAAAAACAGTGGTTCACACAGAGCCACAGTCAAGCGTGTTTAGAAATGAGGGCACTGTGTCTACTTTGCAAGAGGATCTAGCATGGACGTCAATTCCATACTTCTTATCGTCTGAGGTTTTCACAGCTGTTTTCTTGTCCCTTTGTGAACAAGGGTTGGGATTTGGACATCAAATAAAACATTACCTTGTTCTATTCTTTCACTGTATTTATGTGTAAGATGATGGTGTAGAAACCCTTTTTTGAGCCAGAGTCTTACTCTGCACTTAACTTAAAGCAAAATGAAATATCTTCTTTGAAATAACCAAATTGCTAGTTATAAAGTAAGAATATATCTTAATTATTTGGTCTTTAGGTATCATACATGTATTTCTGAGGACAGTCAAATGACCAATTTCCCATCAAAATTTTTTTAAAAAGTAAAATCTAAAAACACTCTTCACACTCAAGGAGAACCAAGCTTGGTATGCAACCTTTGTGTTGTCTAAGATTTTTGGAACTGCTGTAACAGCTGACCTTTCTCAGTGTCCTCTGTTGCTGTTGATAGGAGACGGTCACTTTGCTCCTTACAGGTAGCAAACATGCTTTAGAGAATTGGTTTCCCGTCTGGCCCAGCTCCACATTGGTGCAGGCTGCCTCTGTACCTAAATATTTCTCAGTTCTGGTCCCTACCTTGCTAACCTTAATTCGTTGCTGTGCAGTTTATGACTCCCTGGCATTTACCCAAGATCTGTTATCTCTTCCACAGTTAATCACCTGACTGATAATGTGTAAGTTATCCTTGTTAAATCCAGATGCCAGCCAGGATATTTCAACCTCTTCCAGCAGCCAGATGTTAAATGATCTTGTTTAAGATTATTATAGATGGCTGGAGGCAAATACTGCATGGCTTATGTGTTCAAGAAAAGGTAATAATGGTGCTAATTGAGAGGTATCTTGAAAGTGCTTCAAATTAGAGATAGATAAGCATTAGAGTTACTATCAATGCCATTTTTTTGGCTGATAGTAGGATAGCCTTGGGATAATAGGTCTTCAAGTCCATAGCAACTCAGTGTTTATAAGCTGCTATCATTAGAAAATGTTATTCACTTGTTCATGGTGCTGTGAGCAAGGTGCAACATGTTATTCTGGGAGAAAGTAACCATGACACTTAGAATTTGTCAACATTAGAAGAGAAGTAGCACTGTTCCTATTTTCCTGGAAGAGAAACTGCTGAACAAACATCTAATATTGCAGTGTAAAGTCAAATGCTGGTTTTATTTATATCTAAGTTGTTTGAGACTTAACATGCACATTTTGAATCTTAAAAGACTTATTATTCTGCATCTACCATCAAGCAAATAAGCAAATAGCTTTATATATATGGTCACATTTAAAAAGTATGGAATGATAAGGCAAACAGTTGGGGTAATTTAATATCAGGGGTCTGGTGTTTAAAGGCTCTGTGTAATTTATTGTGTGAGATAGAAGTAGCTTTCTAGTAAGACAGCCTTTGCCAAATCTTCCCAATTACTTAGCATGCTGCATCAATGTCAAAGCATCAGTTAATGCAGGCCTAGAGAAGAAGGAATATATCATTTAATTCTTTGAGGATTCAGGAATGATTGAAAAGAAGACAGAGGAAGAAAAAAAATAAGGGTTTAGATTTAATTCAGCAAAAATTTTAAGTCATACTAGAGTGTAAAACTCCCTGATTCTAAGTCATTCAGAAAAGCAGAATTAAAAAAAAAAAAATCAGCTTTTCATTTCTCTCTCTCTCTGTGTATATTTATTCCTACTTTAAGGTTGTTGTTAGTAGTATGGAAAAAATCTTAAACAGAGATGAGAATAAAGAATACATTAAAATTTCATTAAGACTAATACAGATGGACATTTTTAATTATATTTTTCACATCCTCCCCAAAGTGTAGAATAAGTTGATTTTGAGACGCTGAATTTAGGAAGAAGCTATTTGCAACACTAATAGTTTAGGTGTGTAGAACATCTTTGTATTAACTAATAAGGAAGAAATGATAAACTAAGTATTTCATTGCATCCTTATTTGTACCTGTTCTGTCTATCACCATTCCTTTGCTCCATCTTTAGGTAGTTGTTGTAATTCTTTAGGCTTCAGCTTCCTTTTTTGTAAAATAAGACTGTTTGACTAGCAACCGCTAGCATATTTTTAGCTGTAACTTTTGTGTGTCCTCCTTAGATAATGTTTTTCCCTATTCTTATCTCTTAGGGAATTTCTTCACTTTCTTTTTTCTTTGAGAAAATAAATGAAATAGATCTTACAAACAAATAAATAAGCAAGCAGAAGATATTTCTTGGCAAAGTAGCCCATTCTATAAGTCATGTGGAAAGGCCCTGAGACTTAGGAAGAGAAAAATGTCTCCCCAGTCCTCAGCTTGTCTCACTCTTTGTTTCTGCACCAATCACAGTATAAATACAGCTTCATGAGATCACAAACCAGCAACCACTAGCTAAAACTTTACTGAATCCCAAAGTACAGAAACTGAGATAGGAAGACAACTATTCTTGTGTTAATTAAGTTTTGAACTGGTTTCTTATGTAGCAGTAGACAACTGGAAACTGGACAATAACTTATGGGGAAATAAACTAGAAAGGCAAGTCAAGTTATGTCCTGGTGGAGTAGCGGTTAGGTCAGTTGATTCTGAAGAAGTGCAGGCCAAATACCCCTGGGTTTGAGTCCTGGCTGGAGGAGCAGGGAGCAACTGGTGTGAACAACTAAATGAAAAATAAAGTGCTTCTTTCTCTCTCTTCTTGCTTAGTCTGCCTTCATTCCTGTCTGCACCTTTCCTTAAAAAAAAAAAAACAAACAGAGAAGAAATACAAGTCATAAATACAGAAAAAAGAAGACAAAATTAGTTTACAATCACAGATATGGAGTACCAACTGATTGACTGGATATCTGTTTTGATTAGTTACTTTCTTCACCATGCTGACTAGTAAGTATTTTGACTGTAACATCTATGTTTAAGTATGTTTGAAACAATATTGTTTGTTGTGGTGACCCCTTCCCTCATGGCTATAGCTTAACTAAACCTGTTGTTCAAACAGTAGTATCAGTATCCCATGAGAGAACTTAAAATTGCACCAAAGGTGCTTAAAAACTGTAGAATCAATATGGGGTAAATAATTTTTTAAAAAACCCCACAAAACAGAACCAACTAACTCAAAAGAAATCTATCTTGGATTCACATAAAAACTTGCAATGAAAAATTAATATCAGATTTATTTTAAGATTGCAAATGGCGCATCTGATCAATGAATGTCCACGCAATAGAGCACCACTCAGCAATGAAAGCAGCAAACCATTGGTTTACATGACAATATGAAAAAATCTCAAATGCCTGTGGTAAGTGAAATAACAAGATTCAGAAGAGCTCATGATGTATATGCCCAAGTATGTGTATGATATTCCAGAAAGGGCAAATCATAAGATTAGAGAGCAGATCAGTGGTTTTTAGCCGTTAGAGTGGGGAGAGGGTTTACTATAAAAGGACACTTTTGGGCAGGGGGGAAGATATGGGCCTCCCGTTATCTTCATTTTGCTGTAGTTACATGACTAAACTATATGCATTTGCAAATACTCAGAGCATACACAGAATGAATTTTGCTGTATATTAAGTAAAATAATTTTTTTAATGCCTAGAAGCCAGTACTGGCAAGATATTAGAACATTTGTACCTTCAATATAATTGTTTGAAACATTTTTCTGAAGTGATTGAGCTATGCATTTTCAAAGTCATAAAATTATTTGCAGCCGTTTTCAATAATTTCCTATTACTATTCAATTTATCCTAAGGAAATAATAACAACTATGAAAAATCTGTCTGTATAGAGATGTTTATTACCTTTTTGATAGGTGAAAATATTGCCTATTGCTTTTGTTTGCCTGTCTGGTTGCCAATTTTCTGTGAAAAAACTGTATTAATTTGCTCCAGTGGCTGAAGAGTGATAGCCCTTCTCTTCTCTTTTCAATAAGTACAAAAAGCCATCCATTTCTGTAAAATTATTAGAGATAGTTTGGTAAAATTTCTACTGGTACTGCTGTAGATAAATTATACATCAAAATAACTTTAAGACTAAAATTCAGAGACTTTGCCATCACTTCCAAATACCTCCCCGCCCCCACCATCTGTCTCTTATCTCCTGACTACCTCTCAAACTAAGTTTTCTAACATTTTTCTTCTCAATTATTTGTTTACATTCTGCTTGTTTACATCCTATTAAATATATGGATTATATTCACCCCAGGGATTTAACAGCTGCTGTTTCATCTCCCCAGAACACCTATCCTCAGCTATTTGTCTTTAGGGTAGTCATGCTCTTCATGGAATAAGAATGATGTCTCTACTTTTATGATAAGCAGCTTTTCTAATTGTGTGTTTCACTTTCTCATAGTCTTCTTATGAGATATCTCTTCTTAATGCCTGTTTTTCAATTATAAAAATCTCCCACTAAAATATAAGCTTCATAAGCAGGAAATTATGTTTGGTTTGTTATATTCTGCAGTCTTGACACATAGTAAAGTGCCAATAAATATTTGTTAAACTAGTGGAGTTGTGAAATTTAGCAAATAAAGATGCAAAATGTCTTTGAAGCATAATGATATAAAGGCAAATTACACATTTTAAATTTATTTTCTGGGATGATCTAAACAATTTCTATATAATTGATTCACTAAAATAGCTATATCCAGCCAAAATAAAGAATAACATAAATACTAAAGAACATACAAAATGTCAAGTTCAGTTTTAATTCAGATAGAATGCAATTCTTTATTGCAACTATCTATATACTATATAGATATATAGGTCTATATAGTATATATGGTATACTATAACTATAGCAAACATCACCCACATTTTTTATTGGGCAATCCTATGAATTAATGAATTGTTAACATGGAATACTGTCAAACTAATATTTGTTAAATATTAGTTGCTACCGCCTAGAATAAAACCAATATGTCTACAGAGAAAACATTTAAATGATTGTCAACTCATTAAAATTTGAAAATGAACTTCTCCTTTGCTCTTAAGCTTGTATTGTAAAATGCATGTAAATAGTTATGTTTGGGTACAGATTTTTCGTGTGTGCGATGTTGTTAACAAAAAGACATAATCAGCATTCATGGCATTGCATAATTTAAATTCAAATTTATTTTCATTTTCTGTTTTATTTTAAACCAAGCCTGTTATTTCATCTTTTACTTTATTTGAGCTAAAAAGAAAGCATCATTTGCTTTATAGCATTATTTAGTTTTCAGATATACAGCATCATAAATCACCTCTGTGCGTGACTAAAATTTAGAACAGAATGCCAAGGTGTTTAATTCAGGCAGAATATATTTCATTAAGCATAAATATCAGTACTGAATTATTTATAGATGGTATAATCACATAATAATCTGAATATTTAAAAATGGCATTAGGTAGAAGGGAGAGGACTGAACTGAGAGTTTGAGATACAGGCTGTGGACACTGTTTATTCAGCTATGTTCGTGACTGAGTCAAATGACCACAATGGGTTCCATATCTTCATCTGTAAATTAATGGTATTTGATAAAATTCTCTAAAGAAAAATGTATCCTTTTGCTTCATATTGAAAATATGCATTTCTTAGATAATAAAGAATATGTTAAAATGATGTCTGTTTGGCCATAAGTGAAAAACAGAGATGGCATATCCTTGGTATATATAAACTTAAATGCCAGTTTGACTGTTCATAGGTCTTAACTTCATTTTCCCTGTCCAATGAGATATTTATTTGATCCATTCAACCAAAATTTATTGAGATACTTTCAGGTAATGACTGTGCTTGTTCTGAAGATACTTGGCAACTGTAAGATTGTCTCTGTCCTTGAAGTGACACACAGTTTGGTCCTGGGAAATAGAGGTGCCAAATGAGAAGTCAGTAAGAGTTATTATAATAGAAGCACCAGGTAACATGAAGGCAGAAAAGGGGGAAAAATAAATGTCTTCCATTTAGTAGAGCGAAAAGTGAGGATAAGCATAGTTAGAAGAGATTTCATTGAAATTAATGTCTCAAAAGGTGAAGCAGATAACACAGTATAAAGACCACTAGAGCAGTTACATTTTTTTCTTTCTGTGCCACTTTCTTAATTCACACAAAGTTGCTAATACTTGGTTCCAAGCATTTTGGGTGGGCTGAATGTTTGTGAAATTGTCTGCCACATAATGCTCAGTACAAATTCCTGAATCTGACCTATAATTTTGAGAAAATAGACTACTGGATTTTGCATGGAAAATGATAAATAATTTTAAACACTTTAGCACAGTATTTTTTGTGTGGATTAATGCCAGTGTATGTCAGAGATTTTGCTTATCTTTAGAAAATTGAGAAAAATAAGGATAATGTCAAAGTGTTATGTTACTGAGGGTATTATACTACTATTCTTTTTTGGGAAATGTCTTTTATTCTGATATTAAATCTTGCTTAGTTCTTTGGCTAGAAATTGCACTTTCTTTTATGAAAGATTGACTAAATAATTTATAACTTATAGAATACTTTTATAGGATTTTCTTTTGTGACTCAGATGACTGAGATGACCGGATGTGGACCCAGTTTTGAGACCTGGGGTTGGGTGTGGGGGATGGGGAAACCAAAATGAAGCAAACAAAAAAATAAAAATCTTCCTTTCCTCTTTCCTTTCTTCCTTTCTCTTAAAAATGCTTTTATAAGAATTTCATAAAAAAGTAAGTTAGCAATTACATACTTGTCATATAACTATCTTAAAAATGTAAAATTTGTGAAAACTTACCAAAATGTAAAACAAAGGTAGCCTTTGATAAGACTATTTTCCTTATCCTAAACAAGGTTTTGCATAATGTTACTTTTACTTATTTAAAAACAAAATCTCAAATTAAGATACACAAAAAAAAGTTGCAAAGCACGTAATTATTTAAAATAAAAGTTCAAATGTGGTTCTATCAATTTATAGTTCTTGATAGTACATCTTTCATTGCTTTTACTCATGCATTCAACAACTGTTGAGCATCTACTCCATGTTTGGCATGGCCATAGTACTTAATTTAGCTCTGAACAGGAAAGACTAGATCTGCCCACTCATGAAACTGATATCCTAGTGAAGGAAACAGACAATAAATAAATGCATTATATTAAATGTATTACCATTATTCCATCAAGTTACTTGCACAAGTGTGCTTGGTCAGCCCTAGACTTCTAATTCACTCTCTGTAGATGATTAACAAGTTTTTGAACACTATTCAATTTATGAATAAAATTGCAAAATAGTTTCTTAAGAATGAAATCATTTCTATTTGGGCTCTCCAAGAATGACACGTATTAGGTGTCTAACTTTGTTAGAGTCAATGTGAATCTCACATTTCTCTGTCAAATGGAGATGAAGGTCTTTATACAATGATGACTAAATGAGAAAATTTGGGTAAGACATAACTTAGTGTTTAATAAATTTTAGCTACTATTCCATCATTATTAAATGTTAGCCTATTTTTATTTACGCTCATGAACAAAGATAATAAGGTGTCTTAGCTGGCATGATGAGAAGAAAGTTCTGGTACTAAACTTAAACTCTCTTAAACTAGTCACTGGTTGCTGATTCATAGGAGAACTTTACTGCAGGCTAAGTGTAGGATATCTATTTTGATTTTTCACTTATGCATAGATCAAATGAACTCCAATGAACATCACTTTGGTTATTTGGTAACTAAAAGGAGACAATATAAAAATTATAACCAGTACTGACTGGGAAGTTTATTTGTTTCTCAGCAGTGGTGCCTTATTACCTCGTGAAGTCACTGCACTCTGTTACTATGGTTACATGTGGACTCTGGACACAGGCTGTTGTACACAGACACATACATACATATACATATCTGAAGGTGTATTTTGCATTAATGATTGAAATGATCTAAAACGAAAATTAAATGGCATTGTATGCCCTATATGCTTATTTTTTTTAATTTTGGGATCCTCACTTCCAGCTCATATATAAAAGCAAAGCATTTATTCTTTTATTTATTTACTATATTTGATAAATATTTAGAATCTCTGCTATAGGCCAGACTCTTTGAAAGTTGAACTTCATCTGATAAATAGGGTATATTTGATATTTTCACAACGTGGAAGCTACAAGTAAAATGTTTTATTGACAAGTAGTTTTTCATACAAAGTTCTAAGAAAATTATAAAATTTAGAAAAGCAGTATGAAGTAGTTGTCATAGAAACAGTTAGAGATTTGTAGCCAGATAGATCTAGGCCCAAACCTCAATTCTGTCATTTATTAGCTGTAAGTGACCTCTCTGAACTTCACTTTTCTCTCCAGTAAAATCATGAAGGTAATGTCTTGCTCATGTGAGTGTGTAAGATAATGTGGATAAGTGACACCCACTCAGTGGAGAACAATACATGCTAAATTTCTTTCTGTTCTTCTTGGTATCACAAGATAGACTTTTAAAGCAAAGAAATGTGTGTGCTTGATTTTTTTCTGTTCATTTGCTCATTCATTTAGCAGGCAATTGTTGAGTAACCACAATGAGGTAGGTAACGCAGATGCACGTTTGAATGGCCATTCTACAAGGAGACCTACTCTGCTCCAGCAGTGCGACTTCTGTTAGGAATGTTCAGCAACTCACACAACAGGGGGTTAGTATCATCCAACACAGCCCTACAGAAGCCAAGCATTGCTGTACACCAAGCAGTGGGGAAAGTAGAGCAGCTGTCATTTTTACTGTAGGCAAGACTAAATGACCAGGAGTGCTTTATACATTAATAGGGACATATTAAAGTGATTCTCTGAGTATAGTTTTCAACATTATAAAACATTTATATATCACATTTTAATAAAATGGGTTTGGAAATTGATGGTAAATTGAATTTGGGGTTGATAAAGTATTAAACTGAGCCTTCAGCCTGAGGAATTGATGAAATGTGATTACTAACAGGCACAACAAAAATGTGCTTGTTTGTGTGAATGTGTGTGTATGTGTATGCATGTTAAAAGGGATACATTTCTCGACAATGCAAAGGAAGTAGGTGTATTTTTTCCTCTTGTTGTTGATTAGAGGTTTATAATAAACCATGAAAAGAGGAGTTACTAGGCATGTAGAAAACCCAAAAATTAAATATTATGTTACTTACAGAGAATGGGCAATGTTTTATCCTGTTTCCTCAATATCTGGAAGAAAAATATCCTTGATATGATTCACAATTATGGTTCATGACCATGACAATTGTATTTCATGACATTAAACATAAATAATTTCTTCTTAATTTTGTTATTCTGGAGATCATCCTAGATGCTGAGGATACAAATATTGAATTCTTAGTGCTAGGATAAAATCTCTCTCTTGAATGTGATGTTTTAATAATGTGCAGCTGTTTATGAAGGATTTGTCTTTTTACATAGTTGCCAATATATTTGGGAATTTAATAATTTTCCTTTGAGTAAGAAGCTAGGCAACTGAGATAGGCAACAGGTTATTATCAACATCATCCTTGCCCCCATCCTTACTCTCAACTTCATTTTTACATCAGCGTCTTCTCCTCTTAAAAATGTCCAAAACGTAACTACTAAATCACAAGTAAATTGTTCTAATATCTAATATTTATAATTATTATATTATAACATATTTCATGTCTAAGAACCATGGTCACTTTGATGGCTATACTCCTTCCTGTTGAGTGAAAACTGACACTGCTTTTTCCAAGCAGAACTGGATTTTGCAGAGATGACATTTCTGACTCATAAACTGGTCCTGTTTGCTGCCTCTCATAAGCGAAGCTTTTCATTTGTTACCCTAGGTTTATATGATGTCTTCTATTTTTAAATGATACCAAAAGAGGTGTTGCTAACAAGGTGTGCTAAAAATGAAACTTCTTGCTAGTTACTGCCAATATTTATTTCTATAGCACTCATCTTGTAGCTCTTTGGGAGTCATTCTGTCTTTGCTTACCACTGCCTAAAATTCTGGAATCAATATTCTGTCATCTGGTATCAGTACAAATTTTTGAGTATTTCATTGTTTATCTATATCTATATCTATCTATCTATCTATCTATCTATCTATCTATCTATCTATCTATCTATCTATCTATATATAAGTGCTTTGTCTCAGGGTGTAGACGAGTCCTGTGTGGTTTGATCTAAGAAGAATCTATACTTGACACGATGGTATCTAGGTCATCCCTTCCCATCCCACTTGCCTCCTTTTCTCTGACTCTAACTAGTGTGACTTGACTCTTTTTCCTTAGAATGAAATCTTTCCCTGGAGTCTTCTTGTAATCCTTTGTAAATAGGTCCCTGGTCTCCTGTCCCAGAGCAACTAGCTCCTTAATTTAAGCATGGGCCTGTGATAAAAAAGAGAAAATAATAAAAATTAGATCTTGAAAGAAAGAAAACTGTGAGTGAAATTAAAACAGAGAGCATATAGTTACATTTTCTTCAGGGTGAAAAAGCTAATTGACAAGGGAAAAGTGCTAAACTTAATTCAAAGAATAGCTTATTTCTCTTGCTGCCCACTTAGAATTTAATAACCTGTACATAAACATAGAAAATGGAAGAATCAGCTTTAACACGGCCCTCTTAACCTTGTCAACAAAGCTCTGCTTAGCTCCTCCCTCCTTCCTACTCCATTAGCTCTCTGAATTGGCACCTGCTAACCCTTCTCTCTGCTCCAGGTGCACTGACTTACTTTCTGCTCCTCAAACGCACAAAATATGTAATGCCCTCACATGTTCTGGCACTTCCTCTTTTATTTCCTTCAGGTTGCTGTCCAGCGCTCAGAGGTGATCCACCTAACCGCTGCTCCATCAGGTCATGCCAAGCTGCCCATATCTTTTTGCTCACAGCCTTTCTTACTCTGAAACATGAATATACATCATTCAGGATTTCTCTAAATATTTTGCACACCTTGTCTTCATTTTAATAATTCCCCATATTCAAATCCAACATACACTGCAATTTTTATGACAGAATTTTTGAGAAATTTGGAGTCTCCAGCCTCTCTTTACAATGAAGTGAAGATGCAATAAGTAGTATAGAGGCATTGATTTGTTAGCTAGTTGTGTGATGAACAGGCTGAACCTGGGCATATATTGGGCAAATGCAAGTCTCAGCTGAAACCGTGAGCTCCTAGGTTAGTGGGAACATAAGCAACCTTCCCAATGGTGACAAAGGCAAC
Organism: Solenodon paradoxus; assembly: GCA_004363575.1. Taxonomy (NCBI): domain Eukaryota; kingdom Metazoa; phylum Chordata; class Mammalia; order Eulipotyphla; family Solenodontidae; genus Solenodon; species Solenodon paradoxus. The sequence goes on from RJWH01000077.1 coordinate 1,644,473, forward strand.
CTGGTACAAAGGTTAGTGACAGGAATAGCCACGTCAGCAAGAGGTTATCTGTGTAATATAGTTCTGGAGGTTACTGCTGTGTGACTTTTCTTTTAATCCTTAATAAATTCCTTTTGGCTGAGATAAGAAGTGCACTCTATTGTCTGCATTAAAATGTTGACTAGCAACAGCATGCATTTATTTTTCCTTATGGCATCCCATATATGCATTACTTGGCTTATTACTAAATGTCTGCTAGCAGATATTCCCAGTATCTAGAACAGCATTAAGTCTATAGTAGGTGATCTATACATACTTGATGGCTAGAAAAAATGAGCTAAACTTGACAGGATCGTGCTTGGTCTCTAGCTATTTTAGCCATGGCATTAATTATCTCATTGATCAATGTCTCCAAATCATGGAGGCTTAAAACCGCAAGTATTTATAATCCCCCATAGTTACTGTGAGTCAGACATCTCAGAATAGCTTAGCTATTGATGCAGCCTCTGCCAACATCCTGATGGCAACTACATGGGAAACCCTGAACCAGTGTTAACAC
>RJWH01000077.1:1645110-1729195 GCA_004363575.1 Solenodon paradoxus
GAGAGAGAGAGAGAGAGAGAGAGAGAGAGAGAGAGAGAGAGAGAGAGAGAGAGAGAGAGAGAAGGAGTAGAGAGGGAGAGAGAGAGGTGGGGAGAGAGACCACAATATCTTTCTGTGATCTAGTTTCAGAAATCTAACAGTCACCATTATCACATTCTGTTCATTAGGATCACTAAGAATTGCCCACATTCAAGAAGGGAGAATCAGGCTCCACCTTGAAGAAAAGAGTGTCAAATACCTTTTGGACATATTTTAAAACCACCACACTACTAAAGCATTGAAAAAGAATAGCCGTAGACTTATTTCCCATCCTTTTCTTGGACTACCATCAAATGTCTCTTTATTTACATTTTCTTAATAATCATGTCCCCATTTTTTCTTGAGAAGCAATATGGCCATTGAAAGTACCGTAGTCTGTCCCTTGTGCACTTGATTTAGCCCTATGATAAAAATTCTGGGAGGCTGCTGATTTAGCTGGAGGTGCACTTCTTCGTACATGATCCTTTTCTCCCTCCTGCTCTTTGGAATGTGAGTGTGATGATGGGTTCTTCAGTAGACATGCTGAGTCATGAATAATCTTCAGAATGAAATGTAGACATCACAAAGATAGAAAGGATGGAGTCAGCAAAGAATCTCCAGACTATATCTTCTATCTTGTTTAAATCAGTATTTTTGTTTCCCATTATAGTTAAACTAATTCTGATACATATATCTGGGTAAGTGATTCAACTTGCATTTTGCTTACTTGCTTTCTTGAAAAATGTTCCTACCCGACAGTAACTAATGGGAAGAGCTTAAACTAAAAATTTTAATCTTAGTCAGGTATGCTTCTCTCCCATCACAGAGATCCCATGGAATCAGAGGAAGAAGTTTTTTCTAGCCTGTTTGGAAAATTTGGGAATTATTGAAAATTTCTTTCAGTTTTTTAGATATCAGGGACTTTGTGCAATAACAAACTTGAGAGCATTTATGAAACCCTCTCAAACTTTTATGATACAGTTTTCAATTAGATGAATATCTTTCAGCAGAAAAGATACTGGTTATTTCATTTTCATTTGCTGTCTCTGTACTCTGAGCTCAACTTCATTCTCATTAAGACTTTTTATTGACGCTTACGTTGGAACCTATCTCTTAGAGTTCTTTCCATACTCTAGAAAGCTCCTTATAATGCAATAGCATATTGCTAAAATATTTTTTTATGTGCCATATAACTTAAAACCTTTATTTCTAACCCTTGTGGCCATAGGGAACAGTAGTGCTAGTATTATTTCCATTTTTTAAAAGACAAAAATTAAGACTTGGGATCTTACCCGGGGTTACAGAACTCAAAAGTGGCTGAACTTGGATCTAACCCAGGCTCAACATGACCCCAGAACCAGAGGGAGTGATCTTTCCTCTTTGCTTGCTCTTTAACTTCACTGAAATCTTGCCGGATACATTTAGTTACAGTAGAAAGTATAAATATGGAATGAAAATTGCAAGATAATTGACAAATTGGCTGACTCCTGCATGCAGAGTCTTGGGAATCCATTTGTCTCCATTTTTCTCTTAACAGCATTTGTTGAAACAAGATGAGCAAATCCTTGGTCGTGTGGAATTATTGGCCAGGATGTGGGTCGCTTCTTGAAATGGTATTTCTTAAAACAGATTTCTGGTCCCCCAGAAGTGTGTGTCTTCAGTGAAAACATTTATTGGTGAACCTTTAGGCTTTGGCCATCTCTCTGGTCACCTTCTCAGGTCCTTTCTCATGGGCAGCAATATTACCGGACCACAGCCTTGTCCAGTGCAGTGAAGGCTCATAGGGGCAGAAAGGACAGAAGAAAAAGAAATGTTAGGACACTCACATGTGTTCCACCTATCACAATACATTTTTTTATTGATTTAATAATTTATTTCACCTCTTTATGTCCTAATGAGGTTTTATTAATTATAATTTTATAAATGGATAAGCTAATGGTCAGACAGGTTAGGGTCAACCAAGTTATCAATGCAGAAAATGATTGATTTAAGTTTTAAACTCAGAGCTGTCTTATTTCAAAACTCATGTCCCTTACAGTGAGTGTATCATGTTACTTCATGATCAGTAATGTTAGTCATTTCATGTTTTTATCTTGCTTTATCTTTTGCACTTTCCTCATTCCATCTAAGAAATCCATAATGTATTTGTGATGGTTGGTTTTAGGTCACAGTACACAGGTATTTGGTCAAGTACTATTTTAGATATTTCCGTGAAGTATTTTTTTTAAATGAGATTAACATTTAAATCAGTTGACTTTGAATAAAGATTACCTTCCATAAAGTAGAAGGGCTTCATCCAATCAGTTGAAGACCTTAATAGAAAAAGACTGATGTCAGGGGAAGAGGGAGAGATAGACATGCGCACACACACACACACACACACACACACACACATGCATGCACACACACACATACCCAGTGGGGTCTGTTTTTTGAAAAACTCTGATTAATAAATTAAGAGAGTAGTAATCATTATTTACTTTTGCGGATGGGTGTAAGTATGAGTGAGAGAGGTGTAATAATTTACCTCCCAAACAAGTGTACTTCTAAGAATACACAGCTAATAATTCAAGAATGTAATATTGAAAATCAGTTCATCTTTAGTCTGTTTCTTTTTCTGTCTTCTTAGAAATGATTACTCTTTGAAAAATAATATACGGTAAAACTCAGTGTTTTGTTTCTATGGCTGCACTAACAAACTACCACACATGTGGTGACTCCAAAGCAACATAAACTTACTCTTGTGCAGTTCTGGAAGTCAGAAGTCTGAAATCAGTTTCACTGGTCTAAAGTTATTGTCAGCAGAGCTTGTGGGAAGCTCTAAGGGGAGAATTCATTTTCATGCTTTTTTCACTTTTGAGTGGCTGCCTATACTCCTTAACTTGTGATCATTCTCCATCTTCAAAAGGCATCACTCCAATCTCTGCTTCAATCATCACCTCTCCTTTCTCTCTTCTGTAGTCAGGTTCTGTCTCTGCCTCCTACTGAGAAGTGTACTTGTAAGTATATTTAAGGCTGTTCCAAATAATTCAGCATAATCTTCCCATCTGAATTGAATACCATTCTTAATTACATCTCTTCCAGTCTATTTAGCTATATAAAGTAATAGTCATAGGTGTCAGGGATAAGAATGTAGGTGTTTGTGGGACTATGATTCAACCTACTACACTTGGATTTGCATTTTTTCCAAACACAAAATTATCTCGATTACAGCAATAAGATTACTTCTTTACTTTCTAATTTATTTTGCGAATTTTATTATAAAATGGATTCAGTTAATAGCTTTGTGTAAGAATGATTTAAAATATAGGAACAAAGGACTGGGGATTAGTGAACGAAAGTAAATGATTGCATTTGCTGTCAGCAAGTTGATTTGAATTCATTGATTCATTGATATTCAAAACCCTGATGTTAAATCTTCCCCTGCAGGGCAACTTTATCAAATCTATCAACTGAAAAGAGGATGGCTTTGAGTAGCATATATTTATTTGCTTTCCTTTTGTTTAGAACAATGGCCAAAATGTAGGAGTCAGGCGCGAAAGGCAGGAGCTGTGAACTTAATCTCCAGCCTGCTGAATCAGTTCCCAGATGAGTGCGAGACCTGATTGTCTTGCCAATGCATCTCTGCAGGAAAACTCTTTTGCTCCTGTGGGTCTTTGTTTCCTTACCCTGAAGAAGCACCCCTGGGATTTCATATCTACAGAGCAAGTTCTAGTGTTGGTAGGTTCCTCTCTCAGCTATTACTTTGGGAGCTATAGCTTAACCAGGTGGGACGGTACAGTGACAGAGAGCTTGTGATTTGTGGTTAGACAGCCCCACAATTGAATCTCAAATCCACCACTTAGTGTACAGTGTCCTTGAACTTAATGTGAAACTTCAACGCCCCATCTGTGGGGGTGGATAATAAGATCTTTTGCTGCAAGAGAGTCTGGGTAGGCTAAACGCAAGCAGAGCTAACTGTTATTGTCTGTCCTCCTTTTTATGTTCTGGCAGCTACTGGTCTTTTGACTCATTGCTACTCCTACTAGAGTGAGAGGCAGAATGAAAAGTACTGGATGCTCCCTGTTTAGAAGCCGACCTAATAGTGCAGCTCTCCTTTGTGTAGGCAATGCTGGTGATATGTGAAGCGGCTTAGACAAAATGTTTGTGATGATGCTGCGAGTACGTTTCCAACAGCCATTTGCCTCTTCGTGCCTGCTGATAGAATGCCGGTTCTGTCTTGACACCGAGCGGCACTGTGTAGCCTGCACAGGAGGGCACTTGACTAGTTTAGGCTAATCATGATCATCACAGTTCTCACTGCCAGGACTGAGTTCAGTGTAGCTGAGTAATTTATTTCTGGTTCATGAGACCTAAGGGAACTTAGTTTTCTGAGGAAATTCAGGGAGTTTTCTGAGGAAATAAGGGAGTTTTCTGAGGAAATTCAGGGAGAGAGTGCCATCAAATACCTCCAATCCACTCCTGAGATGAAGGAGCGGGTCTGGGAACCCCCTCTCCCAGGGTATAGGGGATGCTGGCGTAATGACATCTGACACTAGACAGATGAGATTGATAATAGCGTACTGGTAACATATATTCACAGTCCAGGAGAGGAGAACCCCATGCTGTTCAAGGTCACACAGGCGTTATACTTGGGAACAAAGTGAGTAACCAGGGCTTGGGGAGACAGGTGCTGTAGCATCAAGTGGGTGAGGTGGCCCCTGGTCCCTGTGGGAGGATGTGATGGGCTTGTTTGAAGAATTCTGTGAGTTGTCAGGGAACCAAAAACTGCTACTCAGGGATACCAAGAACTTCACTGGTAACCTTAGAAGGAGGGTTGTGTGCTACCTGACCTTGTCTGTGGAAACGGCGGCAGTGGGTGAGGGTTTTAGTTAGGCCACAGGAGGCCCTTCCAGTTTCATCAGCTATCAGTCTAGCATGTACTATTCAGCCTTAATTTTAGGTTATACAACAACACGCTGACCAGAGAGAGAAAGCCAAAGACAGACAGAGACAGAGAGAATCTTTCATTCTTCTCTTTATAGTATCATATGAACATGATGGCTATCCAGAGAAGAATGAAAGATTCTCTCTGTCTCTGTCTATCTTTGGCATAAGATTGATTTTTGCAACTATGAAGAGAAACATCGCACATATTCCAAAGACGGTGGGGAACAAAGGAAAAAAGAGACTGGGTCCTGATGTTCGAAGCTGTTGAACTTGCCCTGGGAACTGCTACCAGACAATAGACTCCTACTGTTGAACCACTTTTACTCTGTTTATCTGCCCCTGGTAGTTGAGGCATTCTGATGGGGCAGGATAGATGTTCCACCATCTGCCAGGAACAAGTCTCCTGTGATTTTTATATGTGTGATATCATTTCTGTGACTCATATGGTTTAGTACATCATATTAAGTTATGGATCTGATGCAGAGTACATCTGGCCCAGAGTGAAAAATCAGATAAAATTCCAGTGGGAAACTCCCCACCTCACAAGGAGAATCTGACTTCCATTTTACTTTGAGGAAGAATTTCCATAAAATTTAAGTCACTGTTAAGCCCTTTGTCAATCCCTAAAATAATTTTTTTACTCATCAGTTATCGGGTACCCTTAGAACTTAGATGTGACTTGCGAGAAAATAAAGCTTCCATATATCTTATTTTTCCTCCTATTGTTCAGTTCATGAAAAAATCTTTAATCAATATGAGATTCTGCCTTAGAAAAATATCAAACCAAAAATTGAATAAAGTCCATGTCCTCCAATAATCAATAATATCCAGAATATAATTTTCTGATTCTTATGTCTCATGTATCTATATATTTCACAAAAAAGAAATAATAACATAGAATTACATTGGGAGAAAATAGAATAATTTGGTCAAAATAATATTATCAAATCTTTTTTATTTGCTTAAACCTTGACCCAAATTTTTTCTGATATTTTAAATGTTCTTTTGTTCATATTGAAAATTACCTATATTAAAAGTTGTATAAAAATGTTTAAAAATTCTTCTAATAAAATTTTCAATAAAAGCTTAAGAAAACTCAGCATGATGCCAGTTTCAGGTATTGGAATGCAATTTTCAAAATATTCATAATTCTGTACTTTTTCCTACTGAATCAGTGAAAATTGTTGCATTTTAGAGATTGAAAAAAAGTCATGAATGTATGTACACTTAATAGGAAAAATAGGTTTACATTTTGAGACTAATAAAAATATTCACTATTTGAGGCTAGGACTATGGTATAAAAGGAAAAAATACAGCTTTTCCTAATCCTGTTGACTGTCAGCTTTCTCAAAAATCAAGAAGGTCAGACACCCAGGAGTCTGAAGGCCACTCAGCACATGCGCCCTCTTTGGAGTCTCCAGCTGAGCAGTACTCATAAACACATTTAATGGGAGGCTCTCAGCTCTCTAGCGTTCTTCACACTCATTTCCAGGTAGCAGGGACCAGTGAATGAAAGGGTTTATATGCCCTGCTAAGGAGCATTTACCCAGTTTTGCAGGCAATTGAGAATCTATTAAAAATGTAACCTGATTTGATTCCTTCAACTTTATAGTGGTGAAAGCTGTCTGAGAGGGAAGATGAGACTAGAGCTAGTGAGTAGTTAGCATAGTGAAGAGAAACAGCAAGAAGTCCGGAGGTTAGGCAGAGGCAATACAGATGCCAAGATATTACAGGAGGTATGATTGAATGATCCCAAATGAATAAGTTAGAGAAGAAAGAGGGAAGTGGAACAGGGAGAGGGGTGATGGGAAAAGGCAAGCTAACTAGAATTTTATCTATCTACCGCCAAAATGGACTCTAAAGTTGGAGATTCTTCTATAATTAGAGAACAGTGATCCAGAGCATGGGCCATAGGTTTCTAGCATTAATTTTGGCTTCTCCAAAAAGAATGTGCTCTAAGAAGGATTTTTTGGTTTTGTTTTGACTTTTATTCATATTTTTGCTTTTAGTTTTCAGTTCTGTTTCATATAGCTATGCTAATGAGACAAATGACCTCTTAATTACATATTTCATGTGTACATATATGTATAGTGAATGGAAAGTAAGACATATTGCCTTCCTTCTATTGTAAACTCTCAAAGGTGAGGGACCAAGATGAATTTTCTAAAGCTCATTTTAGGCACTGAACAAAATTTACAAATGACAACATTTTTCCCTTATAAAAGTCTCTAAGAGAAGAAATATCCAGCATAATTTAAAGAATTTTATCTTTGAATAGAAACAACTAATTCAACCCAAAAAGTCATAGAAGAAAGCATATTATATCAGATATAGACTAAAACAACTAATGTATATAATTTATTTTAATTTTTAAAATAATTACTCATGAATGCACATTACCTGTTATTTGTTAATATATTCTACATGCAAAGCACTTCATGAATGAAAAAGCATTACTGCATGAATTAACTGAAATGAAGAAGATAGTGTTATCTGAGACAAGGAGAGAAATACTGAAGGACAGATACATAGATGCATTGGTTTGTTAACAAGTCAGAAGTGTACACAATCCAAATGATGGTTTTAAATTTTTAAATTTACTTTCATTATGTTAACTTTGATTTAAAAATTAAGTTTAGAGGTGCAGCTTCGCTATTCATCAAATATATGATAATACAACACGCTTATCACCAAATTACCAATAATCTTCTACCACTGTTACAAATGATGGTTTTTGAGCTAAGAGACTAAGTTCTCAAAAATATACATTTCTTAAATTAGCAATTTTGATCATGTTACAACAAAGCATACATTTTCTAATGATATTTTTGTGAAATTTTTGAAAAGTTATAAAATACAACTTTATTTGCACTCAAAATTGTGCCACATTGGAAGTGAATAGGGGCTGCTTCTAGAAAGTAAAATAATGTCCATAATTAAAAATTCTAGAAGACAATGAATTTACTTGGACACACACTCAACATGAGGTTAGACATGTTTGATTATAATTATTAATTGATACACATTTTGCAAAAGTGATGGCATGGGGCAAGTGGAAAGCTGGGTTTAACATTTCCTGCTTTGAAATTTCATGCTTCTGTCACCACCACACCTGTGAAGTCATTTCATTTGTCCAAGTTTCAGTTTCTGCTCTGGTAAAATAGGTTGCAATTTATAGTTTGCTCTCAGGATCACCGCTACTAACAGAATATTAAAAAAGTTTAAAAAGAACCCAGCATGATATGAGCACTTGCTCAGTGGTAGTTTCTTTTATTATTTTGAAATTACTATTTTATGACCTGGAGCAAGAATTAGAAAAACTGCTTTAGTCATCTCCAATTTTTTTTTATAGGAATCATTAGAGTCTACATGTTTTTCTAATGATTTTAAAAAAAGACATAAACAAAACACTTTAAAAATGAGCTGACCCCAAAGAATTCATATAAGAATATTAGAAGACTATTTTTGTTACTTGATTACAATGAACACTTCTTATATAGCTTCAAACATCTGTATATGCACATTGTATAAAAATCCGATGTTCAGCATAGTCGATACTAAATTGTTTTACCTGTTAAAGCAAGATGATATAAATACCAATTATTTTAAGTTGCACTTTATGCATCTTTTCAATAAATTTTATGTACAAAAATATCTTTGTCATGTGTACAGCTAATGGGACAAAGCAGTATGAATCATTAGAATTAAGAATGAGGAAGGGACATTTGGGGCGATGTTGCACAAATGGTCTGGCAGACTGAACTGATCTAATTGCCTAAGGGACTGTTTTTCTCTCTGGAAGCATCTATTGATTGGCTCATAAACTTCTACCTGTGATTTATGTTCTTGATGGGAAAATTTTTCACAAGAATTAGATTTCCCTGGCATCTACTTAAATTTATTCTGCCTCCTCTTGCTGGCTCAAATCCAGTTACTTACTTCCTCAGTGCTTTGTGGTCATCAGAGTTATGCACCTGGAAGCATGTGTAGGGTTGGTAATGAAGTTTCCACCTTTACTCAGTTCTGCCTCTGAAATTCTATCTGTTTTAGGGCTATACGTGAATGATGAAGCTCCTTAAACACAACGTGACTGCAAATAAGGCAAAATAAAATCCCTTTTGTAAAAATAAAAACCAATTCATTTCAGAAAGGAGATAAGGAGAAAGGAAGAAATTCAAATAATGTGGAGAGTTTTGAGATACAGTTGAAATAGTCTGTGGTGCCATGTATTGACAATAAATTAGGTACTTTTTGGTAATCAACAAGCCTACAGGAGCCCTATGTATATTTCAGTCTATATATATACTTACTAGTCTAAGCATACAGAATAATACTTTTTATCTAGGTAAATAGTGGTCAGAAAATCCACATCAATTCAGAAGAAGCAAAAACTATTTTTTACTTGTACAAAACTAAATTTTAATTATAAAAATGTAAGAAAATCTTGAACCAGAAAATAATGGAGGCAACTAATATGAACAACTAAATAAAATAATTTAAAAAATGCTTCTTTCTCCTCTCTCTTCCTGTCTGCCTGCCTGCTTGTCTTCATTCCTGCTTGCACCTTTCCTTAAAAAAAAAATAAATAAATAAAAATAGGCACACCCTGGTGGCTTAGCATTTTAAACCATGTGGAGTCCACAAGCTTTCCAAGGTCCATGGTTAAAGACCTGAGTCTGGGAATACAACCAATGATGAGCACCTAAATTAAATAAATAAAGTGATTTTTCCTCCTCTGTTTTTCTACCTAGCTTTCATTCCTGCCTATACCTTCCCTTTAGAAAATTTTTTGAAAAATTTAGGGAAAGGTTAAACATATATTTTTAGAAAGAACAGAGTGGTATATAAAAGTCTAAGAAGACATATAAATACATAAAATTAAATTAGTATTTAAAATACATATTTTGAATAATTCCAAATACAAAACAGGCAAGCAATCGTTACTACTTTCTTTTTCTATCGACCTTTAAAAGCTAATCAACCCTATACATTTTGTCTGACTTAATATTTATAGGTAACTTAAATGTCTGAATTAGGAATGGTAAGATAGATGATTTTAATTACAGTTAATTTGAATTACTAAAACAATTACTTTGTGTGCTAGGTCTCTATAGAAGGATAGCTTGTACAAAAAAGCAAAATCTGACATGCCCTGGTGGCCTAGTTGATAAGGTCACTGGGCACAGTCCACATGCGTCTCATACATCCCAAGGACCCAGGGTTGGGGAAACAACCAAGATAAATAACTAAATAAAATGGATAAAGTACGTCTTCCTCTCTCTTCTTGCCTGCACCTTGCCTCTTCTTTTTTTTTTTTTTTTAACAAATGCTGAGAAAACAACTTCAAACACAAGTTATCATTATTAAATACTAGCCAATGGAATGGACTAAATAGGAACTTCATTTACCTAGCTAAGGAAATATACTTCCTGACTATTTAATAACTAGGTCTGCTCTGTACAATTCCATGTTAGATTTGAACTTTTGGGGTTGCTTCAAAAGTGCTCATTTTTTCCTCAAATGATGAATCTCGTGTTATGATATATTACTGTCCCACAGTTGATTTTCTTGGATATTAGAAAAAACAGTGATGAAAGAGCTGAGAAAAATTAACCTGGGCAGTCTTTCAGCTATTATAGTAAGAAATATTTTGAGATCTATAGTCTAGAATTCTCTGTTTCAGCTGACTTGAGAAATGTTTTCTAGACTCTGTATAAAATCATAAGGTTTCAATTGAATATTTATCTAAGAACATGAACAAAATAGGAGTTCCTATTTGAAAAATTCAACTGAGGCTACAAAAGTAGCCTTTTTATGTATAGGTAAGTTGTTATGTAAAGTGAGAAAAAAATGTCAGATTTTTAAATTGTTCACAAAGAAATACCAGCTTTGAAAGTTATGTGTGAAGATGGAATGTATACATTCATTCACAATTATTCATTAAATATTTTTTATGTCACAAGAATTTTCTGGGCACCGAGAATGACGGTGAATAAAGCTGACAAAATTTCCAGTCCTCGTGGAGCTTATCTTCCAATCAACAAAAGAGGGAAATAAAATAAATGAATAATAGTTAGGTCTGATGATGATAACACCTTGGGGGAAAGAAGCAAGCACAGAGAACCTGAATAAAAGAAGTTCGGTTTTAGATAGATTGTCCAGGGAAGGTCTTATTAAGATGGTTATCTTAGAGGAAAGACTTGACAGAGGTTAGTGAACCAGACAGCTATCTGAGGGGAAAAACAATCCAGTAAGTGAGGACATCAAGCAAAAAGACCATGACTGGGAATCTCAAGGAACTGGAAGGATATCTGTGTGTTTAGAGTTGAATGAGCAAAAGGACGAGAAATCGGAGAGCTAACGTGGTGTAGGGGAGTATATATGGCATAAGGTCTTATGAGTCATTATAAGGAGAGGGAAAGTCAATGCAGAATTTGGAGAATGATATAATTAGATTTTTTGTTCAACAAGATGACCTGTGCTTTTATAAGAATTGATTACAGTGGGTATTGTAAATTTTCCATGTCTTGACTGGGCCATGGGGTTGCCAGATATTTGGACAAATATTATCCTGAGTATTTCTTTGGGTGTTTTTTGCATTAATTTAGCATTTGAATTGATAGACTGACTGAGGAAAGAAGATAGACTTTCCTGTGTGGTGAGCTGTACCAATTAGTTGAAGAACTGAATAGATCAAGAATGGCCTTCCTGAAAATAAGAGGGAATTCTTCCTGTCTGTATTTGAGGGAGGGCATCAACTTTTCTTTTGTTTTGGCTCTTTCTGTTTCTCAAGTTTGCCAACTGTTGGACTGTATAATAGGTTTTTCTGGTTCTCAGGCCTTTGGACTTAGGAACTACACCATTGGATCCCTTGGGTCTCCAAATTGCTGATTGTAAATCTTTGTTTTTGTCGCTCTCTATAATTGCAATAGCCAATTATATATATGTTTTTATATATATTACTACTATATATATGGTATAGCATTATAGTATGTATTTATATAGTATATAGTATATATCTATTTCTATGTAGCTATGTGTCTATCTACCTACTACCTTCCTATCTATGAACTATTGGTTCTGTTTCTCTGGAGAAACTTGACTAATACAATAAGGAGCTACTATAATACTAATCTAGTAAGTGCTAATGTTGGTTTGAACTAGAATTGGAGTCTGTGGAGGAGAAAAGTGGTTTTATTCTGGATATATTTTAAAGAGACAATAGACTAGTTGGTGAAGTGGATTTGCATTGCTAGAAAAAGGGAGACAAAATGTGATGACTTCAAGGTTTTACAATTAGACAAAAGGACATTAACTAAGATAGAAATGAGCACAAGATGAAGAGGTTTGGGGTTCAAAAATTCAGTTTGGGATATGATAAGACTGAGATACTCAGATATATCAAATATACTACTGGATATACAAAACTGAGATTCAAAAAGAGAAGTTTGAAGTGGAGATACATACCGATGAGTCTATCATATAGATACAATTTAAGTTATAAGACTAGATGAGATCACCATGCACATGATTATAAATAGAGAAGCTATATAAGATGTGGACATGAGACATTGGAGAGATGAGAATTAACAAAGGAGTATGGAAATTATCAGCTAGTAAGGTAGAAAGAATTTTGAAAATTATGTTACCCAGGAAGTTAAGATGTTTTAAAGAAGAAAGAGGAAGAATAGAATATATGTTATTCTGATTCTTTCTAAAATCCTTTAATATTTATATCACTACCATTTATCTACTGGCAAAAGTTATTGAGAAAAGTAGTTTAAGGGAAATATTATGCTTGCTGTTGTGAAAATCATAGAAGTGTTAGCATGTACTATGCCAGAGTATGTCTTAAGGCACAGTCCAAAAGATTATATATGAAATACTGATTTCCTCTTTTATAGGAAAAATAATTTTAGGTCTAAATAAGTTTCAGAAACATAGATTTATTTATTTTAGAACTTCGTGTAGTATTCTTATGTTAATGCATTTTATAAATCTCTGAGATAATATAGTATGAGTAATATAATATGTAATACTCACCAAATTTACTGGATCAAATTTTTTTATTATGAAGCATATTTGGGGCATAATTATACTGAATACAAAACGCTGTTTCCTTAAAACAACATTTTTGTATAACTCTCCCCTGTCTCCTTGGAGGACTTCATTCATAAAGCTGTGCTTAAAATAGTATGTCCTTAGCTTTTACCAAGTAGTAACATAAGAAATAGTCATATGAAGAGAGCTTTGCTCTTTTAAATATACCCTGCACTTGAAGAAATTGATTATTTAATCATTCAATGTACTAAATACAACAACACTTATTTAAAAAATCATCTCAAAGCCCAGAGCCATGGAACTGCTCTTCCTAGATTTTCACTTTTGGAACTGTGGGGGTCTAAGTATTTGGGTACAACTTAAAATAGCTAAATTTATGGGAAAGGGTGCAAGACATCTTTAAAAGAGCCTGGATGAACTGATAAGAAAGTCAGAAATTCTCAAACTGGTCACCATATAAAAGTAGGTATGTACAGAAATAAACTGACCCCACAGCTGGCTTTCACAATGAGAACATTTACATGGTATGAATTTGGATTTTATTTTGTATGTCCTCACAGGGAACCAAGTAGAGAAAAGTCCACAGCTTTACAAGATGAGAGTTGAAATTGTACTTGTATAACTTTGGAACTCCAGAGTTCTTCATTTTTAATCACCAAATGAAATAGAAGTAGCTACCTGTCAGCAAGTCGACTACTTCAAATAATGGCTTTGTACAGAGAAGGAAAATATGCTGCTGACTATTTAAAATCATGAGTTGGTCCTATGTGGCTTTGTCACATAATATCATGTAGGACAATATGTGGCGTCCAGAAAATTTCAAGTCAAAAATTAAATTAAAAGTGACTATAAATTTGCCAGACATCTGGCAAAAGCAAGCACAAATCATCTTGGGAAGAGTCCATTTTTGTCCCCAGCTCTCAAAAATTCCCACAATTAAATTTTAAGGGAAACAAGAAACTCAAATTAGAAAAGTAAGAATACAAGAAAAAAAAAAAAAACCTAACAAAAATAACAGATCTTAGAAATAGACAAGAAAAGATTTCAAATAAGTAAATGATTAGATATAGGTTTAAAATAATTATGTTTAAAAGAGCATGAAAATATTTGAAGCAAGAAATTATAAAGAATTAACAGACTAGATAAGGAATGGAATAGAATATCAAGAAAAGTTTAACTGCTGGTTACACTTAGGTCTGATGAGAGCATTGGAAATATGATGGAAAAGGGAGTATACCAGGTAATCAAAAGAAGTTTCAAATTCAGACCAATTCTTTATATTTATTCTACTCAATATCCTCTGTATATGTTCCTTACTGATTCGATACATTATTACACATTTCATTCTTTTCCCAAGTCAAGTTTCTTCATTCCATCTTTGATAATCCTGCCTTTAACAAATACTGCAGCTCTTGTTCCAAGAAGGATAATGACCAACCTTTCATTTAAGATGTAATTTTCATCTTCTCAGAGTGGATTTATTACCAGGATACCAAGAAAACAAAAAGTGGACCTGATTTCTTATCATTTACAGGAACTGGTATTTAGTGCTGACTGGGAAAAAACACATCACTGTAAGTTTACATATTCCATTTAGACCTCCCCCAAACAGAAATATATTGGTTTTCTGTTTGCTTCTTAGTAAATAACAAAGTATAAAATCTTGCAAAATGAGATACTTCTAAGCTTCATTTGTTTGATTTTATTTTAGTCTTATAACACTAAATTTAAGAAAACATGGGAGAATTCCTGTCTAAGGAAACAATTACCTGCAGTGTAAATATCTGCACAGAAAATACTCATATGATAAGCATAAAGCTTGACAAAATATGATTTTCATAAATGCAATGTAACCAGGTCTTAGATCAAGAAACAGAACATTTACAACCCTAAAAGTCTTATCATATCCCCTTCTACTCTATCCCCCCATGGAGTTATTTATTATAAAGCATTTGGAAAATATATAAAATCTTCAAAAGAAAAGAAAGCTCTAATTTCACAATCCAGAGATACTTGCCAATAGCAGTTTTTTAATCCTTCCAAATTTTTCAGAGTTTATATTTGTTTTCATTCTGTATGGACTTTCTAAGCACATATTCTTGATATAGTCCTTTAGCTTTGTGTTAATTAATTTTAATGCTTTAGGGAGTAGGTAAATGAATAGTTCAAATTCCAGTTATATAGAGAACATTGCCAAAAACTTCTTAAGAAAACTCAGCCCACAAGTGTCTCAAATTTCCTCCTTAGAAAAATTCATTTCTTCTCATTTTAAAATGTTAGTGTTGTTTTCAAGATATTTCAGCATTCTATTTTGAATGCATCCCAGAATAAGCTTCATGTAGACAGTGAAGATGTGTGGAGTGAGGGCGCTTATTAGAAAGAATTGGAATGAAACTATAGGAGCCAGAGAGTGATGAATAGAGCATTGAGAATATTAATGATATTAACTTTGATCCACCTATCCAATTTTGCTGAGAGCAGACCAGGGTATTTGCCTAGTTTTCTCCATTATCTTTCTTCTCCTTTTGTGTGTTTATCCATCCATGTTCTTTATTCCCTCTTCCCTCTTTCCTCTTTTATTTCTTTCTCCTTGTTAGAATGTTCTTAGTAAAAGATTCTGATGGAAAGTGAAGAGGCTAGAAAAAGATGAACTTTTGCACAGACAGTGGAGACAGAGACCAGAGAAGTGGGTTGCAGGAACCAGAAGAGTTGTGGGTTGTTGTGGGCAGTACAAATGGATTAGGATACATCCAAAATGTATAATTAGTGAGAGGAAGTCACCCAATGGCTTGAATGCTACCAAGTAAGCTCAGACAGATAATAAATCCCTTTGTCATCATTACTGAAATGGCTCAAAAGAGACTTTTTATGTACATGGGTGACTATGCAACATTATCAGAAATAGGTGAAATACTGTAAAGATCCCATCTTGACATTTTATATAATTAATGAATATTTTTATATTATGAATCAAATGACATTCCTTCCTACTTTACATGTTAGACCAGGATATAGTGGGAACATGCTGTGATACTGATATTTGTTAACCCAGAAATTTGTCAGACAGCTGGAAATATCTGGGGTTGGAATGTCAATGGGAGAACACAAGATCATTTGACTGCTCCTAGAACAGGGTGAAGACTGCCTGCAAGAGTGTGGCCTATCAAAGAAAATGCTGCTGAAGCTATGGAGGACCCATACTGCTTCTAGAGACCCACAGAGAGGAGAAAAAAGGGTAGGAAAAGCCTTGGAATTTCTTCTATAGACATCCTCCACATCTCTCTGAATTCCTCCCATTGATGAATTTATTAAGAATCCAGATGACAAGGAAATCCATCAACCAATATGGAAAAAGAACAGAAAAGGAATATATTGTGAAACAAATAGACATTTGGTCCACATACTTGTCATCAAATTTAGCAATGCTAATCAGAGTTGTCTGAGCTTAAAAAGTCTCTCTGAGTCAGTTCTATTAATTCTTTGAGGAAGTAAGACCCTCTAACGACTCTTATGCCCCTGGCTATTCAAATATCAAAGACAAGATGATTATTGGCCAATCAGCATTTCAGTCAGACCACTTGGTCTATTACACCCTGATTTATTTGCTAGTAGTAAAATTCATAGTGGAATAGGATCAGGACAAATAGCTTGGAAATAAAGCTATGACTAAAACAAACATTTTGCTGGTCCACGGTTTCGAGATGCCAGTTAACACGGAGAGAGAGAACAGATCTGGTGTATAATTTTTTTGATGTGTTGTTGAATACAATTTACTAGGGTTTTGTTGAGAATTTTTGCATTTATATTCTTCAGTGATACCGGTCTGCAGTTTTCCTTTTTTTTGGTGCTGTCTTTGTCTAATTTTGAAATCTGGGGATTATCGGTCTCAGAAAGTATTTGGTAGTTATCCCTTTTATTCAACTCTGTGGAAGAATTTAAGGAAGTTGGGGATTAGCTCTACTTTGAATGTTTTGCAGAATTCACTAGTGAAGTCATCTGGACATAGGCTCTTGTTTTTATGGAGTTTTTTTATTGCTATTTTAATTTCTGTGCTTGTGATTAGTCTGTTTAAGTTGTCTGTGTTCAGTTTGGGAAGATTGTAGGATCTTAGAAATCTGTCCAGATTGATGAAATTGCTAATATGGATGTGTTCATTATAGTCTGTCATGATCCTTTGTATTTCTGTGGTGTCAGTTGTAATCTTACCTCTTTTATTTCTGATTTTTTGTTATAAGGATTTTCTCTCTCTTTTTTTAGTCTATCTAGGAGTTTACCAATTTTGCTGATTTTTTTCAGAGAAAAAACTTGGATTTATTGTTCATTTGGATGGTCCTTTTGTTTTCAATTTCATTTATTTGTGCTCTAGTTTTTATTATTTCCTTCCTTCTGCTTATTATTGTCTTTAATTGTTTTTCTTTTTCTAGTTCCCTCAGGTATGAGGTTACAGATTTAATTTGAACTCTCAGCTTTTGATATATACTTAAATGGCTATAAACTTTCCTCTCAGAACTGCCTGTGCTGCATCCTATATGTTCTAAAAGCTCATTTCCAAATTTTTATTTGTTTCCAGATAACTCTTAATTTAATTGATGATCCAGGAGATGTTCAGAAGCACGTTGTTCACTCTCCATTTATGTGTTCTCACCATTTATTCTTTTATTTCATTTCTAGTTTCACCCCCTTGTGGTCAGAGAAGACTCTTTCTATAATTTCAATCCTGCTAAGTTAGTTGAGACACATTTTGTGTCCTAAAATATGATCTATCCTTGAGAATATTCCATGCACACTTGAGAAGAATGCATACTCTTTTTTACTGCTTTTGAGGTAGACTACCCTGTATATGTCTTTTAGTTCCATGTGATCTATTATCTCAATTAGTGCCCTTATTTCTTTGTTGATTTTCTCCTTGCATGAGCTATCTATTGATGTAAATGGAGTGTTGAAGTCCTCTACTATTATTGTATTACTGTCAATGTCTGCCTTTAGCTGTCAGTATTTTATGTATTTAGGTGGTCCTGAATTGGGTGATATATTGATGGCAGTTATTTCTTTTTGATTGATTACTCCCTTGACCATATTGCCATGTTCAACTTTGCCTCTTGACACACTTTTTTGTAGGAAATTTATTTTGTCCAATATCTATATTGAAATTCCTGATTTATTTTCATCACTGTTGCTTTGGTATATTTTTCCATAGCCCTTGACTTTCAACCTATGTTTGTCTTTGGATCTGATATGTGTTTCTTTTAACCATAATATTGATGTGTTCTGTTTTCTGATGCATCCAATCTATGTTTTTTGAATTGTGAATTCATTCCATTCACATTTAAGGTTATGATTGAATGTAGGACTTTATTACTGTCATTTAAGTCCTTTTTTTCTCTTTTGCTTTTCTTTGCCTATTACTTCAATTCCAGTTTGTTTGTTTTTTCCCTTTGGATGGTTTTCAGTGTCTATTTTGTCAGTTTTTTCTGTTTCCCCGTCATATATCTCTTTAGAATTGAGTTTTGTTCCTCTCTCATTGTTGTTTCTAACTCTATGATCAAGTTTTGTAAGCTGGTGTCGTATTATATTTATATATTTATATAGGTTATCTGTTTTTCTTCTCTTCTTTAGTATTTTTATATTCTCTTCTATTGATCTCTGTTTCTTCTTTCACTTTCCTGTTTACCACCATTCTTGATGTTTGGTAGGTCTTTATTTTTGTTTTCCCTCCAGGACCCTTTCAAGATTTAATGAATGAAAGGCTTCATGACAGAAAGGTCCATTAACTATTGCTTGCTACTGAAGACATTTATTTTTCCATCATGTTTGAATGATAATTTTTCAGGGTAGAGTATTCTTGGCTGGTAGTTCTTGTATTTTCATATTTTGAATATGTAGTTACACTCTCCCCTAGCCTGTAGGGTTTTTGTTGAGAAGTGTGATGATAGCCTGATGGGTATGCCATTGAAAGCTATGTTTTTCTTTTTTCTATCAGCCTTGATTTCTTTTTCTTTGACCTTGACTTTTGCTAGTTTTACAATGATGTGTCTTTCATAAGTCTATTTATATTTTAAATTTTTGGGGTTCTCTCTCATCTTGAATCTCTGTGGCTACTTTTTGTAACATATATGGGAAATTCTCTGTTATTACGTCTTTAAATAGATTTCTGCTCTTTTCTCCCTCTCCTCTCCTTTGGGAACAGCTATTATCCTTATGTTTGTTCTTTTCATAGTGTTTGATATTTCTCACAGTGTTTCTTCATTTTTTCTCAATATTAATTCCTTCTCCTCTTCCATGAGTTTTGCCTCAATTACCTTGTCTTCAATATCTGATATTCATTCCTCTGAGTGATTGAATCTGTTTGTACATATTTGCATGTTTATCTGCAGTTCCTTGATTGTATCTCATCTCTAGCATTTCTGCAGACTTTATTACCTCAGTTTCCTTGGTGACATAGTCCTTTTGATCTGTCACATCTTTCCTTAGGTCTTCCAATTGCCTTTGAGTAGTTGTGTGTGCTTCTTGCATCTCATTCAGCTTTTTGATAAATATCATCTTGAACTCTTCCTTTGTTAGATTGTAGCAATCTACATATATGGTGAGCTCTAGTGAGCTCGTATACTCTTTCCTTTTTTGTACCATTTGAGTTTTTCTGGTGACTGAAATTTTGGCATGGCTTTCTTTTTTGTCTTCAATTTAGCAAAGTGGCTTTCATTTACTTTAGACTTCTTCCTATCTGCATGATGATGTGGCAGATACCAGTCCCTTGATTTCAGTGGAAGTGGGGTTGATTTTGCTCTCTAGGATGCCCTCTTGTAGTGAGCTACTGATGCCTTTTCAGGTCATGCTTGAAGACTTTGAAACTTTCCATAACAGGGAGTTTCATAGGCAGCCCAGGTATAGTTTGGGAATACAGCTTTTTGGTAGCCCAATTACATATTTCAGCATTTATGTGGCTGCGTATGTGTTGAGGCACTGTGGGTGTTCTCAGGAACTGAAGCACAGCAGGTGCTTGTTCTTGGTTTTGACTGACAAGATGGGGTTGATAGCTCCTGAGTGCAGAGGCCTAGTAAGCATTGTTCTGGCTCTGGTGGTTGGGCCTGTGAGTCTGTTAATATGAAATCTATCATATAGTGGTTCTAAGCTAAGATCAGCTAGGCAGGCACTTGTTCTGGGCCAGGGCATGTGGGTCCAGTTATCTGGGGTGTATGGGAGTGGATGTCTGGGGCCTTTTTACCTGCTGAACACAGTGAAACTGGGTGGGTGCAGCTCTGGATCTCTTCTGGATGTGTCTGGTTATCTTGGGTTCTGGTAAACGGGGTTGGGGGTCACTGAAATGCCTTCAGCACAGTGAAGCTGGGCAGGCAAGCAGGATGGGTGCAGCTCAGGGTTTTTTCCAGATGGGTCCAGTGATCCAGGGTCCTGGAGAGCAGAGTCATTAACCAGTGTTTTATAAGCATTTCCCAAACAGGCTCTTCAGGTGGAACCTTTTTGTCAAATAGTCACTTTTGTTTTCTATTAAGAGTTTGTTGAGACCTGGCTTGGATCATTTCTATCATTGCAAGGCAGAAAAATGTTATATCTCATTATGCTATCTGCAGAGTCACTCTTACCAGAGCTCCTTAGCAATGTCGTAGAACTAGAATTGAATCAAAACACCAAGGTAATCCAGGGACACTCGTCCTTGGGCTCCTGTGAAAAATACCACTTCTGTGTGACAGTTCATCTACTTTGTGTGTTTAATTCTGATCTTCATGGGGAAAATGAAATTCAAACTCTCTGCACTTGAGAGATCTCTTCAAAAAATACTTATGGCTATGACCCCACTCCTGTCCTTGTCCCTTCACAGCACAAAGCATAACAAACTAGACTGAAGCAATCCTGTAAGCAGAGGATCCAGAGGAATAATAGGTTAATAGTTGATGATTCTTTCGATAAATTTTAGTAAGTAGAATTGCAGAAAGTACATCAGCTCCTTTGGAAAACCGAATGATTCTTGTTTCCTATTCTAGCTCTGTGATAACGCAATTCAACAATTTTTTTTTTTTTAGCATCACAAGCACACATGGCATGGTGTTTAGTCCTATAGTTCAACAAAATAAAGCACTTTATTTTAAGGGATCTATAGCAAGTAGGTGGACAAGATAAACACATAAGAAGATCTTGTACAGTATAAAACAAAATTAAATGTCTTGTATGACTGCTACCCTGAGGTTTTCCTGTTCAAAATTTCAAAAGAAGTGAAAAAGGAACCTTTGGTTGATATTACTGATGATCTTGCATTTGAGATTGAAAAGATGATAAAATTTGTATGGTGGTAACAGGAGAAGTATAGAATATGTTAGATTTCAGGAGAAGCAGAATTGAGAAAGTATGGGATATCCTTGAGTAAAGAGAATCGTTGTGTGACTGAAGGAGAGATAATGCAAAAGGTTCCAATAAACAGCAACAGAGGAGAGGAAGATTTTATGTGGAAGAGTATTGAGAAAGTTATACATAATTTATTTGAGTAGATAAACACAGCTTTGAGTGAAGGTAGTGATATAATCAAAGTGACACTTTTGGGAAATTAATCTGGTAGCATTTTCAAGGGTGAATTGTTTAGGAAAGTCTATTTAGGAAGAGAATGTGAAAAGTCTGGCCTTTAGTGGTGATATCCTGAAGAGACACAGTGACAATGGGAATGGACAAAAGTCTTGTAGAAGAAATACTTATATGACTAGCAGATGGAGAGAGATGAAAAGAACAATGATTAATTTCAAGTATCAAGTCAGGTGAGTGACAGTACTACTGTTGGTAAGATAAATGGAGTAATTGTAAGCAGTTATTTTGGGGATTATGATGATTTCAGTTTGCTCATTGAAATTGAAGTGCAAACACAATATGACTTCACACAAAATTGGCTTGTATACAGATAGAAAAGCACCTGACTTTGCTGTCTTTAGATCAGAACTATAGATAGACACTTGAGAGTTTTTTGAATGAATATGATGGCTGACATTGCCAGGGGATGAAATTCTTTTGAAACAGTATATGCAAAGAGAAAGGAAAGGATATATAACTCTTAGGGCAAAAAAAAAAAAAAATCTATATTTTCAGGGTGCAAAGAGAAAAAGAAGTCAACAAAGCATTTAGAAGCGAAGTTGCCAAATAAGAAACAAGAAAGCAAATAGAGCATGGAGACACAATTCAACTCAAGTCATTTCATTGGAATAAAAAATAATTATTAGGCAGCTACCAATATAACAATGTTAGGTACTGCGATTATCACAATAAATAAGACAGGTTTTACCTTCTAATTCACCAATTCTCCCTTGAAAATGCTGCCAGATTAACTTTCCCAATGTGTCACTGATTTTATCACACCTTAACTCAAAGCCTTTCACAGAGTTTATAGTCTACTTGGAGAAACAATTACCATATAGTTACAATACAACGTACACATGCTTTCTAGAATCATGTATCCTTACTTCTCTATGTATCCACATTATAAATGATAACACGGAGATATCGAGAGTGCTTGTTGGGTTGTTGTAAAGATCAATACATGTCTGGTACATGAACAAGACCACTCACACAGAAACTGCTCAACAAACATTAACTCTTTCTTCTCCTTTTATTTTATTTTATCATCATTAATCTTGCTATAGTAGGAGAATACCAAGTATATACAAGGTGACTAAAGTGATCATGGAAGGCATTTCAAAGGAGTGATCTCCAACTGGGAATGAAAATAAAATTACTCTGAAAATTATTCTAACTTAAAAAAAATAAGCACATGAAAAGTTTTAAAGACTGGAAAGAGAGGACAATTCTGAGGAAGAAGTGAGCAATGGGATTAATGTCATTGAGAATTTAAGGAAGATGAAAACAGAAAAGACCTTTGAATTAGAAAGTCATGGTCTATGATGAATTGCATCTCCTTGAAATTCATATGCTGAAGCCCTAGTACCCAGTACCCTAGAATGTGATTGCATTTGGAGGGTGGCGTTTAAAGAGGTTATCAAGTTAAAATGAGGCCATTAAGGTAGACACTAATTCAACCCAACTGATGACCTTTTAAGAAGTGGAAATTTGGGCACACAAGAAGAGATACCAGGAGTGTGAGCACAGAGCTCAAAGACCACACAAGGACACAATGAGGAGACAGCTGTCTGTAAGTCAAGGAGAGAGACCTCAGGAGAAGTGAAACCTGCTGATACTTTTATGTGGCACTTCTGGCATTTAGAACTAGAGTAAAACAACTTTTTTAAAAAGGAAAGCTGCAGGTATGAATGACGGTGAACAGGCAGGCAGATAGGAAGAGAGAAGAAGCATTTTTATTTTTATTTAGTTGTTCATACTGGTTGCTTCTTCCCAGACCCAGAACTTGAAACAAGGGTTATGTGACCTGTGCTCCTTTGGAGGCAGTTGACCAAAACGCTACTCATCAGAATACACCAAGAATACATTTTTGTTGTTTAAGTCACCCAACCTGTGGTATTTTGTTAGGGAAAAACTTAGCAAGGTAGTTCAGTCACTTTAAAGAAAATGGATGTCAGAATGCAATGGGTATCAAGGAAATAGAAGCTACTGGAAAAATAATGGATTTTTAAGAGGGTAATAATGTACCAGGATTTTCTCCCAGGGGATTTGATTTCTGTGGGGATGATTTCTTCTAAATGACTTTAGTATTAATATTTAGTATCACTATTGTTATTGTCTTTTAAATATGTTTTTGTAACATTAAAATTTTAAAATACATCTCATCTGTACAGAGAAACAACCTTACTTGCAGTTTATTGTAATAGTTGAATCTATAGGTTGACCATATTTCCTTGAAACAAAAATAAGACATTAAAATGGCAAAAGCTGGGCTTGGTGACTAAAGGGAAAAAGGAGGGGAGGAGATGGAGTAATCTGAGCAGGAGCAGAGCAGCCAGACCAGCAACATGTAAATACTACGGGATGCATAGTAGTGATGTGTGATCCAGTGGAACGTCATACAAATGGCCAGGGCAGGTGCAAGGAATTTTGACACCTTAGGTGAAAAATAAATTTGGCACCCTTATAAACCCTTTTCTAAATGTCCTGCCTGAAACACATTCCACTTTGACCATCTCAGTGCCAGACATGCCCAGTAACCCCTACAGTGCCAGAGATAACTCTCAAAGTACTTACCTGTGACTCCTCCTTGCTGTGGTGCTCTGTTCCCTTTGAAGAATCAGGCATGGGCAGGGTTGAGGGAATCCTCTTCCAGGTGTTTCCTTTTTTCTCCACAAGGGGCAGGACATCAATACTTGCCATGGCCACCCCAGTCAGTGTGGGCAAAGCCTCCTTAAGAAGGGGCAAAGGGGACAGCTACTTTTGGTCATCCTCAAAAGATTGGATCCCAGACAACTCAGCTGCCACTTTTTCCCCATTGTAAAGATGGTCCCGGTTTATTAAAAATTGGACAAAATTGACATTTATATTAAAACAATGGGATGGTCATGAAAAATGAAAAAAATGATACTGTTACATTTAAAATGATATGTGTGGTCAGCCTATGAATCCGTCTTGTGTTAAAAGTGTGAGCCAAGGAATATAACTCCATAGGCATCCTTTCAGCAGTTCCAAAGTTGGAATGTCATGGTCTCCCTAAAGTCAGAAAAATTTCTATTTGGGGGAGAGGATAAAATATGCCAAAGAAATACAAAAACATGGGGGAGTATCTTGGTTTCCTTCTAAAGAATAAATATCTTTATCTAAACACCCAACTCTTAAATTTCAGGAATAAGGCCATTATGTATGAAACTTATGGCTAAAAAGCAGCAGTATAAATATGTAAGGTAAAGAATTTAGATTTTGCAAGAGTTAACTATCTAACCTGATCTCATACCGTCCTCCACGACGACTTTTCTTTTCACTGATCCCAGACTTCTTCCTGTCCTCCTGATGTTCTCATTGTCTTTACCATGATTTTGGTCACGTTGCACCTATACCTGGATTAGCATTACATCACTACTCTGAAATATTCTACGTTTCTCTACAATTTTACTCACCTTTAAAAGTCTACTTATATTTCAAGATTCTAATAAAATTTTTTCTGTATACTCTAATAGAAAAGCGTTGTTTTTTCATGCTATCCCATAGTACTTATATTTAGTTCCTCCAGTATAGGGTGAACATTATTAACTTCAGATGCGAACAGACTAATGTTCAAATTTTAATGCTTTCATTTGATGGCCAGTAACCCTGGGTGAACTGGTTAAATTTTGTGCAACTTTATTACTATTTTTTTATGTTAAGTGAATGAGTAATAGGATTGTGTTAATGATTAAATGTGTTTAAAGTATATCACATATGGTTGATGAAGAGACTATTTTTTCTTGGCTAGAAAGAAAAGAAAGACACTGTAATTTAAATAAAAATGAGGTTATCTTAAGAACATAAGGCCATCTAAAAATAAGCCAGGAAAGACTAAACAATCAGGCTGCAGAGTCAGTGGGAACTTTCCCATCTTTTTTCTTTCTGTCCCAGAGCTTCCCCTTTTCTCTCTGCACGACTGCTATGATCTCTATCCCAGTCAGTTTCCTGAGTCTTTTTTTTCCTTGTAACATATGGCTCGGACTTGGCCATTGCAGCCCAAAGTCTAGATGACTCTTCATCTCAGGAGTCCACACAATTTAACTTTCCTTCTTGTCCTTTTGGCTTTAATTCCTTATGTGAGTTATTTGATTGGCTTGATACCTCTTCAAGTGAGGCTGCAAAATTTGAGGACCTACACTGAGTGAGCGAACCCTGTAAGGAACCAACCTGTGTTCAGTCACTGGTTACCTGCTCACTTCGCATTCTGTTTCCTACCAAACCAGAGCAGGAACAAATCAGCATCCCTAAAAGAGAGACTAGTGTTGGGGGAAGACTGAGGAGCTTGCAGCATAACATCTTTCTAGGATTTCTAGTCAAATGTTTACTACTGTTAATTTAGCAGTGATTTTATTCTAACATTTTTATCCTTGTTTGCTCAAAATGATTGCATTTCTTGCAAATGAAGATATTTATATACTCACCACTTGATGCCTTCCATACTATTAACATTTATTAATCATATTCATAAAATATTTGTTAGATGTTTACACATCAAACACTATTCATAAGAATATGATAAAGAATCAAATATGCACACTTCTTGACCTCATGAAGCTTGCATTATGAAATTTTTATTTCTATTTCTCACCTCAGGCTCAGGAAATTGAAAGTGTTGTAATGATTTTAAGTAGTCATTATCTTCAGAATGATGCCTTTCCTGACTGACCACCCTCCCATTTAAAAATAAAACCTCTGCCACAGCTTATACCCATTTAATTTCCCTGATTTATTTTTCTTTGTAGTTTTGTATAAATATATCATATATTATATTTATGAATCTTAATTTCTGACTGCATTACTAGGCTGAAAACTCATAAAAATAAGTATTTTATCTTTCATTTGTCTCTCTGTATTTTTAGCACTGATATTTGTTGAAAGCACAGATAATGAAGGACAGGAGGAATCATCATACTTAATTATTGTCAAGCACCTATTGAACATTGGGCAGTGCTAGCTGTTTTTAAACAGTTTATCTTTTAAATAGAACGAGACAAGTCATGAAATCACCTTGCTTTAGGTACCATATGAAGCAAATAACCCGCAGGTTGTACCCTGAGTTGGTATCACAGCTCCCAGGAACTAAGGATGCAGCCCTGAGATTCTGAAAGGACTCTTGTTTCTGAAGGATGTACACACAGTTCATAATAAGCAAATCAAATCTTTAATGCTTTCACCCAAAGATGGTTGTGAAGCACTCAGAGAAGCCTGGAATACAGGAAAAGTTTTAAAATAAAAAGTAAAGCATCAAAGAGTAATGAAAGCAGAATTTTATAGCAAAAATAAAACGTAAAATACTGAAATGGTGATTTTATATATAAAAGCACCTCCACCAAAATAACACTGTTAATGATGGCTGTGTCTGGAATCAATTTCTGATGACAGAAGACTGGAATGAAAATCATAACATGTCAAGGGTAGGTAATTGAACGTTTCTGACATCAGCTGAAAACCAACTGATTCCAGAAATAGTAGCTTTCAGACTTGTTGAATTTTATAGCTTTCTCCCTTTCCTTCTTTTAATTTCAAATCTTTATATGCTGATAGGAAGGAATCTATAGAGCATAGCTGAGGGTTGTCTATAGAATTTCCCAGTTCCCTTTGTGGAGATTCCACAGATTTTCTCTAGTGGATATAGCAAAAACGGTAGTTTGGTTGAAAGAAGTTAGAAAAACATGCACAGCACTTCATGTGTCAGGCTAATGGAAGATAAAAGAATAGGTCATTCAAAATAAGTCCAATTCTTTGCTTCTTATTTTTAGTATGAATCAAAACAGACCTGGCTTGGGTGGGGACAAAGCAGTATTAGGAAGAGGTATGTTGAGTGAGAGGAAATGTTATGTTAAGGGACTGTGGGGGTGAACAACCCACCCAGGAAACAAAACTGTTGTGCATCCTAGAAGATCTAAGGGGAAATAAAGACATTTTGAGTCCTGAAAGCCAGAGCTAATCACACTGCAGAAATATTTCTCTTTTCGTCTCCATTGTCCTTTTCCTGTCCCCCTCTCTTCATAGTCGGTCATTTATGAGACAGATGTGGAATTTTATAAAAAATATATAATTAGAGGAGCTTCTTTATGTAAAGGAGCATTTCTCAATGCTTAGTGTTTCCGTGGATAGAAAAATGGAAACCGGTAATTGATTCAGATGGTGGGAAGTTATTCCGTTTAGGATGCTTTTCTATTGTGAAATAGTAAAGAGGAAAGGAAATTTTCTGCTACATCAGAAATGGACAGTCAGCAAACAAACAATTATGTAATCAGATTTGATGGGTACGTTCATTAATCCACTCAGCAAATATTTGTTGAATACCTAATAGGGGACAAACCTATTAGGTATTTCAGAAATGGCTAACATTTCCACACCCCCAACTCAGGCCTTTCACTGAAGGGCTTTGGTATTCCATATGTACTGAGCACAGCAACTCACTGTGGCGTCTTTTTGAGAACACAAATGTGTGTAATATTTAGTCCTGATGAGCAATCGCTTGAGCTATTAAACTACTCAATAAAATTGACATGACGTGTTCATCATATTGGGGAGGATTCTTTATCACAACACAATTTTTTCAGTTTCAATTTTGCTAGCAGATTCCTAGTCCCTCAGAGATAACCATGCCTGCATCTTGCTGACAATTGCAGGAGATTAAAATTAAGAAAATAAGTTTTCAGGAAATTATTAAATTTATTGAATGCATTGCTGTCCTTGTATTTTGAATATTTTCTTGTTGTCTTTCTGGTTAAAGTTTTCTGTGTGTGCTACTCAAATGCTGGGGCTGCTTTCCTTTTTAAAAAATTATCTTAGAGACTTCAGTGTGATGATTTAAAAGAGAAAGAACAATGTCTATCATTCAATGCCAGCCGAATAGGAACAAGGCAACCTGAGTTCTGAGACTAAGGTAGATAGACCATTTTTTCATTAAAGCACCTATCCTTTTTGTCCTCCTTCATTAGTTACTGGCATTTATTGAACCCTTATGATAGATTAGATACTGTTTTAAGTTAGAATTCTTCATGCACACTTTTTGTTTCCACAACAATTTCAGGTGGTGCAGTGATTATCTCCATTTTACAGATGATAGAATTGAAGCTCAGATAAAATAATTAACTGGCACAGTTATTGAGTAACAGAGTTAGTATTCAAACCTGGCAGTGCTACTTCCCTTCAATATCTTTAACTGAATCACTTTAATAAAAATAATATGAGAATGAGTTATAATAGTCAATAATTTTAATTTTTTATGTTTTATTTTAGGTTATTTAAAATTATAAGCATGAAACTTAGACAACTAGCTAAAAGTATGCAAAGTTAAAATTAAGGTATTTTATTCTTTAAAACCATTCTTCTACAACTTTGACTATTAGCAGTTAGCTATGCATCCTTCTAGAAATTTTCTGTGCTTATATAACATGTATTTTAAAAGCAGAAATGGAATATAGGGCACATATTGTTCCACATCTTGATTTTAAAATACAGCAATTTATGGTAAACATCTTCTCCATCATTGCATATAAATTCGTTGCATCTTCAAAAGAACTGTTTAAAATTCTCTTTTATGTATGTATCACAATTTATTTAGCTGATGAATTCACATGGTTCTAAATTTTCGCTATTCCAGTGATGAAGCAATAAACTTAGATCTTGCTTTACATGCATACATATTTCTAGGAACAGCTTCCCAGAGGTAACATACTTTTGAAAACCAGAAATTGTGATGTGAAATTAAAGAATCATTAATGATGAATTTACCTTTTAATGGATTGACCTGTCGAGTTCTAAAAATATTGATAGTCAGAATGAATAAATTAGAAGTTTATTATCTTGAAAATCAGAGACGAGATAGCAGAATTGAGACGAGGGTAAACCTGACCTTGCTTGAAAAAGTGAATGACAATGTCCTCTCCGTTGCTCACAGAAGAGAAATGAAAGCCCTTTGAGGGTACATAGCAACCACCAGGATGAGTTTAGTTATAAACTATAAAGCTGCCTACAGTGTGGAGCGTTTTAAATCAGTTTAGTAAATTACAGATGTTGGTTACAGTTTCTTTGGCTTTACAGATATTTTAAAATGAGATGGGTTCTCTTTATTGCCCAGCGAAGAGGCAGAAGTTGGGCTAGCTGATTCCAGGTGGTCCTACTCTGTGCTTTGTACTGTTTTAAATGAGTTTAAGCACAATGACATTCTCTTTGATTCTGCATCAGTAACTTTCTGTAACATCTCCTACATATAAGAAAAGCTATTGGGAAACTATAGCAGAGGAAATTTATCTTGCTTTTGAAATAGCTTTTAATTATTTTCTTCACATTAAAGCATGCTCTTTTTTCTTTGAGTGAAGTTATTGAATAAATTCATAATAGCTAATAGCTAGTCTAACAAGGAGAAATTCATGTGAGGAGAGAATGCCAGTGAGATTCCTCTTTTCTGACTTTAAAAAGTAGCACAAAAATGCCTGCATTTAAAAAGAGCAATTAATGAATGTAATTTCTATTATTTAGAAATTATTTAATATCACATGACTACATAAAAATGAATATGATACAGATTCAGGTATTTTTATATCAATTTTGTAAGTTTGAACAAACCACTTACCTTTTATGGTTCTTGGTTTCCTAATGTGTAAGCAAGGAATAGTTATCTTCCACTTTTCCAGAATTTCTGTGAATTAAAATACATACTTAAAAGATTGTGATATAATAGCATAGCAATAAACTTGTAACACATCTTATCAATCATTTATCTAACAACAATTCTCCCCTCATTGTATTTATGTATTAAACCCATTTATCCAAAGGGACTATAGGCATCAGGGGTGCTTAGGTGTCTCCACAGCCCCCCAAAACAAATCTTAATTGTCCCAAAGCAATGGATGTCATTCCACTAGACTGTGATGAGCTTCAGAAAAGACAATTTAATCACTTCTGGCTTAGAGACTTGGAGAAAAATCTGTGAAGGACTTTTTATTAAAAGGAAGACAGAAGTCAGAGATTTTCCATTTTTCTATGTCTGGAGGTTGCGCTTTGAGGAAGTGATGCCCAGCACTGTTTAATTTCTTTTGTAACCAAGAGGGCATAAGCCCAAAGACAAAAGTCGATGTGGAAGATGCCAGAATCTTAATATCAATGAGTTGCTGAGTCAACTCTAGAGCTTCCTTATATTGAACTTCTTGCTAAAAGAGTTTCAAATTTTCTTATTGTTTAGGAAACTTTTACTTGTGTTTTTGGGTAACTGAAAGTATTTTAGTTGATAAAGAATTATTAGTTAAAGTAATTCTCAGCTTCAGTAGTCATATTTACTTAGTTCTCAAAGTTTATTTTGCTGAACCAAAGTGAAAGTTTGATTATTATACAATGAATTCAGTTAATGTAGAGTAAATCTAAATATTTCAGGCCTAAAGTCTTTTAGCAATAACAGTTCAAGTATAGATAAATTAGAAATTTTATAAAAAAGAAATGCAGAGGTGAGAACAAAGTGTACTTTTCTCCAAAGTTACTGTTATAACACTGGATGAGGAAAGAAAGATTTCATGCTATTGCATGCACATGGACTGTTTTAAATGATGATGTGCTGAAGGGGACTAGTTAGCCTTTCATCTAAAAGTTCAGACTTTTCAAAACTAAGCAGTTTAACTTCATTGCATTCTAATCCTTTGAGAAGAGTGTTTTAAATTTATGAGCTGTAATCTGTTTTAAATAATTTAAACTGTTAGACTTATATTTTGATTTCAAGGAGACATCTTTGTTTGAGTTGTCCATGTTAAATCCTTGAGATGAGATTATAATCTTTTTCATGAAAGAAATTAGCTAGACACTCATAAATTATCAGACTCTGATGGACATGGGTATAACTTAGATAGCCAAAGGTATTCTGGTGTTTTATTCAGATTTTTAACATTAGTTTAATTAACACTTTCTAAAAAGAATGGCATTTGACTTCATAGAATAATTATGTAATGTTTTATAACATAGGGTAGAAGGCTCAGATGATATGGTTTGCCACTTTCCCTGTTTGAACATTAGTACTTCAGATAATGTATGCAGACATTGATGATTCTAAAATCTGGATTAGAAAAGTCTCAGAGGTTATGAAGTACAGTAGTTATGAGTGTGATTTTGCTAGGTAAAGAAGTGATACATATACATGATGAAATACTACTCATCTATTGAAAAAAAGTGATGGTATCTTAACATCTGCAACACATGGATGGCACTAGTGGGGATTATGTTAAGTGAAATAAATCAGAAAAAAAGAAAAATACTAAGATGTGAAAAATAAGAAACAAAACAAAAAGAAAACAAACCTAACCTTTAGACACTGATAACAGAACAGATGTTATCAGATAGAAAGTGTGTGATGGTGGGAGCAAAGAATAGTGGGGGTTCAAAGGCTGATGATAGAGGATAATTGGAAATTTGGTGGTGAGTGTGCTATGTTTTTATATAATTGATGAAGAGTGAACCTGAACACCTAAAATTTATATTATGCTGTAAATCAGTGTTATCTCATTCTAAACAAGAGGGAGTGGCCTTTGAAGTCACACAATTCTGGGTTCAAAAACCTGTTCTCATATACTATGACACCTGAGAAAAAGCATGTATCTCCTTTCTGCAGGCCTTGGTTTCTGAATCTGCAGAACTGAAGCAAGTGAGGGGTGTAATAACATTTGCCTCATAGGATTTGAAGAAAAAATTAAATGATTTATGTTAGGTACTAAGCATAGTGACTGGCTCATTAGAAGGACTAACAAATACCAATTATTGTAGACCAAAAAACTCAACTCCTTTTTATATAAGTGGAGCATTACATTTTCTAAATGATAACTGTCATATCACCCCAGATAAAACAGATATTGATATCACACTTTTAAAGTAAAAAGGAACTTGAGATCATATCATTACTTTGATGTTCATTCACTCAGTATTCATTAAAAAATATTTAATGAGTGTTACAATAGACCAAACACTGAACCAGATGTCCCAAGATGCAAATTAATGAAAGAAATAAAAGAAGAATTGTCTATCTCTATACCTGCTATTTTTGCTACTTAGCATGAAGTCCCCTCACATTTTCTTTTTTTATGATTTAGAATTGCTTCCTTCTGTAATGTGATATTAACGTTTTTAAGAGGACCTTCCTAAAACCTCAAGTCTTGGTCTTTTCTTCACAACCTGCCCATCACAGGATTAGTTTTCCAGATCATGTCCTTTTCAGCCCTTAGTGTTCTGGATTATTGAATGATAGGCACAGAGTTATTTTTCCCTACTCTCAGTATCTGTCATCCCAGAAAATCCTATACTTTAGTCTGTATGATTTCTCTTTCTTAGTTTTATTTCGTACCTAGGAGGAAAGTATTGATATCAATGTTACCTTACAGTTGAAGAAGGACCAGGTAATGGCAATATTTTCCTTAGACTACTATATTCCTCTAGACCAATGTATTCCTTTGATTCTTTAATCTCCTCCATTCCTGATTTAATTATTTCTCTTTTTCATTCTATAACTATCCAGGTTCTGACTCATATCTTTCCATTATATATTAGTGAGTTTTTTTCTGTATAGCAATTAACTTCAAAATAAACAAACATTACTTTTTCTCAGTCATGCTGTTACTGAACTCAGTAGACTCATTCCCTTGGGTGAGTGGCAGCCAAAAGGCAGAGATAAAGTTTCTTTAAACAAGGAAAGGCTTATTAGTTGCAAAAGTGTGAAGACGGGGAGATTATTCTCAAAGGACTGATTGCCAACATTCTACTTTATAGGGACTGGGTTGAGGAAGTGAGTGGTAATTGATCTGAAGCAGTTGAGTGAGTCATGAGGAAGTGAGTAGTGATTGGTCTCAGGCCATAGAGAGGGTCAGAGTTGTCTTTAGTTCACATCTGTTCAGCATATGCTCAGGCCATGGGGTGGATCATAGCAATTTTATGCATGCTCAGGCTACAGGTCAGGGTTTTCTTTAGGTAAGAGGAGGAAAAACTTCCCCAGGTAAAAGGGTTAAAGTTTTTCTATTATACTTTTACAGTTGTCTACTAACAATGGATCTGTTGGTGATCTGGACTTACCTTCAGCCTGCATATTGGGTAAAGATCGGCTCCATGTGTTTCCTCATTCTTCTTGGATGGGATATGCTGCTCTCATGACAGATGGCAGAGATGCAAAATTCTGAGTCAAGTCAAGAAAACAAGGCTAAAATTTCTACTTGTGTCACATCTGTTACAATCCATTGACAAAGTTTTTACATGGTCAACATCAATATTAATGGGGAAAGGGAACTTACTCTATTTACTTTGTGAGAAATACTAAAAGTCATGTGCAACTTCATAATAAGGTGGGAGGGAAGAATTTGAGTCTACCATATCTTCTCATGTTCTCCTTAAGCACTGGAGGACATCCATTCTACTAATCTCATGTCTTCAGAATCTAAGGTGATCTAAGGTAGAACAGAATTAATAGAATTCTAGATAATACAAGCCCATTAAAAAACACAGTATTAGATTTTGTGAATAAATAGTTGAGGGGGTGTTTTTCTTTTCTTTTAGCCAACTGTGGGGAGAGGAAGAGAGGAAGTATATGACAACATTTCATGATGTTCTGGCAAAAACATTCAGATCATTTTTCATATGAGCTCTATGTATCTTACAGACAAAATTCTGAGTATATTTTAAAATTATAAACATAACTTTTATTGAACACACATTTTGCATAAGTTCTTTATGAGCATCATCTTTTGACATTCTTATAAAACCCCTGTGAGTTTATAGATAAACTAAAATTGGAAAGGTTAAGTTTTTACAAACATAAGAAAAGATGAATTGTTTTGTAGCCATGGCAACAAATAGTCAACAGAACTGACTTGAACTCAATTACTTGATCAACAACTGCTGTGGTGAACCTGCTTTTATAAGCCAACTAATCAGGGTCAGCCTTTTTCTTCTACAAGTCAACCAGTACTCAGTTGAATAAACGTATTCTGAGTTTCAACCCACCACCGAAAGTCCCTATGCTTGTGATCAGGCTCTGAAGAGCATGTTAGCCTGATGCCTGTAAAAGTCTTCAAGAAGGACAGGCGTCCCCCACATTCTGTGGAAAACCAACAGAGCCTGGGCCTGATCACTGTCATTATTCATTTCTACACTTCTGAATGTAGTAAACAGTACACATTTAGCTTCATCCTTTCATTTCAAATGCTGTAATGCCGTCATTGTCTTCAACAATAACTTGACTCAAGTTTACATAGTTGGCAGATGGTAGCATCCAGCAACAAGCAAATTTCATCTGATATCAGATCTTAAATAAACTCATACCCAGCATACTTCTTTCTCTCCATGTTTCATGTTACTTTCAAGGTACTCTTTCCTGGAAAAGTTTAGCCTCTGGGATAATCCAACTCTTGGATTGTTGTCTAACTTTGTATATTTTATCTATCCTGCTAACTTGTAAGATCAGTTGACTCAAACAATTTCACATACCCAATGCTGAAAAATTCGTCCTTTATTATATATATATATATATACACACACATATATATTTAAATTTAATTGAAAGATGTTTACAGATGTGATTAATATGTGCCAGGTATCATGAAAGCAAAAGAGATGAAATTAAGTACTTTCAGCCCTCAAAGACTGGCAGTATAACTGCAATATGAAATGGTGAAATGTGCCACCAGACATAAAGAGTGACTTAAAAGAAAAGAGTGGCTCAGTCTGTTTTAGTATCATGGACTTTCAATAATATGCTGCCAAATGAGATTTTTGTGTATTAGTTCTTTAGATTAATTATTTTAGAGCAGAGGATGAAAGTGCCGAAAATTGCTAAAACTCTTCAAAAGTCAACTCTTAAATCAGAAATTGTACTAACCCAAATCTGAATATTTGGAAAGGGCCCACATCATAAATACATAGTTTATCAAATGAGAATGCATTTAAGACAATGCTATTTTCTGTTTCTATTGCTCTAAATAGTTTTTTTCTTATAAAGTGAAGTTTTAGTTATCTAATAGAGAATATTATGCATTTCAGATAACTATGGAAAAGCATTTATGATATTTAGCAAAATAGGAGCTGGCTTTGTAAGGAGACAGACTTTCAATTTACACTTATACTGGATTCTGTGTGTGTGTTTGTGTGTGTGTGTGTATGTGTGTGTGTGTGTGTGTGTAAAGCTATTTTTTTTTCTGGAGTGCATCCCACTCAGTTTCCTTGGTACTCTGTTTTGAAACATGATGTAATCACAAAATGAAAGTTTTGTCCTCAAGGAAAAAAAATCTCTATTTATACAGAAGATGCCAGTGCTTTGGACACAGAAGCAATGTTTTCACTGATACTTGATTAATGACTGGGTACTGCCTTAGATTTCAGTACTCTTTTTGTCTTTCCCAAACAACTTTGACCTTTGCTGATAAGTTTCCTGGCAAAATCAAGAACTCAAGGTCCCTGAAGAGTGGTCATTTCTGCTGCGGGAAGAACCATATAGTTTTGTATTGGCTAGTGCTGCATAGATTTGCTGCAAAGATTTGCTGCAAGATGGTGTACAGTATTTGCTGAGTTATAACAATCTGTGTACTTGGTTAATCGAAAAAGTCAGTAAATGAATTTCAAAAGATTTAAAGCATCACTGGAAGAAGCACAAGTTACAATCACAGTTACTGGAGACAGTTTGCTTTCGATCCTTTTCTTCTTTATGGAACACCTGTGACTTCATACTGCCCAACACCTTTTTTCCCTCTCTAACTAGATATTTGCTCTAGTGTTCTGAATCTATATCCTCCTCTTCTACAGAATGTGTCTGTTTACAAACTCAATTCAAGAAGCTAAGTGATCACAGGGATCAAATAAAATGTCCCTACACTGTTCAAAAGAGCTCACTAGCTGTTACTTACCCATGGATGCTAATGTGCTTTAATGCTTATGTCATTTAATCTTCATGAAATCACTGTAAAGCATATAATTTTTATTGTTTAATTGACATAGAACACTATATTAGTTTCAAATGTACAACATAATGATTCAATATTTATATATACTACAAAATGATCACTACAATAAAACTAGTTCACAGACATTCTAATATGAAGCTACAATTTTTTGTGTATGCTGAGGACTCTTAAGGTCTACCCTCAGTAACTTTCAAACACATGCAATACAGCAAATACTGTTATTGCCTCCATTTTTGCAGATTACATAGATGAGGTTTAGAGAAATTAGTTAATGGCTCAATTTCTTGTAGCCACCAATTGGCAGTCAGGCTTCCCATCCAGTTCTTGACTCCAGATCCTATTCTTCATCCAGTGCTGCCTCGCCCTGATAAAGAGTCTTAAGGGGCTTTTAAAATTTGTTCAGGAACATTGTCCATAAAAATGCTGTTACTATTAGAATTTCAAGTGTCAACAGACACTTGTAGGGAAAGATAAGTTTGAACAAGCAGGAGCTTCCCTGAAATTTTTCAAGTAACACCATGGAGAAAGATCTCTTGTTATTCAATCTAGTTATCTCTGCTCAGTACACTAACGGCATGAAAGGAGCAGGAAGAAGAGTCCATCGACATGTGAAGAATTTCCCTTCGTGATAGCCGGTTTATCTCCTTTGTTCTTTTAGCAAACAAGGGAGATGTAGAATCACAATGCACAGAATGATGGAACATTAGTTTGAGGTGAACTTACAGATGGTGGAATCTAAGCCCTTAATTTCTGAGAGGAATGAGAGGAAGAAACTCTGTTCCAGAGTAAAGTTACTTAAATTCACTCTGTTATGAATTATATGGTAGAGGCAGAGTTCAAGTATTTCCCTCCTTTCCACCTTCCTCCTTTTTTTCTGTTTGTTTCCACCCCCATCCAACTTCTTTCTTCTCTCTCCTCTCCATCTCTTTCTCTCTGCTCTCACCAACCTCATTCTCTCCCTCCCTCTGCAAGCATTTCTTGTATGTCTATTATTTGCCAGTCACTGGGTAGTGGGAATACAGCAGAATAAACCAGTCCAAAATCCTGGTTGTCATGGAATTTGCATTCTTATGGGGAAAGGAATAGCAAGGCAAATAAACCAAAAAAATTTATGTTGTGCCAGATGGTGAGAGGAGGTATAGGAAAACACACTGTAGATAAGGGTGATAAGAAGATGGGGAGCAATGCTATTTCAATAATGTTTTTCTTAGAAGAGAACCAGGAAAATTCAAGATAGAATACTAGCAGATGGGGACATGACTGGGCCTGACTTGTCTGAGGAATACTAAGGAAAGTAATGTGCTGCGAGTAGTGGACGGGGGTGGGGGAAAGCCACAGCAAGAGGGTCAAGAGAAGCCAGATGAACACTGTTGTCTGATGAACTCAATCAACAACTTTAGACTTTCTTCAGGGTCTCTTTCTTTTCTCACTAATATTGCCTTTATGGTCACAGCTAATGTCAGAGACCTTTAACTAAGTCATGCAAGGGACTATAAAACCCACTGGGCATGATAGCAGATTGCTTAAAAGCAGAGTCTTGTCATAATTAGCAACATCATTTGATTTGCTGAAGCTTCTTTTCCCTTCTCTGTAAAATGGGGATAATGCTAGCTACTTCCCAGGGTTATGATGAAGACTTTAGATAAAGTATGCGAAAGCAATGTGCAAGCTGGATATTTAGAGGAACTGCAGGTAGTCAATCTCCTTTTGCTCCCATCCAGTGTGAACATGGAGTTTGTCCCTTCTGATCTCCATGGAGCTGCTACTGCATCGCCTGTCTCACAAGTATTCAGAGGGGTTGCATTTTACTGTGGAAGAAGATAAGAAAAAAAAGAAAGACGTTCACTTTTATCACTGTCTTTTTATCATGACCTTCTATGTTATTTCTCACCTACCAGCAACATAGTGTAGGAGACAGTTATGATGGGGTAGTCCTTGGTTACCTTTGAATAAAGACAGTTTCTTTTCTTCACTGTCAGAGCAAGAGCATTGTGGCTGGATGTGGCTTCTGGGATTTGGAAGAAACACCATTACTGGATATGAAATTGACAGTGTAGATACTTTCTAAGGTTTTAAATATATGATAGTCACATGTTAATGTGTCAAGCTGTCTAACATAGACTCTTACAAATCCTGTTATGGAATTTGGGGGCTTTTAAAATGAAAATACAATTGTTATTGGAGAAACTATTTGCTATGAACAGGAAGTTTCCTGTACGGACAAGAATTGTACCTCCCTTCATCTAGTTGTCAAATACAGTATTGATGCAATATCAACTGCATGTAGAGTATTGCGTTCTAAAGAATCACAAAAACTACTCAAGAAAACTGACTTGCTGTGTGATCTTGGGACTTTCTAACATGGGAATACTGAAGATTTCCTTAAAGAGTTGTTATAAAAGTAATGTTATAGGTGCACCCAATAGAGTTGGATCAGTTGCACCTAAAGGATCACAGGCTACATACCCCTGAGTTTGAGTCCCAGATCTGGTGGGAAACAACCAGTGTGAACAGCTAGATGAAAAAAATAAGATGATTCTTCAAAAAAAAGTAATGATATAATATTTTTAAGTGTATATAAAAGGGAACTACATATATATATAAATTTTTTTTTGGTAAATAATGATCTTTTTTATTTTGATTTCATGACTGTTTAGGAAACATTTACTCATCTGTTACTCATCTCTCTGACAAAATAATGGATGTAAACAGTGTGTTTTCATAGCACTTCCTACACAATTCCATTAAGTGTTCGCGTGTTATTAATTGGGTATTAATTTTCTTAATTAACCTGGTCAAAGATAGAGGCCATGTATAGGTCACCCTTGTGCCCTAGTACCCAGTTCCCAAAACAAAGCAGCATCTGAAACATAGTAGCCACTCATTTTTTTTTCAAACTTCTGAAGATGATATAGTAAGCCTCCCTGTGACTTGTCTCAAAGGCTTGGTTTTGTTTTTCGTCACTTTCTACCTCAGTACCTTTTCATGTTGCCTGCTGTTGTCTAGTACGTGATGGACTTTGACTCCACATTCTCACAACCACTTTTGCTGCATGACTTTGCATCTGATATGTGCATCTGACCAGTCCACACTCATTCTACCCTTCCCTCTACACACTTACACATGACAGCTCCCTCTTGTCCTACATTACTACATTGAATTCTACCCTCTACAGGCTGACTCTTGGTTAGGACTCTTGGCTAGGCATGATTTTCTTTGTACTGCCTTGATCTGATTTGATATCAGAACAATACAGACTTCATAAAATGCACTGAGTGATGTCCCCTCCTGTTTTATTTTCTAGAAGAGATTGAATAAATTTAGTGTTGAATATTGCTAGAATTCTCCAGTGTAATTATCTGGACCTTGAGGAGAGTTTCTAAGCTAAAAATTCAATTTCCTCAATTGTGTGAGAGCTATTCTAACGATCTTTCTCATTTTGGGTAATATGCAGTAGTTTGTGTTTTTTGCAAAAGTGACCTATTTAAAGTTGTCGGATACATGAGTGGTGAGCTTTTGGTGGTTTTCCATGGTCTCCTTTTGATTGTACAAGTCTATAGTGCTATCCAGTTTTATTTATTAATAATTTTCATTGTCTTTTTCTTCTCCCTTATTTAAATATACTAGAAGAGAGAAGGTCACCTTATGGCTACCACATAGAAGTTTTCCTTTGTCTTCCAATAATACCAGAAGAGGGAGCTCCTCATTACTGCTAGGTGGGGTGGGAGTTTTGGCTCCCATATGGTCTTCACTGACATTGTAGAGATAGAAAGGAGGGGTGTACTTGTTACTGATTATGAGAGGTGAAATCTCTAGTTCCCTACTTGGTCTTTTTGATACCACTCTCATAGGAGTGTTAGAACATTTGGTTACATCTTAGAAAGGATGGAAGTCTAGGCTACCCACTCAGCTTTTGCTGGGGTGGGTGTGGATGGGGCCACAGCTTTTTTATGGTATTTGATTAGAGTAGAGCAGTCATAGCCTAAAAGATTTCTGTTGTGCTTGACTGGTCCTTTGATTAGAGACAGTAGCACAAAAAAATGTTGGTTTCCTGTGTCTTCCCATTGGCATATTCAGGTTGCTGTATTCTTCAACAACCAGTATGAGAGATAAGGTAAAGAAAAAACACAAGGAACTCACCATAATGCCACTCTTGCCAGTTTATCTTTTCTCTCTAGCTTTTAGTTTTCCTATGTTCATTTTATACATACTGTCCAATTATACTTGGTGGGAGGAATAAGAAGTTTATCTGCTCTATGCTTCTGGAATAGAGATGTCAGGAAACATAACATTTAAAAAGGATCTCTGGTAATATAAAATTATGATGCAGAAGATTCTTTTGCGTTCTAGTCAGCCATCTTGTTTATGATTTTGACAGACTCTCCAAACAATCACTTTTCGGACCAACTGACTGATAGTAAACTATCTTCATATTTATCAATAAATGAATAAAAGAAATGAGATATGTATAGATATTGAAAATATAGTTGACACTGAATGACGCTGAGGTGTATAAAATCTCTTTTCCTATATTAAAATCTACTTTGTGTTTTTTAACAGAAAAGTGTAGATATTTTAGATGCTCTATACTACGAATTCACCTCTCTATTTACTTCCAAGTTGTTTCAGGCACTATGAATTCAGAAGATTCATCAAATGAAGTTCTGAGAAAAGTATCTTTTTTTCAACCTCCACTATAGGGAAAAGAAAAACTGGTGGTTCTCCACTGGTTTCACAAATACTGGATACTTAGCTTGACTTCATTGTTAGATACATCTACAACTTGGGAGAATACAAAGTGACTCTGACCACAATGCTGTTCCACCATTATATAAAGCTTTATCAAGTTTATTGAGTTACAGATTTTCCACAGACTCAGGGAGTCACTTCATGAAGGAACTGCCTCCACTTCTCTCCAGCATAACTGAGTTGTTCATTTCTAGCTGGAGGTCATGTTCTGTACTTGGTATTGGAGGAAGAGTAATTTGGCAATTGTGCAGCTAAGTAACTGCTCTGTAATAATAATCAGTGTCTTTTAACTACTCAAAATGCAATTGACAGAGACATTTGATCATTTGAACAACAAAAAAAGGCATTTCCCCAAATAGGCCAGAGGAAGTCAGTGCCTACTTGTCAGTCTGGTAAGCACAATCATCCTGCCAACCCTGATGGGTATTGAAACAGTTTGCTGTGCTCTCAGTGGATTTTCCAAAGGATATGGCAATCACAACAGGTGAAACGTTTTAACTGTAGAGCCAAATAAAAGAATTACAAAATTTCATAAAATGTATTAGTAAAAAGAAAGCATTCTTAGTAACTCCAACAAAGGGCATATCACTCTTGGCAGCAAATGATCAATATCGTGTCATTACCAGAAACAATTACCTACAATTCATGTCTAAGCCAACAGATCATCCAACATTTTTACATGTGTAGTCCACAGTCGTGCTTCATTATCTGTTATGGTTTGGCTGGACTTTATCCTATAAAAGAACTTTAAGTATATTATTCCATGTTTCCATAAGGTGCACACTGACCTACACAATCTAACCCATTGCTCTTACAATTGGAAGCCTATAAAACTAGTTCCCAGTTTTGGTTCTGTTCTAGGAATGACCCACTGAGCTTTCAGAATGAACCCCTCAATATGAGGTATTGAACAATGTAATTTCTGAATCCTCCAGAGCTTGCAGCTCTCAGAAATATCTTTGCCTGCTCTCTACTTCATGTTTCCAGTAATATGTGAGATGTGTTATGTTTAGTTTGGTCTCAATTTCTCAAATTTTGAGATTCATAACGATAACTTCTTTATACCTTTCTAGAGAAAATGTGCAGATGGCCATGTGAAAAAAAATACTTTATGCAACTCACCATCAGGGAAATGTAAATAAAAACCACAATGAAATATCACTTCACACCTGTGGGAATGGTCTGTATGAAAAAGAGTAGGAACAGAAGTGTTTACCAAGGTGGGGAGAAAAAGGAACTCTTACACTGTTGGTGGGAACATAAATTAGTGCAACCTTATTGAAAACAGTATAGAGACTCATAAAAAAATTTTAAAAAATTCAATCCAACAATGCTACTTCAAGGTATATACTTACCCCTCCTAAAAAAGCACTGATCAGAAAAAATACTTTTTGCTCTCCTATGTTCATAGCAATTACAATAGCCAAGAAATGGAAGCAACCTAAGTGTCTGTCTACAGATGACTGAATAAAGAAGGTGTGATACACACACACATATATATGTATATATATATGTGTATATATATATAAACATTTTAATAGTGGCAGAGAATCAATTAAATATATATATAAATACACATATATATACACACACATATATATAAAGGTGATATGTATGTGTGTATATATATTCAATTGATTCTCTGCCATTATTAAAAAAGATGAAATTGTACCATTTACAACAACCTGGATGGAACTTGTGGTGATCATGCTAAGCAAAATAACCCAAAAGAAAAAGAGAAGTGCTGAATGGCTGAATTCATATGTGGAATATAAATAAGCAAATCAAACAATCTGGAAAAAAAAAAAAAACCACAACAAAATTTGCAAGCTGCAAGATTGTGGATGCAAGAGGGGAGGGAAGTGGGTGGGAACCAGTGAAGGAGGGAGTAAATATTGTAGTGATGAGTACTAGAACTCTTGTGGTGGGTGTCGTGTGATATGCACATAGTTTAAGGTATGAATTATCCTGAAAATAATATAGTAATGATGAACTAATTTAAATAATTATCTATGAAAGACCAGTACCATCTCCATCTCCAACCAGTATATTTGTAAAATAATAATAAAAAAGAAATGACTAGAAAAATGATACAAACAAGATAAACAAAGACACATAAGCTAGAAACTAGTTTTATTGTTGTATTTAACAGATAAAGTCTCTCTTAATTTGTCAGGAGTTTCTAAATTGTATTCTCAATATCTGTACTTATTTTATCATGAAATGGACACCAGTTCTTAAACCATGCTCTGAGTAGAACCAAAATGAAGATTCTCTAGATAAGATCTCTTGCTGAAGTAATTCACTCATTGATTCCATTGGAAGATAGTAGGTGTTAGGCTACATGTTTTGAGAAATCTTTGTGATGCTAAAGCTTTCTAGAAATAGTCTGACTACTAAAGACTTA
Organism: Solenodon paradoxus; assembly: GCA_004363575.1. Classification (NCBI taxonomy): domain Eukaryota; kingdom Metazoa; phylum Chordata; class Mammalia; order Eulipotyphla; family Solenodontidae; genus Solenodon; species Solenodon paradoxus. Next base: position 1,688,800 of record RJWH01000077.1, read on the forward strand.
AAACATTCTCTCTACCTGTGCCCCAAACTCACACTAGCAGGAAATACATTAAAACTGATATCCTCTTATATACTCATCTCAGCTGAGGTCAAATAAATAAGGAAGAACACTTCTGAGTGTAAAACTGGAGATAAATAGATAAAACAGATTATCACGTGTTACTTATATCAAATTGACTAGATCTTCATTATTATTTTTTCACTTTGGGATTAATGTATACACTGAATTATTGGTGTCCTTAATTCTTCCTTTCAAAATAGTAATCCTATTTCTTCTCTTAGATCAAATATTGCCTGGGTTGGGGTATAGATAATTTGTTTTTTTAGTTTGAAAATCACTGAATGATGAAATGTCACTCAGGACTTAATAGCGACAAGTGTTTATCACTTGAAAAGTCTAGAAATTTATGAGTATGTAGCAACTGGATCATATTTTGCATTTTTTCCCCCTTTGAAAGAACCTGAGTTATTTCAATATAAGGTGCAAGGTATGTGTTGAAAAATGAGTGCTGAGTAGCCCAGTGTTTGACACTGGCACACGTTACTGGTTGTTTCTTCCAGTAACCTACTTCAACTTTTTTTCCTTCTAAATACAGAAATTGTACAGGTATACATGCTCATGTAATTTCCTTCTTGCAAGGTAACAATGTAGCATCATTCTGACCAATAAGCAGAATTATCTGGAGATGTATTTGTGGGAAGCTTTTGCTTTAAAGGTAGGCAAGACACATTTTTTTCCCCACTTCATGCATGGAGCATGGATTAGGTGTCTGGAGCTGTAATAACCATTTTTTAAGCATGAGACACAGAACAATGAGCTATATTTTGAAAATGGCAGCCACCACTTTTCAAACATGAGATGCTAATATGAACAGGAAAGAGAAAAACTTCAAGAATTGGAGGCATTCTGATTTTGTTGTACAATTAAATTAATGTCCATCATTGATTACCCCTGGACTTCTTACCACAAAAAAGAGGAATCCATGTTGATTATGTTGTACCTAGACATTCCATTTAATATAACATTTAACCTACTCTTTTGTCCTCTGTAGCTATTGTGAAGTCTGCCATCAGGTTAATTGTTCTTTTGCACCAATATCTGCTCCTTTTTCCTCTTTTCTTAAAAAAACAAAAACAAAAAGAATCTTCAGTTTTACTGTAGTGTGCCTTGATAAGGATTTCATTTTATTCATCCTGCTTGACCCCTGTACTTTTTCAACGTGAGAATTTATGTCTATGATAAATTTCTCTTGACCATTAATTTTCTTTCTTTCTGTTCTCTTTCTGAAACTCTACTAGATAAAACATGAGTTTCTCAATGTATTATTTTAAAATTTCCCTTATATGTTTTCACCTAATTTACCTCTGGACAACATTCCCAGTAATTACTACATTTATTTTTCAGCTCATTAGTTCTCTTCTCATCAGTGCCTAATCGGCTGTTTCATTTGAATACTATTTAAAAATCTTGACCAGATTGCTTTCTATCTAAGGTGATTGAACTGCTAGCCCTTCTCTTTTTGGGAGATCGTCTTATTCTTTTTCATAACGCTGTGCTTTCTCATTTGGTTTATAACTATTTTTTTTTATTGTGCACTTATTTTTAATGATTTTTTTCCTGACGATTCTCTTTTTGTCCTAGGTTGTAGAAATATGCAGTAGTTGTGGGCATTTCAGAGGATCACCAATATAAATAAATTTCAACAACAAATTCTCAGTTTCAGATTACTACGTGTGTGGACTTTTAATCCTACACATGGAAAAGTTCTGGGGTTCTGATTTTTCATAGCATGTGTTTTTTTCACCCACATTTTTGAGCAGAACAGCTTCCTGAGTAGTTTCCTGATCTAAGGAATGTTTTTTCCTTCCCAGAGTTATAGTCCTTCTAAGTTCCTAGCTGTATGGGGATCTCAGTATGAAGTTTCTTCTTGAGTTAATTCAACACCAGAACTTCTGTCTCTCTTTGGGTATTAAAATTCAGTCTATCAACCAGAACTACATGTATAATTATTATCACTTTTCAGATATCTGAGTTGAATCTCTTTACTCTCTATTTCAGTTTATTTTTCAACTCCCAAATTTCTGTATGGTTTTGTTTTATAGTTTCTCTATGATATGCTCATCTATTTCATAAATAACTTTCCTGATTTCCTTTAGTAAATTTTAAGGCAGCAATTTTAGAGTCTTTGTCTAGTAATTCTGATGTCCGGTCTTCCTGAGGGACGATTTATGTCAAGTAATTTGGTACCTTTGAATGAGTCATACTTTCTTGTTTCCTTGTATGTCGTGTGCTTGTTGCCATTGTTTTTGAAAAGTTAAAATTTGACTAGTATAATGTAGTCACTCTAGAAGTCACCTTCTCATTTCAAGTTTCACTTTTTTTTTCTTTTTGATTGTTAAAGGCTGTATTAGTCCATTTGTTTAGAAACTTTTAAAAACTGTTTTGAAAGATTGTATTCCTTATCTTGTTTGTAGCTGGAGTCTCTGTTCCTTCAGTTCCTTTACTTCTAATATTGTGACAGAGATTTCCTTGTATGCTAGGAGTTATAACACAATTAACAAAAGAAAACCAATCTAACCAGTTTTGCAGATTTGCTCTGTGCTGGAAATTCTAATACTTAGCCAGGGTTTCAATGAGCCTAGGTATCAGGCCAAAGTAAAAGCTCTGGATCTCCTCTGAGCATTTGTTCTGCCCTGGTAATGCATATGGCTTTCTATATGTGCCATATAAATTGCTCCATTGAATAACTTAATTCCACTAAGAATTCCCCTATCTTTTCACCCTCAACTGTAGCTGTCTATTATAAATCTCTAATTTCTTGCTCTAAATATCTGCTTATTATTAATCTTCCCTGTAGCATTTTCAATCAATACCTCCTGCTTTTTAGACCTGAGTTCTGAGTTAGGCAAAACAAAAATGAATGTTCTGTGTTAGTCCTTCAGGAAATCCTCATACAGGTTAGAATAAATTTATATAATAATTTTCAATAAAGGTCTGCTCTACTTCATCAAGAACCAGGATTTTCTTCTGAGAGCGTGGTTGCTACCGTGTTAAGACTGCCACCGCACTAGGGAAGGGATGGATCAAGGGCAAGTGAAAATCCTGAGTGAATGTCATAAAACTTTCCTACTCTTTATCTTTTCTTATTCCAGCATTTACTACTTTGTTATAAAGTTTTGACTGTTTTCTAAAAGTCTGACAAACTTGGTTCTCATTATTTCTGCCTGGTGTTGATGTTTTCATAGGGTTATGGGAGCTTGGACCTGTCTGTTCCACCATTTTGTTGATGTTAATCTTCACCTCTATGGAGTATTAATCCCAACTCTTCCTTTCTGAGGAAAGACAATTTACTGAACAGCTTCTCCCCGGTCTCAAAAACATTTATTAGAAAATAACAGAATGAGACAAAAGGCATTTTAATTTTGAGGAGTGGCACGGCATGTATATACTCATGAATGATTGGGCAAGAATGGGAAGACCAGTTATCTTGAACTAACAATTATGTAGTGAGGTACTGGGAAAAAGTGCTGTAGACTGGAAGCTTTTCTTATAGTGTAGCTATAGGGTAGAGACTCATCAAGCTTGTGCTTCATTGATACCGGTAATGTTACATGAGATAGACTAAAGCTGAGTCACACAATATCATAATGCTCCATTATGTGTCTATGAGGAGTCATTGTGGAAAGAATAAAAGATATTAGGCTATGGAGAATTTGAAATACAAGTAAAAAATGCCTGGAGCATGGACTGTGGAATTTAGGTTTGAAATATTAAAGATGATAAAGAAAAGTGAATGACTCTCTCTTTGAAATAATTGTTTATTTAACCCAAGCACCATGAAAACTAATTCCAGAAGCATTTGCTGACATTCTTCTATTTATATTTAATGACTTGAGGAATAGCAAGACATATTACACAAATAGTTCTTTTTTCCTAAGAAAGCCTATTGAATCAGAGATTGTTAGATATAGTCAAGTTATTACAGATGGAAATGTGAAATGTACTTTTAAAACTCTGACTCATTTTTCTCATTCATTGGCAGCTTCTCAAAAGGAAAGGTAGAAACTGAGAAGCATCATGGCTTGCTCATGTTTCTTACCCTTGTGCAATCTCATTCCCTCTCCGTCTGTTTTTGGTTACTGTCAGATTGATTCCAGGGAGGCAGCATTACAGTCAGATTTATAATGTGTTTGGTAAAAACAAAGTATTTGGGGGGGATTTCTTAACATGGGAAAAATATTTTGTGTTGAGCTTTGATTTCAGATCAGTTAAACCCCAAGAAGGATGTGTTAGAAGTGCAAAAAGCACGTTCAGGAATAATACACTTTTCATCTTGGTTATAGAGCAGGTGAAAATTATGGTTTTTTGATTTAATAAAAGTGTAGGAGAAGTTAGATATCTCCTGAATCAAGGCACATGCATTTGCATTTAAGTTGGTTCCTTTAGAATGTTCATATGGAAGCTGATAGATCTCAATTCTGGACTCACAGTTTGAGTGTTCGGTTGTCTCTAAAATGAAGCTAATTTTCCGTTCTTATGAAAGGATGATGTGCTCAACAAAAACTGGATGCTGCCGACATCAATATCAGGATTGTGAATGTAGTTGCTAAGAGACAGAGTCTACTTTGTCTATTTGGCACATATTAATGCCAAGCCTTTTGATAGGCGCGTTCACACAGTCTGTTCCTATTTTAATCTCATAACAAATCCAGAAGTATTGTTACTGATATTTTTACAGATAAAGAAACATTTCCATGTGACATAGTAAAGTTTGAACGTGGAGCTTGAATTCACATATGTGTAGTTCTAAACTCTTTTCTATGAGCAAGAAATGAGAGTGCGGTGCTGAATGTCTCTACTTTTTGCTAGCTGTAGGTCCTGAGAAAGAGTTTCAGTTGTTTGAGGCAAAAGAAACCAGAATTCTCATCAGAATATTGAGGCTCAGAGTCAAGCCCAGAATTATTGCTGTGAGCTTCCTAGAGCCTATGGGAAGCAAGTGGAATTGGGAAAATTGTCCAACTGACCTATTTCCACTCATTTCAGAAAACAACTTAACCTGCAAAAATGTGGTTAGGAATAAATACTAGTGATGATGTTAGAGTTGGAACTCCATTAGCAAAACCTGATGGAAATCATCTGGTACTTCTGAATTTATAAAGTAAACCCTTTTTGTTGTTGTTGCTGTTTGTTTTTTGCTGCTTGGGAACCCCAGATAATTTTAACTCAAAAGACACTTGTTTGATAAATTTATGTTGGAGCTTTATTTCACTTACTTTCTTTCCTACAAGAAGTTCTAAAACCAGAATTAGATGGTTAAGACTACAACTATCAGGAATGGTCTTAAGAAGGAGACTATTGGGACTTACTGAAGTGGGAGATCTATTGAATGTGATTAGTAATTTGTTTAAATTAATTATGATTATTTAAAGTAATAACAAGAGTTACATGAAAGAAAAATCTTTCTCCCAGATTATGAAGAAAATGGAACAGATTTATCAGAGGATGGTGATCCATACTTGGTTGATAAGATGGATCCAGAGATCGCAGAAGTTTATGAAAACAAAAACCATAAAGACAAATTTCAGCATAACAGTTTTAAAAAGGAGATTAGGTTGTAAGAATTTTTTCTTTTTCCTTTTTTAAAAATTTTAGCTGTTCGTCTTGTCAGAACACAGTTTTTGAAATTTTTTCTTAATTTTTTATATTTATTATCTGTTTTGTTCACAGAAAAGGGGAAGGTACAGTAAGAGGGGAGAAGTGAAGGACACTGGAACTCTGGTGGAGGGTGTGGTCTGAAATATAGATTGAGATACATGTCAGTATTCAAAAATGAATGCAGCACTGTGAACACAGGTTATGCTAATTTAATACAGCATTGGAAAGGAAGTAAATGTACCACAGTTATACCATATAAGGATACTGAGTTATGTTACTTGCATATACAACTTTAATTTTATTTATCACTATCAAAATAACTTTTATTCCTTATAACATATATAATACTTTATTTTGTACAAATAATTCCACTGTTTGAATGCAATATATTCACTTTTTAAATTAATAGAGTTTTGAAAGTAAAATATTAAATTGTATGCAAACATACATAGACTAAGATTTACTCAAGATAGAAAGGAGAACATTACCAGAAGGAAAATGAAAGCCAAAATGCTGTTTAAGGGGACAGTCAGCTTAAACTTGGGAAGATGGTACTGAGAGCTAATTTTAAAAAGGAAGAACGGATGAAGATCGGAGTGTTAGAAACTATGGGATATCAAGAGTATGACAATGTCAGAAGATTAAATTAGGACAAGTTGAAATTCTGGGAATGAAAGAGTTCTGTTTAATTTTTTGTGTGACATTTGGTACAGCAGATATGATCATTCAAAGTAATCCTATTGGACTAGGCATTTACTTTTCTGGTATCAGGTAGCTTGGTGAATCCCATCTACTGACAACTTGGATATTTGCTGTTATTTTGACCTTGAAGAAGATTTGGCATACTTATAAATAAAATACTTGTAATTATTTTTCCCTGGAGGAAGTATACATGAATGATCTAGAAATTGTGAAGCTGTAATTTGAGATCTAATTTTAGAAAAATTAGTGTCACATTTCTCTTATTCAAAAATATGAAGTCAAGGAGATACAGGATCATTTTTTTCCTCTTGGGTGAAAGACGCTCTAGAAACACATTGGCTTATCACTTACAGCACTGAGCTACGCGGTCCTCACAATACAAGAAGGAAAATTGAAGTTGGAGCTTATTGCAACAGGCTTCCTCTGACTCATGAACAACTTCAGTGCAGTTCAAATTGCAGAAATAATTTGTATAAGAAAGAGATACACATAGCCCCAAATATCTAGGCAATAATAAGGGAGAAATAAAATTACCAACTTCTTTTGTTTAAGGAAAGATGTAAGCAGGAATGAAGGTGAGCAGAATCAGGCAGAAAGAGAGAGGGCAAAGCAGCATTATTTATTTCAGTTGTTCATCTTGGTTGTTCCTCTGGTCCCCTGCAGCAAATCCAGGTCCCTGGGTGGACATGGACTGTGTCTTGTTGACTTAATCATTAAATCACTAAGTTACGCCAAAACTATCAACTTTTTCATGAACAAATGTAGTTTTCTTATCTTTAACCCAGTGGAAAAGAACAATCAAATTCTGATTTACTGAGCTAAGGAAGAGTCTGACTCATGAGTTAGAGCTGTGATGGCTTCCTGAGCTGTAGCTCTTCCTTAAAGGCTACAGCATGATAGATTCACCACTAATTCCTGCAGCAATCACATTTACAGGAGAAGTACAGGAACAGAGGGGGAGGTGAAGGCGCCTCCAGGAAATATCAGAAGATTGGAGCGCCAGCAATTCCTGTTAACTGACTAGGAGGAAAACGGTAAATACAGAGATTGAATGTAAAAATTTATTTATAATTTTAGATTGCCAGTCCAGAAATAAAGAAAGTCTAGACTATACTCATCCAGATAATATAAACAGGTGCCTGGATTACAAACAGTGTCATATGTACTTTATTACTCTGAATTTACAATAAATGTTTTTATAAAAGCTATTTTGTTTTGTTTTATTTTAATTTCTCTGGTATATACATGAGACAACACTGCTTCAAATAGAACACCTCTTAAAACACAATATCTGGGAGACATTGACAGCTACTCTTTCTTTCCACTGCAATATTAAGGCACAGAAAATTCCAGCTCTAGGGTCTCTGATCATCAGCATGTTGAATTTATTGTATAGCTAGAGTGATTCTGCATTGTTTCAAGTCCTTTTATCAAGTGCTGCTCTAGTTATATAGTTGACAGGTAACTCTCAAAGTCAGTTGCAGTGAAGGTTCTGGAGTTCAGGATGAGCAGAACAAATCAGCAGCTAGACGAAGATGGGTTTTATTCCTGGGTGCTCTGCAGTTATGTCAGTTTTTGATCCAACTGTTATATAATTGAAATTGCTAATAGAGTTTAATGAATTACCTTTCCTCAAGTCAACACAGAATATCTAAATCACAGATAAAAAATTATCCCAGGAAACTGACAGTTTGATACCTTAATCTAGTTAAGTTTTAAACTTTTAGCCATAGACCCCTTTATGCTCTTAATAAATATTGAGGATGACACACTTGTGTGACTCAGGTGAATGAGATAACTAACATGCAGACCATGTAAGGCTCTAAGACCTGCTTTTGAGACCCAGGGCTGAGGTGAGGTAGTGAGGTCAGGGGGACTAGGAGGATAGAGGGGACAAAAATACAAAAAAGTGCTAGACTTTTGGTGTGATCATGATGCGGTATATAAAGATATGGGATTGTAATGCTATACACCTGACATTGCTAACATTCCTATGCAATGTTAGAAACAAATGTTAGTTCAATAACAATTAAAATAGATAAAAAGAATGTGAAAAGAAAACCTTCTGTTATACTAGTGTTTTCCAAAGTTTAGTTATTTACATGTAATTTTCATGTACTTATGATATCTATTGGTTTGAGTTTAATATATCCACAGAGTTAAAAGTGTATCTAATTTTGTTCTTTAAATAACCATGCTACTAGAGTTTAAATAAAAACCTTTGTCTTCTGTTTTAAAACAAAAGATGACACCACAAATAAATACAATAAAAATAAAACTGTCGGTTTCCAGGGCTAATTTTTTTTGTACTTGCAATCTTTTCAAAACCTAATTTTTAAAAAATTTTTATTGTAGTAATTATTCTACACATTAAAATTTCTTGTATATAGGTCCCCAATTTCTTAGATATATTTCAACACACCATGCCCTCCACCAAATCACCAAGTGTTCTTCCCCTTTGTCCAGTGGACTCCACCATCATTTGCCCCTGCCCACCCTATTTTCTTTTGGTAACCTCAGTTCTGTTGCAAATGTCTCATGGTTGGTTGGTTTCGCTTCCTTTGTTTCTTTGTTTTGTCTATTCACATTTCACCTATGAATGAGATAATCTGGAATCTATTTTTCTTTTTTTGAATTGTTTCACTTAACATAATCCCCTCTATTTCCATCCATGTTAATTCAAATGACAGGGTTTCATAGCTTCTAAGGGCTGTGTAGTATTACATTGCATATATTTACCACATCTTCTGGATCCATTCATCTGATGTTGGACACTTAGATAATTTGCAGTTCTTAGCTATTATGAATAGGGCTGCAAGAAACATGGGGATGCATATATCTCTGTGGATGGGTGCTTTTGTATATTTTGGGTAGATGCCCAGAAGTAGAATGATGGGATAAGATGGGATTTCCATCTTCAGTGTTTTGAGGAATCGCCAAACTATTCTCCATAGGGGTTGTACCAATTTGCACTCCCACCAACAGTGCAAAAGTGTTCCCTTTTCTCCATATCCTCGCCAGCATTTGTTGTTTCCAGACTTTCGGATAATAGCCAGTTTTTCATGTATAAGGTGATGTCTCATTGTTTTAATTTGCATTTCCCTGATAACCAGTGAGTAGGAACATAATTTCATATGCCTTTTGACCATCTGTATATCATCTTTGGAAAATTGTCACTCCAATTTCTCTTCCCATTTTTTGATTGCATTGCCTATTTTCCTGCTGTTGAGTTTTATGAATCCTCTGTGTGTTTTAGATATTAGACCTTTGTTGGAAATATCAAATCAAAACATCTTCTCCCGGTTATTAGGTTTCCTTTTGGTTTTGGTGATGTTTTCTTTTGTTGTGAAGAAGCTCCTTAGTTTGATGTAGTTCCAGTTGTTTATTTTTCTTTTTGTTTCCCTTGATGGTGGAATTGAGTCCCCAAAGCCTTTTCTATTGTGACCTATGTGGCTGATTGAAAGGGTCCCTGAGTGGAGGCCTAAAGAAAGACAGACAGACAAAACATATCTAGAAAAGTGGGAGCCAGGTGATACACCACTCTCTGTTTGAGAGGCAGTGACACTGATCCTGACTCTTTGTTTTATTTTATAGGACTGGGTTACAATGAGATAATAAGCATGTTGCAAAGTGAGGGAGGACTGCAAATATTAGCTGTTATCAGGAACATTTGAATATTTAAAGGTGGACATTTAGAATCTCAGCTGCAGTCTTTTGTTAACTGCTTCTAACTCTGCTATTATGAGAGAACTTCTGCCTCCAGATATCTTGTAGAGGCATGCATAAAGCAATTCGCTCCCTTCATCTCCCCCCTTTTTTTCTTTTAATAAACACTGGTATTAGGCATATGCATGCTTAAGAATGGTTGCTTACATAACCAAATGGTATTCTGTAGAGAGCAAAACAAGTAATAAAGTTCCTCTGAGGAAGTATGTGCCAAAAGAGCTGTTTCAATCTGCTTGGTGGCTCCCACTACATATTGACTGTCAATATGAGTATTGAGAGCTCTAGTAGGAGGAAAGTCCGAAAGGACCATATGTAAAGCCCAAATCTCTGCCCACTGAGCAAATGAAAAAGAAGTCTGTTGGACTGAAGTTTGTTCAACACTGTAGAAAGCAGCGTGCCCATTACTTGATCCAGCAGTAAAAACAGTAAGGGCTTGAGGAATGCGCTCAGAGACAATGATCTTTGGGAAAACAGAAGAAGTGATTCTGCAGAATTGTAGAATTTTATCTGTAGGATAATGGTTATCTACATTGCCTGGAAAATTGGCCAAGACAACTTGCCATGGGGCAGAACTTTCCCATAAACATTGCTGTTGCTGATGGGTGAAAGGGACAAAAATTTTTTCAGGCTCCATGTCTGTACGTTGACGCAGGTGATGATGAGCCTTAGCAATCTGTCCCACAACAGCCTCAGGATAAGGGGTTAAAACTTCAACTGGAGAATGAGGGAAATGTATCCATTCAAGGATTCCTTGTGGTTGCCACAGCACTCCTGTAGGAGCATAGGCATTAGCAAATAATCACCCATGCAGGCTGACCTTGATCCACTCTGTTAAGCTGAGCCTTTTGAATAGTGTCCTAAACCTGCAAAAGTGCTTTTCGGGCCTCAGCCATTCTTGGATAGGCAGGAGATGCATTAGGACATGTGTCACCCTTTAAGTTTTCAAAGAGAATCAGAGAAAGTTCTCCTGTGGTCAATTTCAGTGAGGGTGGCACCCAATTAATATCTCCTAGGAGTTTCTGAAAATCATTAAGGGTATGAAGATGATTTACTCACACCTCATCCTTTTGTGGATGGACAGTATGTCCTTCAGTAATCTACCCCAAATATTGGAATGAAGATTCTTTTTGGACATTTTCAGTTGCAATAATTAACCCATGATATTGGAGATTACACTCTAAATCTCTGAAAAAAGTCAATAGCTGTGAAGAGTCAGAATGAGCAATAAGAATGTCACCTGTGTAATGAATGATGTAAGCTTCAGGGTATTGGCCTCACACAGACTAAATGGCATGGTTCTCAAACCTTTGACATAGAGTAGGATTGTTGACCATTCCCTATGGTAGGACTTTCCAACAACATCTCTGTGCTGGAGCTTAATGATTTAATAAGCAAAGTGATTTAAAAAGCAAAGCATTCCCAGTCCTCTGAATGAAAAGAGTTAGTGAAAAAAAATCCTTCAAATCTATTACTATTAAATGATAATTCAGAGGGATGGTGGTAGGCGCCGGAAGGCCTGGTTGTAAAGGCCCCATAACTTGCATTGTTTTATTTATCTCTCTTAGGTCCTGCAACAACCTCCATTTTCCTGATTCCTTAGCGATGACAAAAATAGGAGTATTCCAAGGACTTAAGGTTTCTTGAATATGTCCTGCCTTTAACTGCTCTTTTATTAGGAACGCTGCTGCTTGCAGTTTGTCTCCAGGTAGGAGATGGGTACCTGATGTCCTCGATTACAATCGGCTTGCTGACTGCTTTCTTCAAACCAATCTGATTTCCACATCAAATAATCTCCTCCTACCAAGCAGGCTCTGCTAAAATGGTCCAGTACTTAGGACACAAAGGATCAGACCCCAGGGTCTCCACTAGAGACAGAGTAAAAGGAGAAGTGGGACCCTACATACTACAGGCTGTCTTAAGCTCTTTTAGTGTCTTAAAAGAGATGAGGTTATAATAATGCAAAGACTGCCCTGGATTATTAGGATCTGGCCTCTCAACCACAGGGTACATAGCAAACCCTGCAATGTCCTTTCCTCTTTCTACAGCTTGTCTCAGTGACCTCTATAAAGGAGACAATGCTTTTTCTCCATTCCTTGGAAGCTCAGATAGCACTCCTTGTGCTGGCACCTTTGGCTCAGTTCCCATCCTTCCAGGAAGGGTTTGAACAGAAGCTGTAAGCCGCCTCTGATCTTGTAAAGACAGTGAGGAGAGCTGCTGCAGCAAGACTGCTTTGGAAGAGTCCCTCTCTTTCTCTAAAAATAAAAAGTTCCCCATCAGAATCTTCAGCATGCTTTCATTGATCAAATTGCAGAGCCTTATCTTCTAGCTCCATAGCCACGTCACACAGCAGTGTTTCATCTCCACCCACTTTCTGGTATTTTTCAGGCAGTGCAGTGGGCTGAAGCTTGGTATAGCCCTCTACAGTAGCCACTAAAGACTCACTCTTGCCTGTAGCTTTTATATCCTCTCTGAGGGTCAAGTGAATCTCTTATTAAAGCCGAAAGAGTAAAAGTAGTAATGGGAATACCCTGTGGACCCTCAATGGTACAATGATCTCTCAATTGCTGTCCTACTTTCATCCAAGTAGCCTCATTTACAGTCCCTTCCTCAGGAAACCAGGGGCAAGTTTGCTGCATAAAATTCAAGAATTGCTCTATTTGTTCAATGTGAAACTTGGTGCCTCTCACTGATAACATAGATTTCAGCATCTGCACATAGAGATTCTCTCTGAGGAACCTGCATTCCCCATTTTTACACCAGGTGAAATTTAAATACGCTCCTACCTTGGATCTTGTCCAGTGTGTGTGCACCTTCAGGACCGGGCTCCTTGTCTTCTTCTTATAGTTCCTTCATACTCAGATCCCTGTCATGGCACCACCTGCCAAGACCCACATGGCTGATGGAAAGGGTCCCTGAGTGGAGGTTACAGGAGCCTAAAGAAAGACACAGACAACATACATCTAGAAAAGCAAGGGTCAGGTGGGACATTGCTCTCTGAGAGGCAGTGACGCTGATCCTGACTGTTTTATTTTATAAGACTGGGTTACAATGAGATAATTAGCAAAGTGAGGGAGGGCTGCAAATATTAGCTGTTATCAGGAACATTTGAATATTTAAAGGTCGACATTTAGAAGCTCAGCTGCAGTGTTTTGTTAATTGCTTCTAGCTCTGTTATCAAGAGAGAACTTCTGTCTCCAGACATCTTATAGAGGCAGGCATAAAACTATTCACTCCCTTCACTTTTCTTTCCTATGTTGTTTTCTAGGAGTTTTCTAGGAGTCTTATGTCCAGGTCACTAATCCACTTTGAATTAATTTTCATGAATGGTGTTAGAGAGTGGTCTAGATTCATTCCTTTGCATGCAACTGTCCAGTTTTCCCAGCACCATTTGTTAAAGAGACTTTCCTTTTTCCATCGAATGCTTTTGGCTCCTTCGTCATAGATTAACTATATGTATGTTAGTGGGTTGATTTCTGGTGATTCAGTTTTATTCCACTCATCTGTGCCTTTGTTATTATTTGAGGACCATACCATTTTGATCAATATTGCTTTGCAATACAGTTCAAAGTCTCAAGCGTAATTCTTCCAGATTCGTTCTTTTTTACTAATGATTGCTTTGGTTATTCAGGGTCTTTTGTTGATCCATATAATTTTAAGATTTTTTTGTACTGTTTCCTGGAAATTAGCTTATGGGATTTTAATGCAGATTCATTAATCGTATGTATTGCTTTGGGTAAGATGGCCATTTTAATGATATTAATTCTTCCCAGCCATGAGCAGGGGATGTCTTTCCATTTCTTTGTGTCCTCCTCTATTTCTTTTAAGAAGGACTTGTAGTTTTCATTGTATGGATCCTTTAATTCCTTAGTTAGGCATATGCCCATATGTTTAATTCATTTTGCTTACATTTTAAATGCTGCAATTTTCATGATTTCATTTTCTTCTTTTGTGTTTTTTGTGTATAAGAAAGCAACAGATTTTTGTGCATTGATTTTATAGCCTGCCACTTCGCTGTATTCACTGATGAGTTCTAGAAGTTTTTTGGTAGAGTTTTTTGGATTTTCAATATATATAATCATGTCATCTCCAAATAATGTTAGTTTTGCTTCCTCCTTTTCAATTCGGATTCCTTTTATTTCCTTTTCATGCCTTATTGCTCTGGCTAAGACTTCCAGTACAATGTTAAGTAGCAATGGTGAGAGTGGACAACCTGGCCTTGTTCTTTACCTAAGAGGAAATGCTTTCAATTTTTCACCATTGACTATGATGTTGGCTGTGGGGTTTTCATATATAACCTTTATCATGTTGAGGTCTGAACTTTCTATTCCCATTTTATGGAGGATTTTTTAAAAAATCATAAATGGGTGTTGGGTCTTGTCAAAAGCTTTCTCTGCATCTATTGATATGGTAATGTGTTTTTTTCTCTTTGCTCTTATTGATATGGTGTATGACATTAATAGATTTACATGTGTTGAACCATCCTTGCATTCCTGGGATGAATCCCACTTGATCATGATGGATTATCTTTTTGATTCATTGTTGAATTTGGTTTGCTAATATTTTGTTGAAAATTTTTGCATCTATGTTCATTAGAGATTTTCTTTCTTTGTGACGTCTCAGTCAGTTTTTAGTATCAGTGTAATGCTAACCTCATAAAAAGTATTTGGGAGAGTTCCCTGTTCTTCAATATTTTGGAAGAACTTGAGAAGAATAGGTGTTAATTCTTCTCTGAAGTTTGATAGAACTCATTGGTGACGTCATCTAGTCCTAGGCTTTTATTTTTGGGGAGGCCTTTGATTAATCAATTTCTTTTCTTGTGACTGTCCTGTTCAAGTTTTCCAATTCTTCCAGATTCGGTCTTGGTAGACTGTGCTTTTCTAGAAATCTGTCCATGTCTTCAAGGGTGTCCATTTTGGTGATGTAGAGTCCTTTATGATGTTTTGAATTTCTGTGGTATCTGTTGTAACTTCTCCCCTTTCATTTATGATTCTAGTTATGAGGAATTTTCTCCTTTTTTCCTTTGTGAATCTAAGCAATTGCTTGTGAATTTTGTTTACCGTCATCCCTCACTCTATCGTGGTTCACTTATAGCAGCTTCACTGTATCACAGATTAAAAAAAATGTCTAATTCCATATCTCAGAATTTTTGCTATATGGCGGGATTTTGCAATATATGTATATTTCACTAGTGGGTACCCACATAGAATTTTATATGTCGTTAAAATTACGTAGGTTTAAGAATGTAGAAAGTGTTTACAAGAGTGTGAGAAGGGTTTATAAAGCCTTAAAATATATATAAATAAAATATAACACCGCTACTTCACAGACTTTCACCTATCGCGGGGGTCTCTGGAACGTAATTCCCATGATAGGTGAGGGATTACTATATTTTTTCAAAGAACCAACTTTAGATTTCATTGATCTTCTGGATTGTCTTTTTGTTTTCTATTTTGCTTATTTCTGCTCAAATTTTCATTATTTCCTTTCTTCTGCTGATTTTTGGCTTTATTGCTCTACTTTCTCTAGCTGTTTTAAATGTAGAGATAAGTTATTTGCGATTTTTCCTGTTTCTTGAGATAGGCCTGGTTGTGATGAACTTTCCCCTTAGTACTGCTTTTTCTGCATCCCATAGATTCTGGTAGTTTGTGTCTTCATTTTAATTTGTCTCTAAGTATTTTTTAAGTTCCTCTTTGATTTCCTGTTTTACCCAAGTGTCCTTCAGGAGCATATTGTTGAGTTTCCAATTGGATTGGGGTCTTCCAGCTTTCTTTTTGTGGTTAATTTCCATTTTTAGCCCATTGGAATCAGAGAAGATGCTTTGTAATTTTATAGAGAGATGTTTTGTGTCCCAGCATATGATCTATCCTTGAGAATGTTCCATGAGTGCTTGAGAAGAAAGTGAAATCTGTCGTGATCAATATATATGTCTATTAGACTCATCTGTTCTAGATGGTCATTTAAAGTGGCTTTTTCACTGTTAATTTTTCTGTCTGGTTGATCTTCTGTTGTAAGTGGGGTGTTAAAGTCCCCCACTCCAGAGCTGACTTTATCTGTGGCTTACACTTTCTGTATCGACTTGAGGAAAGGCTACCCATTAGACTCTAATAGGAATTTCAATTATATATCAGCTGGATTTACAGACATGACAAGATCAAATTCTAGTTAGAAACTGTTGCCCACTATAATAATTGAGATCCTATATTCCTGTTGTTAAAAAGGGAAAATAGCATGAGATAGAGAATATGTTAAAATCTACATAAACAATATTTCTCTTTCTCTTTGTCTTTGATGACTGAAAGCAACTTGAATATGGAAAAAAATTTAAATGTCCTATGTAAATTCATTGTAGTATATGTATTGAAAGATAATGGTATAGTATGGTATAATGTGAAATACATATATAGCAAGAGACAAGGTCAAGTTTATAATAAAAGCAGTTGGTAAGGATATCACCCAAACTCAGTTAAAGATCCATTTTACTTGTCTAGGAGGAAGGAAGGGGAGTGTTACTATGAGGAATAAAATTTAATTTTAGGGTAGAAGACAAGAAGAACTCACATTTCCCAACATTTTTCATGTCAGAACACTACAATACTGAGATAAATACAAATCGGTCATTGTAGTTTCTAGGCCCTATGTGACTGTCCTGTGGGTCTGAGGGTTAAGATCTCTGGACACTTGAAAAAACTGTGTATCAGCAGGACATAGCAACACATTGGGTGGGAAACTCTGTTGTGAAACTGACCATAGAAAAAGAGAATAAGATGTGGTCCCAACAGCAAAGAATTAATCATTTCTTCCAGAAACACGTATGAAGCATTTTCTATGAGCAAGCTGCTGTAACAGGAACTGTGAACACATGACAGATTCATATTAGAAGAGCGTTCAGTTTTACAATGGAGAAAAATGATGAGCATCATGACTTATGACACATAGCAGCAGTCATTTTAAGCTTATAAGTATTAAAAAAGACTAATGAATATGTTTTGACAAAATAACTTTTTCCACACTTAAGCTGGTTTTCATACTTTATAGTCATTAATTTCGTTGTATACATTTCAGTTCTTCCAAGAGTTTCACTAAAAAATAAATGAAAACTTAATCTAAAATAATTTCTTTCTTTTTTTTAGAGAGAAAGTTAATTGGGTATTAATAAAGGAGGCATAATAGGAGCCTAATAAAAATTGTTTTAACTTTAAGCTAATTTCACAGAATCAGATCATTAACCCCATTTTGCAAATGAGTATATCTTTATCAAAGAAAATAAGTAAATAATGGACAAAGATCCAATATTCAAATGGGGGCATTTCTTGCTTCAAAACTATTGCCATATTATAATACATAATAATACATTGCAACTTTGATTAATCTTGGTTTAATGAAGCACAGAGAGCAATTTATCCACTATATATAAATATATAAAATATAAAGGCTTATATTTTTCCTTTATATATTTCACACATGCAAATGCACACCCTGATATGCATACATTAAGAATATAAATCATAATATTACTGTGCCTTGCACATACAAAATTATCTATTCATGTGAAATACTATGTTTTTGGTATTTGGGTGGAGTGAACCTACAAAATTATTCAATTATTAGTCAACATGTATCTATAGGATCACAATAATATTAAAATCTTCTGTCAAAGTGACTAAAAATCACTTTAGATTTTTAGATCATTTTTATGAATCTCCACCCTCAAACACTTATAATAGATTGTGAATAAACATTTGTTTTTGTCAGACTTGATAACAGCAATGCAAGGGATTAAAAATGATTCAGGACAGTCTTCTTCAGAACTCACCTTGCAAGTTCTGATACAACAGACATGAGACACAGTCTGACATTCTCACTTCTACTAAGATCACAAGTATGGCTGACACAGCTGGTGTTTTACATTCTGAAAAGCAAGAGTCTAGAATATGCCAATCAAAGCAAGGTCCATAGTCCAGTAGGAGGCAGTAAACTGTTGGTTACTGGTCTGCCATGGATTAAACATAGAAATTGAAAGTAAGCATTTTGAAGCTTTTATTGTATTTTGACAGAGTAATTTGATGTTTGTTGATTGTAATAATAATAAAAGTGCGGCTTATACTTTATGACTTTGTTTTTTTTTTTTTAATTTGATGTTTTCTAGTAATTTATCTTTATTATGTTTTACAAAAATACTAGCCTGTGACAGATTATGGTTATTTTTAAATGGTCTTTAATCACAAATGATTTAAGAAACATTGGTCTAGAGCAGTGTCCCTGACTCAGGCAGCTTACAATAAAATTGGAGAAATATAACAAGTAATCATAAATACAAGACAGAATGTGAAATGAAGAGCTTCGTGAGTTTAGAGGAATGATAGGAAGTAGAAGGACCTTTATGAGGAGCTTTATGAGACACTATTTATATGCCAAACACAGTGCTAAATCCTTAATATTTATCCCACGCAAAACCCAACCCATTTTAAAAATGAAGAAATAAAGATCAAGGAGATTAAGTAACTATCTCAAAATCAAGAATTAACTGTGTCTGGTGTTACAGAGTGGTCTAGTTTCATTCTTTTTCATGTGGCTGACCAATTTTCCACACACTATTTGCTGAAGAGATATTTCTTATTCCACTGTACACTTCGTTCCTTTGTATAAATTAGTTGTCCCTATCTGTGTGAATTATTTCTGGGCTCCATTTATACAGATATGTTTTTATTCTAATACCATGATATTTTGATTATTATCTCTTTGCAATATAGTTTGGAATTGTGGCAGATGATACATCCTTTTTATTCTTTTTTCTCAGGATTGCTTTTGCTCTCTGGGGTCTTATGAAGTTCCATTAGATTTTATGATTTTATTTTTTGGTTCTATTTCTATAAATATCACTATCTTAACCATACACAGAAATTAATTCAAAATGGATTAGAAACTTGAATGTAAAGCCTGAAACCATAAAAGAATGACAGGAAACATAAGTAATAACCTCCATGACATTGGCCTTAGAGATGTCATTGAGGATTGAACTTTGATTGGAGGGGAAACAAAAGCAAAAAACTAAACAAAAGGTCTGCAACAAGCTAAAAAGTTGCTGCATAACAAGAGAAACAATCAACAAAATGAAAAGGTAGTCTGCTGAATGGGAAATATCTGCAAATCATACATATGACAATAAATTAATATTCAAAGTAAATAAAGAATTCATATAGCTCAACAAACAAACTTAACCCCCAAACCAAAAAACCCAGCTTGATTAAAGAATGGGCAGAGGTTCTGAATAGACAGTAATCACAGGAAGGCATGTAGATGACTAACAAAAGCATGAAAATATGCTCATCATATCTTTCCTCTAAGAGAGAAATGCAACTCAAAACAACAATGAGATATCAACTCACACCTGTGGGCATGGCTATAATCCAAAAGGCTGGAAACCACCAGCATTGGTGAGGATGTGGAGAGAAGAGAACACTTGTATGCTGTTGGTCGGGGTGTAAGTTAATGCAGCCATGTTGAAAAGAGTTACCATAAGAGTTTTCTTGAAAATCTCTTTATAGGATACTGCTCGTACTTCTTTTATCTTTGATGAAATTAGTTTTTCTGCATTATTTTATTTTGTCCATTTCAGTGGGAAGTTTTCCTCATTTCAGTAACTAACTAAATATCAACATATTAAAGAAAATATTCCTAAGGAGAAAACTTTTTTTCTTAAATGTTTTTGTTATTACTGTTGGCAATGTATTTCAAATCACACAGATATGTGTGGACATTTTATTTTTGTAAGTCAAAAACTAGCTGCTGATCACAGCCTTAACAAGTAAGCTAGTATATGTTAATAATACAAAGGAAAAATCCATGAACTAGTTTACTTTGAGCTCTGCAGCCACCAGTCTACCAGCTCTAATGAGTGTCAGTAGGATGGACAATAGTATCTAGAATTAGGGATAAAAGTACTAACAATGTTATCTTTATAAAAATAATGATGGAGTAATACTAAACATTTTATTCCCTTAAGTGATAATGAAAATGAAAGATAACATAAGGGGTTTAGTTAAAAATGATTGCTTCACTTTTATATTCCTTCAGCCTTAAAAATACCCAGGGAGAGAGAAAGTGGGAGAAGAGCTGTGAGGGAATATTAGTATTGGAAGAGTGGAAGTAATAAGGGTTTGGAAGGAGAAGGTATGATACTTATTGGGTTCAGAGAGGTTTAGAAAGGATGTTTATTGTCTTTGTATCTCCATTTTCTTAGGCATAAGATATAAAAACAATAAAAGACAGTGTGAGAAAAGTCTCTGAATTGTCAAACACTATGTTAATGTTGGTTGTCATTATTCAGACTCCAAGGGAAAACAAGATAAAATATAACTTCCCTAAGAAAAGTAGGTTAGACCTCTGCCTATCACTGACATTATTTCCCAGCTACAGATGAACAACTAGGACACCCAGGGTAAAGTAGAACTTCTAGAACAGAGAAACGTGTCATACCAGAAATGCCTCCCCAAGACAGTAAGCCATGTCTCTTTGGAGACTTTTTTTCAATCATTGATTAGATATTAATGAGCTGCTTCCTGTGTTTACACTGAGAAAGAAAATCTATAGGAGAGATTGAACAATGAGATGCAAAGAATTAGGAATAAGGGCACTTTTCCCTTTTATGCAGAGCCCCCAAAAGAGAATGCTGTTGGTTAGAAATGAGAAATATTGCAAGATGCTCACATGGTACAGAGATCACTTTCTTCTCACCTTTTTCCAGTAACATAGTGATCACTGATCGCCATGTTCTTCTTGGAAAGAAGGAACAGTGAGATACCATTCTGTGACACATGTTATTTTCCTAGTTTTACCCACTTTCTCCACCAAAATAATGATTTCAAATATCACAAGTCTTTGTAATCTAGGTATCTATTTACAGCTGTATTTAGAGAAGTTGTATAGTTTAGACATCTGAAATCATCTTTTCCCTCATGTTCTGTCTTTTCTTCCCACTAGAATATAAGCCCCAAGATGCTACAGAATCACTTTGTTAATTAGTGTATCCTATTGTTAGAACACTATCTGACATACTGTAGTCATTAAAAAATAGGTGTCGATGAATGAATAAATGAAGGTGAAAAAAAGTTTCATTACAGTGCAGGTACTCAGGATTTCCTGCAGGAAAATGTTATGATCTTATAATTGCCAGCATACATGGATTTGATGATATAAAAATTTTGCTTTCCCCAAAAGCCCATATCAATGCCTCTTTGTGGGTAGACAGTAATTTCTAGTCTGTCGTCATCATTGCTTTTTCCCATTTTCCTTGTGCTCCCATCTCCCCTCACAATGCCCCTGACTATTTTTTCTACTCTTCTGTCCTTCCCATAACAGCTAATCTACAGTCTCAATTCTGCCCTAGATTTGAATCCAGGTTCTGTTATTGAAGCACAGTGATAGGTTTTTCTTGTCCAGCTTAGAGTAGCTCTTGTTTTTCAATCTTAAGGAGGGAGCATCAACAAAAAAGGCAAAATTCTCTTGCTCCACTAACAGCACTTTCATAGCTGAGTTTTCATAGGATATTATGCTAATAAAGCAATAATAATATTGCTTTTACTTTATCACAGAAGACAATAAGGGGGCAAAGGAAGGAGCTGGAAGGTAAAGGAGTACAGAAAACCCCACTGTGTAACACGAGTTATTTTTATGAGGCAAGCAAATCAAGAATTTATCAGTCCTCTAAATATGCTTTACAAATTGTAATGTGCACAGTAATCATCTGAGATCTTGTTAGCAGATTTTGATTCATTAGTGCTGAAGTGGGACTCAAGATTCTGCATTTCTAATAAGCAAACAGGTGTTCCATGAGTACATATTTTAAATAGTTGATCTCTAAGGAAAAATCTTTTATTTTGTGCTCCCTCCTTACAAGCTATAGGAAACAACATGTAATGTAAAGGGCATGATGAATTTGGAGTCAGCTAAAGCTGGATTTGAAATCAGCCCTTTAAAATACATTGGATAAGGATTGCTTTTTTAATATAGACTCTCTAAGCCTCAGTATCATCTGGAATATGTGGATGATATTTTGCAGGCTTGCTGTAAGAATTAAATGAGGTGTTTTATTTCACAAAACACTGTAGCATGGGGTCTAGACTTCTCCATCTTTTTTTCCTCATTTCAGATTCTTCACAATGATGTAAGAAGACTTACAATTCGGTACTAAGTTCTATTTCAAACTTCTGTTTCTTGACAACTGAAAGCACGTAACTTACCATCTACAATGACATGATTTTACTTTTCAACCTCTTCATTAACATAACTTTGTTATTTCAGAATATCTTTGCCCAGGAAAATGAAGTCAAAAATCTAATATTGTTTATTTCAAAGTGTCTGAATATATTTATCAGAACAATGTCTTTGTTCTTATTAGATAAATAACCCCTTCTCAGAATAAGTGGTCGCTCAACTAGGTTCATCAAATGATTGTTTACTCTTCAAAGTCTCTCTTCAAAATCTTCCCTTAACTTCGTCCATTAATCTTACACTAACTTACCTGACCCCCCAAAATCGTATAACTGTCTCTTTACCCCTCAATCCCTCTGTCTAGAAGATACCAGGTCTCTGGCAAGAATGAAAGAAACTTACCTGCTAAAAACTATTTATTCACTGTCCACGAAAAGCATTTAGAGAAAGAAAGGGGCTACAAAAAATTGGTCCCTAAGAATATCTTTTACATCCTCCTTTGCATTTTTCTTTATGTTCTAGGTGACCCTGAGAATTGTCAGTCTCTAAAGTAGTTCTCTGAGTCAGCAAAACAGGATACTGTTGATGTTTCATGCCTTTATCAAGAAGCTAATTTCTCATTTCCCTTCCATCTAATAATTACAGATGACAATTATTCACATGCTGACCCAGTCCTTTTATTGGGATAGAGAAGGTTTTTTCCCCCTTCAGATAAATTCTATCTCCTGTCATCAGTCTGGATATAAATGTTGCCAGTTTCATGATCTGAAATAAAAGTTGAGTATTTTATTTCTCTTAATCCAAGCTGGTAAAAGGAGTAAGTTATATAGTGCTATGAAATTTACTGATGGTTGATAAAAATGAAACCTGAAATAGTTCTCTATCTGTTTAAATATCATTTACTACCTATGCACAAAACATGACAACAATTAATACAAATGCACCATTAAAGGCAGAGTTATACTATAGCAATATAACATTTTAATTTCTGTGTAAAATAAAATTTCTAAGTTCCAAAATAGTGTCAGAGCTCATGGCTAACATGTTTTGACAAGGCTGAATTAATGTTTGCAGCAGTGGAGTATTTTCCTAGATAATAGGACATTGAGATGTCAGGGAAGTTGCTAAGGAGAAAAATAAAGTAAAATCTATAGAGTCATGATAACCAGTAAACTTGAACTGACATTCTACATCAACAAGTTAAACTGTTCTTGAAAATAGTGCACATGTATGTGTATCTCAATTATCAATTATTTTGGGTCACTTTAGAGGTATAATTATCTAATAAATATCTTTAATGTTCAGGAGTTCATCTCAGTTGTTTTCCTATCTCTCTGGCTTTCATCTAAAAATAAAAGAAATAACCTCTTATAAAATGGTTAGCCCTCTGAGTACTCTGTGCAAACGGTTTCATATCATTATGGCAATAGATGTTACATTTGTATTGGATCCCAATGTTTCTGATTTCTGTATGGCTTGTGTAAATAGTATTTTTCCAGAAATGCAGGTAACAATCGTAATAGTTTGCTATGTATGTATTGCATATTTTGCATTTAACATGAATGACCTGTGTGATCCTTAAACAATCCAGTGAGGCAGTAATATACCTGCTCTACAGAGGAGAGCCAGGGTCAACAAAAGTGACTTTTCCTAGGTCGAAAGTTGGTGAATGGTACGGTTAGTGCCAGAACTCAGAACTCCCGCATTGCGAAACAATACCTTTTTCTGAAATACCCAGATTCCCATTAATATATTTTAAAGTAATTATAAAAGAGATGTTACAGACCTTTCACGATCAATGCTCATTTTGATCAGATTTGATCAAGTGAACTAAAGCAGCATTAGTTTTGATTGCATTCTCCTTTTGAGAACAGTGGTCTTGAAAAGAAATTAAAAGATTGAGTTCAGGATTGATTTCTTTTCTTTGTAGCAACTGCTACAGTTTCAAGAGTCTGTAAAAAGGCTTTTTTTTCAGACTGTTCTCACTTCCCCTTCCCCTTGCCCTCAAAGACAATCTCAGTACATCACCTTTTCTACAATGTCCAACACTTCACAAACAGAATGTCAGGGCAAATAAATGCATGTTCATGTGTGGCAAAATACAGATAATTATTTGCCAATGCAAATTATAGTTTGATAGTTTCTAAGTCCTATACTGAATGCTTGATACATGTATATATATGCATATATATGTGGGTATACTTTTCAGTTAATGCTTGCAGTAATTCTACATCCATATTATAGAAGTAAAAACAAGCTCAGTGGAGTTAAAGAACAAACCCAAATTCACACAGGTGGTGGGTACCTGAATTAGTATTTGAACCCAGGTTTCAAAATTTCAAAGATTTTTGTTCTCTATGGTACTGTTTTTTTCTTATCATGTAGTGGAACCTCAGATATAGGGAGGGAGAGATGGGGGACTCCTGATAGAGAAGGGAGGTAGAGAAAATAGAGTTTGGCAGGAAAAGAGAGAAGCTATGGCATATGAGAATTATGCAAGATCAGAATTTAAGAAAATATGCTTTTGGGTCCAGATTTTGGTATACACTAGCAGGTCTTTGGGGATGCACATAAGTATTTTCTTATTTAATTATCTTGTCTATAAAATGTGAGAATTACATTTAATTGCTTTCTAGATAGGTTTCATGAGGTCTAACATTTCAAAGAATGATCTGGGTTCAAGGAAGTCACCACAACAAAAAAATGAAATTCACATTAAAAGGCATAACTCTACAAAATCAATTTAAATTATTTGCTGAGCATTTGTTGTGATGCTACCCATTTACTGGATATAGAGTAGATTGAGTACACAGTTGTTGGGGGCAAACAGAGTCAACATGCCTCGTGGAGATGACTGCTTCAACAAGCAAGATATTTTAAACAAGCTAGACCATTAATAAATACATAGCTACACATTATAATATGTGCCAGTGTTAGAAGTTCGGTGTTCTCTAAGGAACCACATTTCATGATCTAATTTTGATTAATGTGGACATGGAAAATTTCTCTGAGGAGATCACATGCAAATCAAGACCTGAAGAATGACCAGGAAATAGGAGAAGAGTGGGAGAGTATTCCAGGCAGGCAAATATTCGCAAATTCAAGAGTTGGAAAAGAACTTGGCCTGTCAGAATAATATGTACCAGACCCACTTGATATACCTGCCGGATTCACTGAGACATCTGCTTTCCCTCCCCATCAGGTCTTGGTGCCTAGTTGTCATAATGGCGCCACAAAGCACCCTCTACCACTGCTGGCACATACTCCCCCAGGAGGAGGCCTTCAAGACACACAGTCTGGAAGAACATATGAGGATGTGTTTAGAAATTCCAGTGGAGGTGTGCCCTAGTGGAGTAGTGGATGGGCACAGTCCAAGACATCACAAGGATTCTAGTTCATGTCCCGGGGCTGGGGGGAACAACCATGATGAACAACTAAATAAAATAAATAAAATGCTTCATTCTCCTCTCTCTCCCTGACTTTGCTCACCTTTATCCCTGCCTGTAACTTCCTTTAAAAAAAAAAAAAAAAAGACTACTAAGTAAGCAAAAGCAACAACAAAAAGAACAGTTCCAGCAGAAAACAATTCCATTCCATTCCAAAGAACCTTTTCCAGAGCATGGAAAAAATGGTGCCTACACAAATGATCTTAAAATTAGTGAGAATGATATCTAAACAATAAAACAGAACAACATAAAAAGATATATTGATGGATCTTAAGATATACAAAGCTACCATATAGGTATTTGAAGTAAAATAATAACACGAAAAAGCAAAATTTCTTCTTCATATACAAAAATTTAGTATTGCGAATTTTATTAATATAACGTATCTAACCACAGCTCAAAGGAGAAAAGCCACAAAATCCATCTGCCTTCCCAAGTCTGAGATGAGAATTAAAGACGAGAGGCCTTGGCTGCAACTGCATTGGCTGGTGACAGGGTAAAAGACTTGCATTGACAGCTGCCTTTTCATCAGGCAGAGCAAACTGTGAGAGAAGCTTCATGTTTCTTGGGCAACAATATAGGAATGAGGCACACCCCGATGGAGTGGTGGTTATGTCCAACACCTCCAGTTGGGTGGATGCAGTCCACATTCATCTCAAGGACCTGGGCTTGCATCCCGGACCTGGAGGGAACAACCAATATGAACAAGTAAATAAAATAAATAAAAATGCTTCTTCCTTCTCATCCTGCCTGCCTACTCATCTTCATTCCTTCTTGTGTCTTTTTTTAAAAAAATGACATTTTTTAGTGACTGGCTGCATAGTCAAAGAAGTCCCATTAGACTGTTGAAAACCCAAGGGTCTGAGAAAGTCTTGATTATAAATGATCAACAAGAGGGATGCATTGCCTATACTAGAGGGGCGAGAAGAGACTCCCTAATGTGCTGATCTCCACGGGACTTTCAAATAATCTGATGAGAGCTCATCAGCTTTGGGCATCAGTCACATCCAGAGGTCTCTCATCTTAGATTGCAATTATTTTAGGGGTTACAACTGTGCTCTTTTTCTCTCATCACCTCTTTGTTTCTTTTCTTTTTTTTTCTTTTTTTTGTCAGTCCGGAGGGAGTGAGAAAAAGTCATCAGTGACTGTAGGAAGAGATGCAGAAGAGAGAAGGGAGAAAAAATAGCAGCTCCAACCCCTTTCCAAAAATAAGCCATCCCAGTTAAATGTAGATTGCACTAGATCTGGTACAAATTGTTCCTTTGAATGAGTTTGAAAAAAATTAATACAATAATAGGGTGGAATTATGTAATTTGCAGGCAAACCTGGCATCATCAATGCTTGGAAACTACAAGAGAGAAATTACATGAACTGAAAATGACCCCAAAAGTGATGGGTTGGGGAAGAAGAGGTCCACAAAGCAAGTTTAGCAGGACATGGAGGGAAAGAATGAAATTGTTTTCACTATTACTCCCAGCCAGGGCCAACATGCTCATAACTCTTCAGAGACAATTTCCAGAGTTCTTTTCACTACAGAAAATTTGATTTCATTCTAGAATTTCTTTTGTTAATTTTGTTTTTAGTTGATTTATTATTTATTTTGCTTACAATGCTACACATAATTCAGGATATTAAATTCACACTCCAGTCTGCACACATCTCATAAAATACCCACCACCAGAGCTCAGCGCCCACCACCACCACCACCACCCTGTCTACTCCCTCCAAGCCTCCCTCTTCTACCTTCCTTAGCAGACACAGTTTTGGTTTGTGAATTTTGTTGAGATATTTCTGTGCCTTTCTTCGTTTCGTTATATTCCACATATGAGTGACACCATTCTGTACTTCTCCTTTACTTTCTGATTTATTTTGCTTAGCATAATCCACTCTAGTTCCATGCAGGTTGTTGAAAAGAACACAATTTTATTTTTTTCAAACAACTACATAGAAATCCATATATATACCATAACTTCTTTATCCACTCATCTGATGATGGGCATTTAGGTTGTTTCCATGTCTTGGCTAACGTGATTTGCACTACTATGAAGATAAGGGCACAGATATTTTTTCTGATACCTATTTTTGTATTTTCTGGATATATGTCTAGAAGGGGAATTGGTATTTTGAGTGGTACATTCACCTTTATTTATTTATTTTTTTGGGAACCGCCATACTGTTTCCAAAGAGGGTGTACTACTTTATATTCTCAACAGCAGTGTATGAGAGTTCCTTTTTCTCAAACCCTCTGCAACACTTGTTTCTAGTCTTTTTGCTATAGGTCATTCTCAGTGGTGCAAGCTGGTATCTCACTATAGTTTTTATTTGCATTTCTCTGATGGTGAATGATATATAACATTTTCCCATGTGTTTGTTGTCCATCTATGTCTTCTCTAGAAATATGTCTATTTAGCTTTTCTGTTCATAATTTGAATGGATGTTCGCTTTTTTTGCTGCTACTGATTTATATGAGCTCTATATATTTGGGTCACTCCCTAAATTTCAAAGCTAACTCCACTTACCTCTAAGATGTACAGAACTTACCAATTTATTTCAAAATACATACAAAACAAATTTGTGGTACCTCCCAAAATGGTTATCTTTAGAGAGGATATCCTTACTCTCATGAAGCTGCTTTTCTCAAAGTATTTTAAAAATATTTGTCTTACATATTTGTTTTAGAAATTGATCTTATCGTAATGCTGTATTATTTCATTGTATTTTATAAATTATATTTTAATTCAAGTTCTATATAATTTATTTAAATTGGTGTATTTTTCATAACTATAGTAAATTTTGAGATATCAAGCAATAGGTTTTTTAGAATCTATCACCTGCCCTCCCATTTGAAACATTGAGATGCAATACTGAAAATTATCATAAAAAATGCTCTGCATCACTCACTATCACAGAAATGCAAAAAAATCCAATTATGTAAATAAGTATTTGCAATAATCTCAAATATTCATTCAAATATTTCTTTTGTCTTTTAAGTATAGGTTTGTTATCTCAATAAAATGACTTAATGCTTTGCTTTTAAAGTGACATTTAAAAAACTTGTTCACAGCAACGTTTAATCTCTATACTTGTAAGTTTTAAGTTTTGAAAACTTACGTATTCTTAAAAGGGATTATATTTGCATGTTTTAAAGACCGAAATGATATTAAAAGTTACATATTTGAAGTCTTGCTTCCAACATATCCTCCATTTCCAGTCTAAACTGATACTAGTTTCTTGGTAGAACTGAACCCAAGACTTTGGATCTTTAAGCTTATGCAATGTGTGGTCTCTTTTAAGGTAAGTAAACCAAGTTACAAATACCAGTTTAGTGCTAACTTCTTGCATTAAAATATCTAATTTATACAAAAAATTTAAATATATACGACTATTTGAATTCAATGTAGCCCTTGCAGAGATTTTGGAGGGAATTATAAAATGATGCTCCCTGGATTGGAAGCTCTATCTAGTAATTCTTCCTAATTTCTCAGTATTCCCCAGTATTTTATAAATTTAACAAATTAGCAAGTAATACTGGGTATTTGTATATTCCCTCATTTCTTATCCCCAAATCTTTTACTATATGCTCTTTCCCCCCTTGGTCTTTGTTTTTATTGTTGATCTCACATTCAGAAAGCTCTATAATTTGTTCCAGTTGCTACCTTTAGTCTTATGCTTCCTTAGCCCATTACTTCTTTAGGCAGTATCTATGAGTTTTCTGTTATTAGAAAGAATAAAATTCTCCTTCCATATTGTCCCTGGTCTCACCATCCCACTAATATAGTCATTATTATTGTTTATATTTTAATTATTCAATGCTTATTTATATTACTTGATTTATCAGCTTAAAAGTCATCTTTTTTCATTTTATTGCAGTAACTTTGATATTACACATGTTAAAATAAACTCATATGCATAGATTCCCCATTTCTGCAGTTTTCCCATTCCTCAGATATATGTCAACACATCCTACTCCATATCAAATCACCAAGTATTATTCATTATTGTCCAGTGGGCTCTGCCACCACTTGCCACTCCACTCCTGTCCCATTTCCTGTTGTCAATCTCAGTTCTATTGCAAATGTCCAAGATTTGGTTTGTTTTCATCTGTTCCATTGTCGTGTCTATTCACATTCCACCTATGAGTGAGTTCATCTGCTGTCTATCTTTCTTCTTTTGACAAATTTCAGTTAACATAATTCCCTCTAGATCCATTCATGTTAATTCAAATGACAGAATTTCATGTATTTTAAGGTCTGTGTTGTTTCCATTGTGTATATGTACCACGTCTTCTTTATCCATTCATCTGAATTAGGCACTCAAGGAGTTTCCAGGTCTTAGCTATTATAAATAGGGCTGCAATAAAAATGGAGGTAGATAAATGTCTGCATGAATTAATGTTTTTGTATCTTTTGGGTAAACAGCCAACAGTGGGACGGTGGGATCATATGAGATTTCCATATGCAGCTTTTTGAGGAATCTCCACACTGTTTTCCATAGAGGTTGCACCAATTTGCTTTCCCACCAACAGTGGAAAAGTGTTGCTTTTTCTCCTTATCTTCGCCAGCATTTGCTGTTTCCAGACTTTTGGATAATAGCCAATCTCTTGAATATAAGTTGATATCTCATTGTTTTTTTGATTTGCATTTCCCTGAAAGCCATTGAGTAGGTACATCTTTTCACGTGCCTGTTGGCCATCTGCATATCCTCTTTAGAAAAGGTCTCTCCAATTCCTTTTCCCATTTTTTGGATTGGATTGCCTATTTTGCTGTTGAGCTTTATGAATTCCTTTATTTTAGATATTAAGGACTTGTCACAAAAATGAACATAAATATCTTCTCCCAGTTAGTAGGTTATCTTTTTATTTGGATGACATTTTCTTTTACTGTGAAAAAGTTTTTAATTTGATGCAGTCCAAGCTGTTTCTTTTTCTTTTTTTTTTCTCTTGATGATGGAATTGAGTCCACGAAGACTTCTTGAAGGTTGATGTCGTGGAATGTCTTACCTATGTTGTCTTCCAAGAATTTTATAGTTTTGCTCCAAATCCCTAGTCCATTTGAGTTATTTTTGTGAATGATGTTAGCGTGGTCTAGGTTTATTCTTTAGCATGTGACTGTCCAGTTACCCAACACCATTGTTCTTAAGTGGAATTTCTATATGCTTTATAGAGCATCCTTTAGAATATTTTGTAGAGCTGGTTTTGTGGGGATGAATTCCTTTAACATTTTTTTATTGGAAAAGTTTTTTAACATTCCTCTCATCAGAAAGCATTTTTGATACCTAATTATTACAACAGATAATTATTACAAAAAATAAAATGCAGTCCAATGTTACATGCCCTGATAATACAATAATAATCTGAATAACAATGAAATGGTAGGAGAAAGTCGGTCACAGTGGGGAGACTAGAAGTAATAGAAATGAGCCAGAAAACAAGGTAAAAAAAGATGTTAAACCTCATCAGTAATCTTAGAAATACAATAAAAACTCACAACAGACTTTCAAAAAAAAATGAGTAAGGAAGGAAGGGGAAAGATGAAGTATTTGAGGAGGAGGGGAAAACATCTTCATTTATTTTAGTCGTTCATTGCATATTTTCACCCTGGTCTTGGGACAGACTTTTATATCCACCAAATTAGAAAATGTAAAAATATCAGATAATATTCCATGTTGGCATAGTTACAGAGCAACTGAATATCTATGCCATTTTGGTGGAAGTATAAATTAGTTAAAACAATTTTCCTAAAATTTAAATCCTTTCATAGGGTGGTGAAATCATTATAGATAGTAAGGAAAACAACTTATTTTCTAAACAGCAAGTGAATTGACTGTATGACACAGAAATGCAGCTACAGCTATCCCATGGAGAAACTCTTGTATGAGTACATAGAAAAGTTGTACAAAATGCTCAAATTAATATGCTTTGTAAAAATAAAATGCTAGAAACAACTCAAATGTTGTTCTTAGCAATGAAAAATGAATTCAACATAACTAAAAGGAAAAACATGGTTGAATGTCATACTGTGGGGAAAAAACAGATGTTTGTGTATGTGCATGTAAGCTTGTGTAAAATATAAACCAAGTGATATAAATCTTAAACAACTAGAAAAAGTAAATAATCTATTTTTGGGATGTAAATATGTGTGGCAAAATGTTGAAGAAAATGACAAACCCTAAGCTGAGAATAGCATTTAAGGGGGAGAGATATTAAAGTACACAGGGGTTTGAAAGGTGGTGGGGATAGTCTTTCTTAAACTGAGTCTTGAGTAAGTTGGTTCTCATTTTATCTTTGTTTTTATAAAAATTATAACTGGCTTAGCCTTTGAACACATTTAATAATTTTTGATGTGAATAATATGTTGGTTTATAAGATATAAATAAAAATTTAACCCTATTTTATAAGAGAAGAAATGCAAATTAAATGTGTTTAACTTCCATTAGCAGAGACTTAACAAAGAAAACATTTGCATGTGAGTTTGAAAATTTGTTTTTACTGTACTGCTAATAGGAAAGTAATTGAATAAAATTTTCTGGGGGAAGAAATCTAAGAATATTCTTAAAAGAATTATCTATAGAAATTCTACTCTAAGAAACTTTTCAAACAAATTAATCATATCTGCACATTAATTTAATATGCAAAGATAGTGTAGTAGTATGATAGACAATGTTATCTAAATATCTAGCAACATAGAACTGCATAATATATATGTTGTATATATAGCATATATGTTATATATTATATATGAATATGTATAAAATCTATGTATACATCCATGCATACAATGACTATACATTAAAATGACTTTTTTATGAAAGATTATGAGAGGGAGGAGAATTTAAATCACACTGATGGCTTTTCAAATACATTTGATGACAATTATTCTTATTGTATTAAAATATATACAATATTTGTCATTTTAGGAACTTTTAAATGACATTGAGTACATTCATGCTGTTGGATAATCATCATTGTGTATATTTTTTATTTTATTTTATTTTTCATGCTTCAATTTTTTATTGCAGTAACTTCTATTCCACACATTAACATAAACTCATATGTATAAGTTCCCCATATGTGCAGTTTTTCAAACATTTAATTGCAAGCAATAGTTAATTTAATAAAAATATATGTTATAAAGCTATATGTCTTATTTTATATATATTTGAAAGCTCTTCATATGTCTTGGTACCTTCTTTTAGTTTTTGGTCAAATATCTTTGTCGTGTAATATATCCTTCCCCACCCCATGTCATCACGCTTCATCTCTTTACTCAACTGTGTTTTTTTCTTATTGCACTTCTTACCAGCTGACATTTTTTATACTTGTTTATTCTCTATCTCCCCTTACTTGACTGCAGACTTTCTAAAAGTCTATAAACAACAAATGCTGTGGAGGATGTGGAAACAAAGTAACACTTTTGCAGTTTTGGTGGGAGTATAAATTGGTGCAACCTTTATGGAAAGCAGTATGAGGTTCCACAAAAAATTGAGAATGGAAAGTCCATACAATCCCATCATCCCACTTATGGGTGTTTATTCCAAAAACACAAAAGCTCCAATCTTCAGAGATATATGCACCCCACCCCATGTTTATTGCAGCATGATTTGCAGTAGCCAAGAATTGGAAAATACGTAAGTGACCTTTGTCAGATGAATGGATAAAGAACATATGGTATATATACACAGTGGAATACTACACAGCCCTAAAAGATGAAATTCTATCATTTGTAACAATTTGGATGGAACTGCAGAATACGATTCTAAGTGAAATCAGAAGAAGAAAGATATACACCAGATGATCTCATTCATATGCGTATATAAAGAAACAAAGTAAATGGACAGACAAAATGAAACCAAACTTGGACATTGACTATAGAGCTGAAGATAGAGGGTGAGGGCAAGTGGTGGTGTGGCTCAATGGACAATGGTGAAGGACTTTTTGTAATTTGGTAGTGGGCCTGGTGTGTTGTCATATATGATGAATGGTGAAACTGCATATATGGGCTTACATTATTTTGTAAATCAAAGTTACCTCAATAAAAATTACAAAACAAAACAAATGAAAAGAATTGATATACGCAGGAGCCCAACTGAGACCTAGGGGTAATGCTCAGAGGTGGGGGCATTTTTCAGTGAGCCAGGCCATGAACCATTGAAATATTTTCTGATCTAGTTATGGGAAATTTGTCCTAAGCTCCTTGAGGAAGGAGACTGTGAAAAAAAACAAAAAAAAGCAGCTTGCCTAAGAGAATTCTCATAAGCAGATGCACTTGTCTTATGATTGAGGAGAAAGTTTCCTTTCTCAGTTAAGGGCAACAGGTAGTGAGAGCAGACCATCACAAGCCTGGAAGAAGAAGAGGTGATGACTGAGGCAGCAGCTCTATTGGCTCCACAGGGTCAACATGGACCTTTTGAGGTCAAAGATTGTGTCTTACTTATTTCAGATCAAAATACACCAGGGACTGTGCAGGAAATGCAGGACTTGGAACTGTTTTGTGAGGATTTCGGAGACCAGAGGTCGTCAAGATTACTACCCACACAGAAGCTTCAGGAACCGCATCAAACAAAGGTCATACATTCTGGCTTGTTGTTACTTCCTAATAAATCTCTCACATACTGAATGAGTCAGATGAACAGGGAGGTCTCCTTGTTAGAGGGAAATTTCTGTAGGGACTGTCCTGAGAAATCATACTATGATTTTTCACTGGGATTTAGAATGAATTTCCCAGAATTCTTCTCTTATCAGCTACTAGAAGGCATATTCAAAGCATTAAAATCTTGATGGCGTGAATATGGCAATGGGTGAAATTTAAACTTTCAATTTAGAACTATGTTAAACTGAAAATAAAGAGTTTAAGTAAGAGGTAATTAGGCATTTATTTGGGATTACAGAATTGCAATTCAGGGTTCAGAGTTTCTGGTACAAACCTAAAAGCGTTCCAAAAGGGGATAAAAGTTAGACATATTTATGGAAAGAGAAAAGAATATGAGGTAAGCAACCAAAGAAAAGTTAGTGTCAATACACTTAAACAAGTCTTGACTGCACATAATTGATTACTGGCTCTATCTTCTGGCATAGATTCCAACTCAACAGATTTTATTATCACAGTGTCCAGTCCCCTACTGGCTTTTCAACAGGGGTCAAGAAACAATTGCCATTTGACCCAGTCCAAAAGTCTTTGGCCAGGTACGAACAGATAATAAGGTTGTTGTTGTTTTTTTTTTTTTTTATGATAATTCCCTATTTTTAAAAATGTTTCCATTTATGTTTGATTTTTGCTACTTTATGATATTTCAAATCCAAAATATCCAGTTCTGTGCTGTGATGTTATTGATGAAAACGATCAAGAACTTGAGATTGGAAGTTTTTTGTATCTAAATAGTCACAGGTCTTAAAAGAATTCCATCTAGTACCAATCATAAGGGTTAAACCTCAGTTTCTGCTTCCCAGAAGCTTAAGCTAACCTATTTATTTTATGATTGTGTAGGGAGAGTTAAGTCCTATTTTTATGCATGTCAATTTTCTCCTTATGAACTTATCATTAATATAAATTCAATTGTATAAAATGAAATGATTGCATTTGAAATAATCCTCAACAATTCAATGATTAACGAAATAACAAGCCTATTTTTCTTCTTTTTTGCCCTTGAAACTTGCTTAGAATCAACTTCAAGTCTGGCACATAACCAATCCTGAAACCAATCCCTGAGATTAAAGGTCAGGCTGCTGATGCAGGATGCAGCCTGGAGTCTCCCATCAATTATAGCAATGCTAAGCCATGTGATCTGTACATCTGTTTCTCTCCTTCCCAAATCTCCTTTTTCTGTATCCTCCAAGGCAGACCTCTTTCCTTGTCCCTTTAAAAATTCCTCACCCCTATTGTGAGATGAGATGGTTGTTTTGGAACATGAGTCCACTATACTTATCAAGTTATCAGTATTTGAATAAAAAACCTTGTCTTGGTGTTTGGCAGTTAGTCAGTGATGAGTGAAATAACCCTATCATATTCAATACATTTCAAATCTTTCATTTCTGTCACCCCTTTAAGTACTGGAACATATCTGAAGGGATCACATTATATGATTTTTTTGAAGGTTGAACAAGTAATTATGGACATGTAATTGTGGAGGTTGAAATGATTCAGTTCACTTGCAATAAGGTTGGCTAGATTTAGTAAATACATGGTTAAATTTGTATATTCCAGATGTATATCTGACATGGAGCCTGATCCTCAAGGGTCTCCCTGATAATTTTTCTAAGTCCACCTACAGAGAATAGGGCTAGTCTAGGGTATACTAAACACTAATACTAAAAAACAAGATAAAAGCAAATAAAAGCGAATTGATTATCTATCACAAATTAAATTTAACAGGGTGTCCTGTATTTTATCTGAAAGTCTTATTTGGAGGAACTGGCTACTTGGTATGACACAAAAAGTACTATTGTGATTTTTCATTCTGCATTATGTTTATGTCATTAGGCTTATTCCTAAGAGAGAAAACAAATTAAATTGGACAGAAAAGTATTATTTAATCAGATTTTTCTGGATTTTCATTCTGTCAGCAATTTCCTTTGCATAATATGAAATACGCATTG
Source organism: Solenodon paradoxus (assembly GCA_004363575.1). Taxonomy (NCBI): domain Eukaryota; kingdom Metazoa; phylum Chordata; class Mammalia; order Eulipotyphla; family Solenodontidae; genus Solenodon; species Solenodon paradoxus. The sequence goes on from RJWH01000077.1 coordinate 1,725,130, forward strand.
GTTGGAGAAGATTTGTTATGAAGCATTTGGGGGTGATATAGCTCAGGATTTCATAAATGAAATCATCTTGGAAGAAATTCCCAGCACCCTACAAAACCCCACTCTTACCAGCACCAGCTTTCACTATACCTCTTAAATGTGCCCCATGAAACAAAGAAGTCATTACATAGATTTATTTACTGATATCCTGGAACTTCAGAGTTTTGCATCTTTACCGTAGGTCAGATTCATTCTTGGGGAGAGAAAGAAATGTTTTCATTTCACCAATAGGTTTGGGGAATTTAGATCACTTTGTTGCGTGTGGAGGGGGAGGATTAGGATGGGATGCCACATATCTACAACTCAGCATTTATGCAAACTTCCAAAATCAACATGGAGGATGGAGAGTTGCCCTGGAGGATGGAGCACCAACAGAATGGAACAACAAAAGGACGTCTAATTCCTTTTGGCAGCAGAGGTTTTCAGAACTAAACTGAGAAATTTCTCAGAATGTTCGTCTTCCTATATCACCTTGAAACACCTGCAGACATGGCCTGGTCTTTGATGATTAAAGGCACTCCCTTCTTAGGAATAACCATTCCCAGCCTAAGGAAGTGGCATACATTTTGTAATCTCATAGAAATCAGGGCAGTTCTCTCCACCCATGTGGTCTCTCTTATCACTTGTGCTACTTCTCCCGCCTTCTTTCTCTAATAACTCTTTCTTAAATTGTACCATTGCTGGATCCCAATTTGCCCAACAACAAATTTAGTGACTTCTCTCATACTTATGATGGAAGTTAAGTTCAATTTGTAAGGCCTATTGAATTCTTAAAGAGTAGGGGGTCACTATTTATGAAATAAGTTGCCTTTTTGGGTTTTATTATTTGGAATAATCAAAACACAATTACTTCAGCAATTACTGTGTTATGAGGCCAGGATGAATGGTCTAGAGTCATTTCCTTTATCCTCACAGTTTTGTCATCAGGTAGGTATTATTATACCCCTGTTATAAAGAGGTTTCAATCTTTCATCTCTGATTCATGCAATTGTCAAATGCCAAACTTGATGTAAACCAAATTCTGGTGTTGAAGCTTTTGTTTTAAGCACTACACTATATTTTTCACTACCTTGTGAGCTGATTTTCTTTAAAGCGTAGCATGGCCCTTTACCTCTGCTTTAAGCTACAACTCCTCTCCAAAATGCTATTGAAGTCTACTCACTTGGAACTCACATTCCTCCCAAGAGTTCGGGGGAAATGGAACCTAGTGAATTTTTTTTCTGAAATGAATTACTTTTCCTATCAAACAATGGCCACGTTAGGAGTTGATGGGAAGGGGAAGTTACTTAGAGTGTAGCTGAAGAAGATATTGGCCAGTGATTGTAATAGTTCCACGTTTCAATAACAACTGAGATTAGCCTGCAGAGTAGTCCTTTCTCCTCAAGGAAATTAAGGCAGAAGAGCAAATAATCTTCCTTCAGTGTCATGAAAATAGTCTAGGTTTGAAAGACTGACACACAAGAGAATTTCTGTGTGTATACAACTTAGGGTTTGCCCCAATAGAAAGCACTTGTTTTCTTCTGGGGAAACACTATGTCCTTAAATTATCAGCAAACTAAAAATGAGGGAAGAAACGAAATGAAAGCACAGTTTGTGGTAGTTTACCACATGTTACTGCTAACACTGTGTCCACTCTGGGCATTGTTGTACCAAGAAAGAGACTGTAACATCTGTCTTTTATAGAAAAACTGTCAGGCACAATTTTGATTGTGTGGCCGGTTGAAAGACTTAATAGCACCCCTGCTGCTTGTCTGTAAACTTTGGCCACAATTGCTATAATTGTAATAACTCATGAATATTATGGTGCACTTTATTGATAACATTATTTCGCAGTCCTCTGAGGGAGCCTATCAGGTAATTCAATGAATTGGTTGTGGTTTTTTTTGTTGTTTGTTTGTTTTGTGTTTTTTTGTTGTTGTCATTTGGCAAATGCAGAGACAGAGGAAAGGCTATTATCTATTAATAAGCTCTCAAAACCCAATATTTGCTAAAGATAATGCACACCATGGTGAAATAGCATTGAACTTGGAGTCGCAGATTTATTTGGAGTCTAAACTCATATAATCTGCTTGTATGATCTTGGGACTTAACCTTTTGAGCTTTTATTTCCTTCTCTGCAAAATAGGGCAGCTGGATTGAAAACCTAAGCCATTCCAACTAGGTCTGACATCTAATTATTCCTGTGCAAGGGATAGCTGTTTATTTAATTCTATTCAAACTACCATGAGGAATTTGCTGAGTGCCAAGCATCAACATATGTTGCACCAAGAAGTAAAAATGCAGCCTCAAAGACTTCTGATGCAAGAAATGACTAAGGCCGCTTGTATAGGGTTTCATTATTGCTTCGCCAATCTTCCTCTGTCTTTAAAAAAGTCCTACTCATGACAAATGAACCTATAATAGCTATAGATAAAAAGATTTTGAAAACTTAGCAGTATCCTTTGGACTTAATTGATGATACCAAGGTACCTGAAACATGAGCTCTCCTTGAGTATGCACATCCACAGGAGTTCAGTTGATCCTGAATAAATGAATAAATTAGAATATTGATTATCATTGCATTAAAAGTTTTGCCTTTGATTAGATTTCCAAAGACTGAGGCACCTTCTTCATGTTTGGCAATGTTATCCATACTCCGTGGGAATTTGAAAAGTAACAGCATTCATGTTTTATAATTTATATGTTCCTCTCATTTATGTTGCTTTATTTCATCCTCCCATGACCATGTTAGCTGAAAAGGCAATTATTACTATATCTTTTCATGTTTTTCAGGAGAAAATTAGAGTTCCAAGACTCTAAATTAAGTGCTCAAGACTCTGTAGTTTTAAGTGGCAGGAATGCTTGCAAGTGGAATTCTTTATTCTCTTCTACCACACAGCTTCCATCAAAGTTTCTATATCTCACTAAAGGAGAGCATATAGATACAGAATGTGAGGCACAGCAGGGGATGCACAGAAAGCTTCTCTCTCTCCTTGTTTGTCTTGTGAGAAGGTAGGAAAAATGCATCATTGAGTGGCATATTTTACTTTCCAGCAACCATTGGTTGCATGCTTGCTGTACCAGGCTGAAAAATTCAGTTGCAAGCAAGACACAGTCCTTGCTTTAAAATATCTTACTTTCTACTGCAAAAGATAGTAAACAAATGGGGAAGTGTTCCTAAAAATGAAAAACCTATTAGGAGAAATATTTCCTGAGTGCTAAAGGGGAGGTGCCAACCTAGTAATGAGAGAGTCACAGAGTCTAACATAACAAAAGAAGAAACCACCCAGGTTGAAATTTAGCAAGGCCGTGGTGGCCTACAATGTGTCCATAATTATTTGTCATTCCCTTCAATAGATGGAGCTTAATTTTTCTCCTTTGAGTGAAGGCTGGTCTGAGTCACTCATTTATTTTTTTTAAAGGAAAAGTAAAGGCAGGAGTGAAGGTAAATTTGGAAGCAGGCAAGGAGAGGAGAAAAAACATTTTTTATTCATTTTTATTTTAGTTGCTCATTTTGGATGCTTCCTCTCACCTTAGGACACAAACCAGGTCCTTGGGATGTATGTGGGCAATACTCCATCACTGGCAGTGGATAAAATTGCTATTCCACCAGAGCATGCCTTATTTTGAATAAAATAACATGATCAAAGAGATGGTTTCACTTCCAAAACTGGGCAATAAAGAACATACAGTTTCTGCCCTGCTCCCACGTGGATCATTTGCTTTAAGAAAAGTCAGCTGGCATGTTGTCAGGGTGCTCAGGCAGCCACGTAGAGAGGCCCAAGTGACAAGAAGCTGAGGTCCTAGCCAGCAAGCAGCAAGGAACTCAGCTCTCCTGCCTGTAATCCTATGAATGACCCATCATGGAAATGGGTTCTCAATACCACGCTATAAGATGACAACAGACACCTGGTCAGCAGCTTGACCAGAATCTCAGGAGAGATCTGAGGCCAGAACTGTCTAGTTAAGCTGTTTCTAGAGTCCTGACCCACAGAAACCATGAAGCGACACATACTTATTGTTTAAAACTGCTAAATTTGGTTAAATT